>CM060664.1:29186829-29589329 GCA_030686955.1 Odontamblyopus rebecca
GATACATTTTAATATATAAGTCGCACCTGAGTGTAAGTCGCAGGAAACACCCAAACCATGAAAAAAACGGTATTCTGCCTTTACCCTTGATAGGACCATCTTGACACCAGTTCATATTCATAAATATGGAAGCAAACATATCAGTAACAGTACAGCAAAGTATTACAACACAAACTAAGTCTCATCATCCATGTATCTGCCCAGAGTTAAACATTTAAACTTCTTTTTAAAATGGAAGAGAGCGGTGCACAATTTGAGGTCCTCTGTACAGCTGGTCCAGAGCTCCACCCCTTTAATAGATTTACAAAACTTCATAAAGTTTGTTCTGATTTTCTTTTCGATAAACACATCCGTACCTCTGAGCTCATATGGGCCATTTTGGATTTTGAGCACATTCTGTAATGATTTTGACAGGAGATCGTTGTTTACTTTGAACGTGATTTTCAAAGTGTAAAGGTCGACTAAACCGTAGAATTTCAGAGTTTGAAGCTTTATAAATAATGCATCGGTTGGTTCATTATAAGCTCATAATGTGATTGTTCTTACTGCTTTTTTTGCAAAATAAAGATTCTTATATGAATTGCCCCAAATCTCACTACAGCAGTAGGGCATTAGCAGCAAGTTGTATATAATAAAAAGACAGTTCTTATTTAAGATATATCTATAATGTATATATAATTGCGTGTTACATGTTACTGTTACATGAGAGTGAGTTGTTGTGCAGTTGTAGGGAGTATTATCTGTTACATAAGGATGAGTTGTTGTAGTTATAGGGAGTTTTATCTGTTAGCTATTAAGTAGAGCAGAGGTGCAACAAATTTTGAAGTTTTGAAATCAAATCTGAATGAATATGTGATTTACAGATCTCCCTGAAGTAACCTTAGGTGTTGGTTGTGAGTTGGGTGATTTTATTTACGGGCAGGTGTCTCATAAAGAGCCTATATTACGAGATTTTCTGATCTTTGTTAGAAAGTTTTCCTCATCAAAAACATACCTAGAGCTGTGTTTTGTTTCATTCACGCACACATTCATTCACACAAACCCTGCATATTTAGGCTGAGCAGAAAACACCCTGTTCCACCGTGTGATGTCATGTGGTGATACAGGAAGTGCTCCACTGTGTTTTTACTAGAAACTAGTCAATACATTTGGCTAATTTCAGCCCTGGAATTGCCATTGTCTACTGAACTAAAGGTAAAAGGAGCTGTTAACTTGAAAACTACCGCTTCATGACATCACAAGGTGGAACAGAGCATTTTGAGCTTTGGAGATGTAGACAGACTAATAAAAAAGCCTGTGAATGAAACAAAATACAACTCCAGGTATGTTTTTGAGGAGGCGCAACATTAAAACATGGCTTAAAGCTCACAAGAGTAGCATTGTGTAATTTAGGACCTTTAAATATAAATGAACTGTGATTTATAGATCTCCTTGGTGTAACCTTAGTTTCTTATTGTGAGTTGGGTACAGCTGCCTCTTAAAAAGTACCTGCATGGGATAAAAGGTGGTTGGAAATTTAATATAAATTTGGACCTGTGTATTCTGTTATTGTGTCCTTGGGCAAGACACTTCACTCACTTTGTCTGTATGTATGAATGTGGTCATGAGTGATTGATAATCAGTGATGGTTAAAAATTGACTTTTGTGCCCTTTTAGCCATGTTATAATCTTGGTACCTGCACAAAAACATACCTGGACTTGTGTTTTGTTTCATTTACACGTTTGGCTAATCCTGCATTATTAATCTATGTCTCCAAAGCTAAAAATGCTCTATTCCACCTTGTGATGTCATGTAGAGATGGGCAATTCCAGGCTTGAAATGATCCAAATGATTCTAGTGAAGTTTTATGGAGTTTAAAAACACAGTAGAGCATTTCTTGGAACAGAAAGTCCATGTTTGAGAGAAGAACTCATCTTAAATATGCAGGATTTGTGTGTTAAACATGTGTGAATGAAACAAAACACAACTCCAGGTGTGTTTGTGATGAGGAAACATTATACATATATTTCTTTTATGCTGATCCAAAAGAACATTTCAGTCTCCTTTAATTTAACCCAAAATATTGAAATGATTTGTAATATTTAGATAATAGTATGTGTCTTTCCCTGTCCTGTGTTGGTCAGTATTTAGCATGTGCTGCCCGATTTGTTCCGCTCCACATTATTCGCTGATGCATACACTTTGGTCTGTTATATCTGAAATGTCAAAGCTTTTATTCACCTTTCTCTGATGTAGGAACACATTTGATCACAATAACTGTTTGTTGGGGGACTAGACGCAGGTCCTGAAAGCAGCACAAGGTTTTCTAAAGCACTGGTTTAAATGGAAACATGGATTAAAGGCTGGTGCTTGCTAACAATACAGCGTGAATAAAGAGAGTGCTGAAATCTCCTCCCACACAGAGTCTCTGGACGTGGTTCCTCAGCTCACATACAGACACACTGCCATTACTGCAGGGAGGGGGCGCTAATTAGCAACAGACCACACACAAAAGGTAAGTATTTTAGTTTTCATAGTCCGGTTTAGAGACGTGGTTAAAAGTTAGTGACTAGACTTTCCTATTTTCCCGGGACAGTCCCAGTTCTGAGCTCTGTGTCTCCTGTCGCAGCAGATTTACCCAAAACCAGTGATTTGTCCCAGTTTTATACAAGAAATGTCCCTGGTGCCCCTATTTTTGATCAGTTTGATCCCTGCCGGCAGTAAAGAGAGGCATAAATTGTTATTTATTTGGGTAAAATACAGAAAAGCTGCTTAAAAATGACAAAAACCCAAAGAAAATATGACTATACTGACTCACCAATCGTGAACAGGTGCAGAACAGTTTTTTCATAATCACACACTTGTTTCAATTTTATTATTACCACCACAAACTGAGGGTGTCCCAGTTTTTAATTTTGAAAATCTGGTCACCCTATTAAAAGTGCACTGTGTAACATTTCTTGCATGCTAGTCTCCATGGAGATGATATTGCTTTGCCATATGGAATCAAACAGATCAATTTTGCATTTAATCAGTTTTAAAAAAATAGCTCAAACTGTCACTCCACAGATTTGAACATGCCCGTCTTAATAGTAAATTGTTACTTTTAATGTCAATAACATCACCATGGAGACAGAAAAGTTGCAGAAAAGTTGCATAGGTTTAAGCCATGTTATAATGTTGTTATGTTGTCAAAAACATATTATATTTTGTTTCATTCACACATGTTTGAGTAACCCTGGTTTATTAGTCTGTGTACATCTTCAAAGCTCAAAATGCTCTGTTCCACCTTGTGATGTCATGAAGCGGCAGTTTTCAACAGCTGTCTTTTACCTTTAGTTTAAATAGGCAATTCCAGGGGGCGAAATGATCCGAATGAATCCATTGAAGGTGTATGGAGTTTAAAAACACAGTGGAGCATTTCCTGTATTACCACATGACATCACAAGGTGGAGCGTTTTCAGTTTGAGAGAAGAATTTGTGTGTTAAACATGTGTCAGTGGAACAAAACACAACTCCAGGTATGTTTTTGATAAGGAAACAACATAATAACAGATCAGAATATAGTCCTTTTAACTAAACTGTGGCTTAGAGGGATAGAAAAGCTACATAGTGTAACTTTAAATGAGAGCTTTTACTCCAGTGCTAAACAATGTAGCTCCAAACCTTCCAGTTCTAGTCCCTCATTCTTAAATGCAATAGTTGTATTGAATTCATCTGTAACTCCTTCTTTTATGAGCACCACATTGTCTTGGCTCATGTTACATCAAATCTGGCCTAGAGTTTTTCTTCCAAATAATTCCCACAATCTGCCGCTATCTGTAGAAATAATTTTAATTTCAACATTTTCTGCTGTGGTTACTTTGGTTCTGTTCGATCCTTCTGCTAAGCCAAGTTAATTAAGGAAACTAACTTCAGGATACTTTATTTTTACCAAGTTTTATACACCTCACAAACATACATGTATACTTCTTCTGGACGGACAAAATTCAGAAAAAGTTTATTGTCAATTCTTCATACGAAACATTATAAAGAATTTAAATTGTGTTTCTCACTCCCATTTGTATAAATAAATAACTTTAACCAGAGACTGCAGACGGAAATTTGCTTTTTAGCTATAATGTGGTGCAGAAATCTCTGTCTTTATACTTAAAGTCTCTATGCACTGTCCCTTCAACTAAAGACTAAACTAAACTAAAATAATGAATGGAAAAGTCCAAGTGATCTTTGGGGTGTTCTGTTCTTTGGAGAAGGGCAGATTTCTAGCTTCCTAGCAGCCCCGTGGGGAGAGGTGAGAGGGTTCAGCATCCTAACAGCCTGGTGGATGAAGCTATTAGTGAGTCTGGTGGTGCGGGAACGGAGGCTCCTGTACCTTTTCCTGGAGGCAGGAGGCTGAACAGACTGTGCGCGAGGTGAGTTGGATCACTCACAATGATGGTTTAGTGGGTGAGATGGGTGGTGTATACGGTGAGGTGGGTTGTGTATACGGTGAAGTGGGTGGTGAATACGGTGAGGTGGGTGGTGTATACGGTGAGGCGAGTGGTGTATACGGTGAGGTGGGTGGTGAATACGGTGAGGTGGGTGGTGTATACGGTGAAGCGCGTGGTGTATACGGTGACGCACGTGGTGTATACGGTGAGGTGGGTGGTGTATACGGTGAAGTGGATGGTGAATACGGAGAGGCGAGCGGTGTATACGGTGAGGTGGGTGGTGTACACGGTGAGGCGGGTGGTGTATACGGTGAGGCGGGTGGTGTATACGGTGAGGCGGGTGGTGTATACGGTGAGGTGGGTGGTGTATACGGTGAGGCGGGTGGTGTACGGTGAGGCGGGTGGTGTATACGGTGAGGCGGGTGGTGTATACAGTGAGGAGGGTGGTGTACGGTGAGGCGGGTGGTGTGTATGGTGAGGCGGGTGGTGTGTGTGGTGAGGAGGGTGGTGTATACGGTGAGGCGGGTGCTGTATACAGTGAGGCGGGTGGTGTACGGTGAGGCGGGTGGTGTATACGGTGAGGCGGGTGGTGTATACGGTGAGGTAGGTAGTGAATACGGTGAGGTGGGTGGTGTATACGGTGAGGCGGGTGGTGTATACGGTGAGGCGGGTGGTGTATACGGTGAGGCGGGTGGTGTATACGGTGAGGTGGGTGGTGTATACGGTGAGGCGGGTGGTGTATACGGTGAGGCGGGTGGTGTATACGGTGAAGTGGGTGGTGTATACGGTGAGGTGGGTGGTGTATACGGTGAGGCAGGCTGAGTTATGAAGAGCTCTCTATGAAGTCTCAAAGAATAAGTGATTTGCTCTAAATCTCTTTCACCTTTTCAATCCAAATGGGGAGATCAGGGCTCAGCCATTTAACAGCAGTCAGTAAAATCCTTAAAAGGTTACCCTTTCCTCCGAAACCATCTGGAATTACCCCCAAAATGGAAATCTATGGTTCTTTAATAAATGGTCGCTAAAATGTTGTATTGAGAGCTGTAAAAACATCACTCCAGAAGTGCTGTAATCTGTGGGCAAGTCCTGAATATGTGAGTGTGAGTTCCTAGGTAAGCACCACACATCTTCTGATTACTTTCCATTTAAACTCCCTCCACAGACCGGAATTTGTCAACAGATGTGCTTCAGTGCAGACATCTCAACACTTCTCATCAGTCATTTGAGGACCAATCTCAGCCTCCCCCCTTTCCTTTATATTTAGGGTATTATTATTGAAACTTTGAAAATGTTTTGTAAAAAAGGCTCATTGCTTTTGGAAGTCTGTTGCCCTGTTGTGAAGTGAAGGTTCGAAAAGTTTTGTCCATTCTGGTTTTTGTCAGAAAACTCCTTAGCTGTAGGTACCTAAAGAAATCTGAAGAGGGAAGCTGAAACTGGTCTCTCAACTGTTCGAAGGACTTCAGACAACCACTCGCCACAACATGGGACAGTTTACTAATACCATAAAGTCGCCAAGTTTTAAAGCCTGTATCAGTAAGAGGGGACAAAGGCCTGGAGGGAGGAGATATCTGAAAGAACTGAAATCTCTTTTGGCCATTTAAATCCACTCTGATCCTTATGTTGCCCACTATGTCCATTGCCACTGTTTTGTCAATATTGACTTTGTAACCTGACCAAATTGTAGTGATTTGTTTCTTTAAATGGGGACATCATGCATTTTTTAACCTAAACTCCGGAAATTAAATCACTTTAGAAACAGAAATACTCTTCCAAAAGTATTAAAAACTCTAAACCACACGAGCCCCATCAAACCAGAATATAATAAAAGTGTAAGTTAGGCCGTCCTTCAACTATTGGGGTTCATTTGAGGTACGAAAGCTTTTATTTTCAGACCAATCACAGATGGTTAAACAGATGACACAATGGTCGGTCAAGAATGATTGTCTTTCTCTATATAGACTCAAATGAGAAAGTCAGATGTGGCTGAGCAGACGAGGTTACATCACCGGACAAAACTGCAGCTCACGTTTCTGTTAAAACCTTTATTTTTGGATCAGAGGAGGATCCTGGACTCTCCTCGCGTCTCTATAGCCGTGGTTTTGGAAAATGAGACAGTGTATAAGCGGTTTGAGCCAGAGCTGTACTGGGAATAATGGGAATACTGGGGTTTGTGGGCGAACGGTGATGAGTGTGGACTTCACCCAGGAACATAACTGTGAGTCGAGTCACTGTGCGGCGGCTTTGGATGAGAGTTTCTCGTTCAAATTAATCATCGGAGAATTATGGGAGAGGAATGTCACTGGTGTGTTCAGAAATATACACGTCATAAAAAACGGAGATGAAGGAACACATAAATACAAGCTTTTCCATTACTAGAACACACAAGTTTTACTTTGAGCTATTCCTGTTTTGTGAAAGCCATTTTTTACGCTATTTTCTAATCTGTGTTATAGTTTCCACATGAAAAACAAAGCTGGAATTGTGTTTCTTTCTTTGACACAAGTTTAATACACAAACCCTGCATATCTACGCTGAGTTCTCGTCTGAGACACACAAAAAAAAGTCTGCTCTTGTATCTTCTACCACTGATTTTTAAATTTTATTTCCAGAAACTGTCTATCCATGGTTTTGTAGATAGAAAAAAACTCCACGCCTCAGTCTGGTTTGGTGTGAATTCTCTAACTCTCTAAGCAGAATCTCATTAGAATTATCCATGTACTACGGGGTAAAGGATACTTCTTTAACCAGGCCCCAGTCCCAGTGCAGAGACGGGCCCTAAAAAACTCTGTAATGTGCATTTTTCATGTGGAAAACAAGTAATGCTGACGTACCAAGAAAGTCTGTATCCCGGGAGACTTGGATAAGAGCTGAAATTATAGATGATCATTTTCTTTTGTGATGAAACCTGAGAGATTATGCAGATATTTAACTTGAGTCATTTCCTGGACGCCTACTTGTACTTTTAGTTAGACTTTAATTTTACTGTTATTTATTCGTCTAATGTTCTATTTCAAAAAAAGGCTCTTCAGACTGATTCACCATGCACCTTGTATTTCACCTCTAACTCATTGTTCCAGTCAAATACTTTAAGGTGCACTGTGTAACTTTCCAGTTGGAGGTCCGTCACCTGCCTGTTTCCCTGGATATGTACGGCAGCCGGGGGAGGGGTCTCGCAATAAATACAAATGCTGCAACACAACAAAAGCCACAACGCACCAAAAAAACAACGGAAGTGGCAGCGGGACCCTGTTTTCTGATCCGGGAGGGCTCACAACAAATGCAAACGGCGCAACACGAATGCAAACGGCGCAACACAAATGCAAACGGCGCAACACGAATGCAAATACCACAACACAAATACAAACACCGCAACACAAATGCAAACGGCGCAACACGAATGCAAACGGCGCAACACAAATGCAAACGGCGCAACACGAATGCAAATACCACAACACAAATACAAACACCGCAACACAAATGCAAACGGCGCAACACGAATGCAAACACCGCAACACAAATGCAAATACCACAACACAAATGCAAACGGCGCAACACAAATACAAACACCGCAACACAAATGCAAACACCGCAACACAAATGCAAACGGCGCAACACGAATGCAAACACCGCAACACAAATGCAAACGGCGCAACACGAAATGCAAACGGCGCAACACAAATGCAAACGGCGCAACACAAATGCAAACGGCGCAACACAAATACAAACCGCGCAACACGAATGCAAACCGCGCAACACTTAATGCAAATGGCGCAACACAAATGCAAACGCCGCAACACGTATGCAAACGGTGCAACACAAATGCAAACGGCGCAACACAAATGCAAACGGCGCAACACAAATACAAACCGCGAACACGAATGCAAACCGCTAACACAAATGCAAACGGCGCAACACGAATGCAAACACCGCAACACAAATGCAAATACCACAACACAAATGCAAACGGCGCAACACAAATACAAACACCGCAACACAAATGCAAACACCGCAACACAAATGCAAACGCTGTAACACAACAAAAAGCCACAAATAATTTACAACGGTCAGACAGTAACATCGAGCCTGGCCACAAAACAATAAATTACTCACATTCTTCTTCTTCTTCTTCTTCTTCTTCTTCTAGGATTCACCTTCTTCTTCCAATTCTTCCTGTCTATCTATCTAAACTAGGATTCTTCTTCTTCTTCCACTACTTCCTCTTCTCCCACTACTTCCATTGTGGCTTTTTTTGGTGTGTTGTGGCTTTTTTTTGTTTTGTTGTGTTTGTATTTATTGTGAGCCTCACATTTACTCAATTACAGGTGCTTTTATAGCTCAAAAATACCAAGAAAAACAAACATTCTGACTGTGAGCGGGGTCGCCTCTCCTCAGATCTGACCTGTAACTTGGTCTGTTTTGGTCTCCATGAAGATTGAAAGGTTTAATATCACACTGTGAAACATTCCAGACGAAGCAATAACATCTCGACGGAGAAAAGCATTTTTTATTTTATTATTATTATTATTTTTTTAACCTTTATTTACCCAGGAAAGTCCCATTGAGATTACCAATCTCTTTTTCAAGGGAGTCCTGCCATGCACACACCACTTTCATACTAGGCAATGTGGGTGAAGTGCCTTGCCTAAGGACAGTTTTTGCCACTGGCGCCCCCCTGTGGCACCTGGAATTCCCAGTGGTCTCCCATCCAAGTACTAAGCAGGCCCGGCCCTGCTGAGCTTCTGAGATCTGACGGGATCAGGCTTTGATGAGCCGGTATGGCCACATTTGACGGATCCTCCACTAAAAAAGTTACACAATGCACTTTTAAACTTCGGTAACTTGTACACAGCCAAGTTAATTTCGAAGTAAAACATAATGAAGTTCTTCGTTTGCAGGCAATGTTCACTCAGAGAGAAAGTAATTACAATCTAAGAAGCACTTGTATACTCAATACTGCATGTGTAAGAAGTACTTTTAGTGAACACTGCTCAAGCAAAGGACTTCACTTAAGTAACAGTCGCTGTGATGTGCTACGTGTCTTTTACTATTCAGAATCATTTTAAGAGATCATAATGGAAACTATTTGAAAGCCTAACAACATTAAGGATAGTTTTGGGATAATAAAAAATAATTACTGTTCATTTTCTCATTATGATGTAGTAAAATGTTCACTATGTTAATTAATTTTGTAAATGATTGTCCGTTAACTTGATATAAATGGAAATAAAAGTCTGCACAATATATATATATATATTTTTTTTTGCTTTTTGTTGTTTCTTAAAGTGATAAAGTTTGTCCAAAATTACAAATATACTTAAGTTTGAGCACTGTACATGTTTTCATAGTTCTACCACATGTCCATAAATAGAATTTTCTTTCCCAAATATTTTTTTACCTATAGTTTCTTGGTCCCCTTTTTATTATTTTGATCATCCATCATTCTTACGTCTTAGCTTTTTTGGTTTAAATTTCATGTTCATTATTTAAAATGACTATATTATGTTTCATCATCATGTTTACTAAGCAGTTTTATACTATTAATTTCAATCTTATTATATGGTATTTATCTATTTTTTTTATTATTTAATGTGAAACTTTTCTGAAGCTTTACCATTTGTTTATTTATCTATCTCCATGGAGACAATTAGGTAACACTGCCAGGCCATGTTATGGGCGAGATCTGTTGAGAAAGGATCCCGCTAATGCTTTTTAAAGGTGTTTCTGAGTTATAAAATACTTGTAATACATGCATCCTGAATCTCGAACTTCCGGTCATCGTGTAATGTTTGCCGCGAAGGGTCCTCCGAAAAATTGAGCATCAAACTGCCATGTTTGATTTCCCAGTGGAACATGTCTGTTGTCAAAGCCAATCTTTTCAAGCCTTTTGAACCATATCGAGATCGTGGATACAAGTGGCCGAAATGAGTTTCCTTCGCAGAGTGGCCGGGCGCTCCCTTAGAGATAGGGTGAGGAGCTCGGTCACACGGGAGGAGCTCGGAGTAGAGTCGCTGCTCCTCCATGTCGAGAGGAGCCAGTTGAGGTGGCTTGGGCATCTGGTCCGGATGCCTCCTGGACGCCTCCCTCGGGAGGTGTTCCAGGCATGTCCCACCGGTAGGAGGCCCCGGGGAAGACCCAGGACACGCTGGAGGGACTATGTCTCTCGGCTGGCCTGGGAACGCCTCGGGGTCCGTCCGGAGGAGCTGGTGGAAGTGGCTGGGGAGAAGGAAGCTTGGGAGCCCCTGCTTAGACTGCTGCCCCTGCGACACGGCCCCGGATAAGCGGAAGAAGATGGATGGATGGATGGATGAACCATATCGCTTTTGTTTCTGGTTCTGATGTTGTCATATTTTTGTTATGGGATTCGGACATCGTAATTGTGTGGTTGTTGGATGTCCCAACAGCAGAAAACGGCTCGAGAAATGGGCTTCTGAAGTATGCAAACTCCATGACTACAAAAGGGAAACTGTTTCCCTTCCTAATGGAAGTGAAAAATAGTGAAAAGCAAAGGCAATGGGCAGCATTGATACAGAGGAAGGACGAAAACGGTAAACAGTTCCTGCGCATTTGGTTCTATTTTGATGCCTACCTCCGAGGCAGCAAGCTCGGCTTTTCCGCCAGTAATTTTCAAGTTTCTTTTTCTGAGGTAATTTTTCAGAGCATCGACTTTCCAGGTCCAAACTTAAGCGACGGTCACGAATGTTGGTTCTTCGCCTGAAGGCGAAGAACCAACTTGTTGCTCGGGTATTTGCTGCCTCGGGCATAAAAATAGAACCAAATGCGCAGGAACTGTTTGCTAAAGCAAGAGTCGAAAATTCGTAACCAAGGTTGAGTGAGGGATCGGGATTTTGCTTTGTTGGCGCTCTGCATTTAAAATGTTTGTTGCAAACTTGGGATGATTTCTGAGGCAGCCAAAGGTTAACTTTTTCGTCCTTCCTCTGTATCAATGCTGCCCATTGCCTTCGCTTTTCACTATTTTTCAATTCCGTTGGGAAGGGAAACAGTTTGAATGGAGGTTTGCAGTCACAGATCTGATTCCCTTTTGCAGTCATGGAGTTCACAAACCTCCGAAGCCCATTTCTCGAGTCATTTTCCGCTGTTGGGACATCCAACAACCACACAGTTACGATGTCCGAATCCCATAACGAAAATATGACAACATCAGAACCAGAAACAAAAGCGATATGGTTCAAAAGGCTTGAAAAGATTGGCTTTGACAACAGACACGTTCCACTGGAAAATCAAACATGGCGGTTTGATGCTCACTTTTTCGGAGGACCCTTCCCGGCAAACATTACACAATGACCGGAGGTTCGAGATTCGGGATGCATGTATTGAATAAATGTATGACAGAAGTTTAATGGTGTACTGTGGAAGATTCTGGGCGAAGCAATAAAATCTCCATGGACACAAGCCGATCCTCCACTAGAAAAGTTACGCAGTTCACCTTTAAATTCCTGCACATCATTTTGAAGGGCAGAATTAAACAAAAAAACAAAAACATAAATCAGAGTTGCAGCTTATTTGTTCTAGAAATGTAAGCGGTACAATTTTGACACTACTACTCTACACTAGCCAGTATTTGCAGTACACAGATCCACAGTCTGCAGCGTGACGACTGAAGCCGGACGTGAGTGAACCACAGATCATTGAATCCAGATCACACCCGCTTCACCTGCCGCTCTGTAAAATGTGAGACTGTCGAACGGCCGCAACTCACAACCGCAATGAGCAGGCCACGAACAGACATCCCGTCCGACGCCGGCGCATAAATCAAGCACACAGGTCTGCAGAGGAAAAGGAAGGGAAATCATATAAGGGAAAGCGAGGTGAGACACTGAGAAATACAAGTTAGATGCACGGTATGAGTCACTGAGGTTAGATGAAAGCAGTGCGGTCAAAACGAAAGGAAAACTAAAACTGCTAAAACTTGTCGCGAAACTAAACCCTCATTTGCTTCAGTATTGATACTAAAAAGGGGCAACGGAGAGCTTTTGTGCATTGATCTGAACGTCGGTGGTTCAAATTCCGCTTTTGACATAAAAATGAACATTACTGTTTGAGATCCACTGGCTCATAGGTTAGCGGTGCGATTCCAGCTCTAATGGATGAACGCTGCTGTTGGGCAAGACACTTATTTCGTCCCCAGTCTCTGTGTACACTGGTGTATGAATGGATGATGTAAAGTGTTTTGAGTGACATGAAGGTTGAAAAATCCTATATAAAAATGTGACCATTAAAGATAAACACACATAGAAGAAAATGTGTACCTTTCCTGAACAGTTTTAGAATAATCTTGAGTTTTATCAGACCACGTAGTATCATAAAGAACATTATTTTTTCTTTTGTGTTGAACATGACCATTGTTCTATTGTCAGTGCAGATTCCAGCTCCCACAGATGAATTGTGTCCTTGGGTAAGACACTTAAAGGGGAACTCCGGGACGTTTGAAGCTAAAGTCCATTGCTAGAGGTGGCTGAATACTGTCAGAAGCCAAAAAAAGCACAGATCATTGTTGCCTTGGTGGAGATCTCACTGTGATAGTGAATCTGTTAAGGTAACACGCTAGCATAGTGATGGGGACAAGCTCTTAGCTTCCATGTAAAAACGCCAATTTGCACAGAAGAGGCTTAACACCACTTTAACCCATCTTACAACAGCCACGAGTCTAACAAACAAAACGCTCTGCCTGGCTCACTCATTAGTGTCTGGAAGCGACAGTTGAGGATCGACTACTGATGGTGAAGAACAATAGGAAGTTGTTGAAAGAAAATGGTTCGGGAATGTGTTTTTTTAGCATTTTCAAAAAATATAATTCACTCGTAAATAAATAGGATTAGAAACGACATCGGTGATCGAGTCTTTTGGGCTTTTGCTTGTGCAGTGAGAAATCAACAAGCTAATGCTAAGGCTGCTGCTAAAGTTGTTTTATAATGTTTCCAGACACTAATGAGTGAACCAGGCAGAGCGTTTTGTTTGTTCGACTCGTGGCTGTTGTAAGATGGGTTAAAGTGGTGTTAAGCTTCTTCAGTGTGAAGCAAATTGGCGTTTTACGTGGAAGTTAAGAACTTGACCCCATCACTACACTAGTTTGTTGCCTCGACAGACTCACTACCACAGTGAGATCTCCACCGAGGCAACACTGATCTGTGCTGTTTTTGGCTTCTGACAGTATTCGACCACCTCTAGCAATGGACTTTAGCTTCAAACGTGCCAGAGTTCCCCTTTAACCCACCTCACCGTCACTGTCTGTGTACATTGATTGGTGTGTGTGTGTGTGTAGGAATGTGTGAGCTGTTTCTTGATGTAAAGCGCTTTGACGGTGGAAAAGCGCTATGTAAAAAATATTTACCATTCCTTATTATGGAAATCGATTTTAGAATTGTAAACACTGTGGTTCGTGGGTCATTTTAAGGTCAAGACTTTAAGAGGATAATATATTCCTGAGCAGACACTTCTTCACCTCCTCGGTCCCTTTGGCAGTGATTGGACCGTTCTCTGCTTATTCTCTAACTTCTTTAATGATTAGAGAAGAGGGGGGTGCGTTATGGACATGGGTCATTTGGCTGGACAGACCTGCGGTAAATCCACGGAGTTCAGCTCCGGCCCAGACTCACATTAGCACAAACTCACATTAGCACTGTATTACACCCAATTTAGGAGATTATTTCTGTATAAGACGCATCAAAGGGCCGTGTCCTGAGCTCCAAAATGGGCTCTTTTTTATAATCACTTTTGACCACTGTCCAATCCTCTTCAGTCTGATCCCACACTTCTCCATGAGCCAAATGGACCAACTACACTTTGTTTGACGGTTTCATTTCACCAAAAGATGGTGCTGTATTGTCTTCAAATGGAGAAATTTGTCTGGACATCAGGGGCACAATGAAAATAGATCCCAACACAATTTCAGACAAAATACCGGACTTCAAATTCCTCTGAGCTACACAGTCCACAGATAATGGCCAGTTTTAGAAGAACACAAAAGGACTTTGATTTTCCTGTCAATAAACTAGGAACAGAATATTAAAGGCCCATATTATGTTTAACTGACTGTAAGTCGTTATATTTTTTGCCCTGTGATCACAAACACATCTGGAGTCGATTCATTCATTCTAAAAGCCCACGGTCCCTCAGTCTGTCTGGGTCATGGACGTTGCTAATGTGGACATGAATTATTAATGTAGTATTTTATGAAATCCTGAATAAGGCATAAATACACCTTATATACTCTTAATACATACACCTTATATACCCTTTTTTAACCTTTATTTACCCAGGAAAGTCCCATTGAGATTACTAATCTCCTTATCAAGGGAGTCCTGCCATGCACACATCACTTTCACACTAGGCAATGTGGGTGAAGTGTCTTGCCTAAGGACACAACAACAGCAACACCCTTAATACATACATACACCTTATATACCCTTAATGCATACACCTTACATACTCTTAATAAAGCTCAAACAAAAACTTGATCTTGAACAAACAGTTTCTTTGGCTTTAGGCTTAGTAGTACTGAATAAATATCCTAACTCCAAACCCTTTAAAAAGTAGTTACTAAGCTGAGGCGAGCACTCACACTTCACCATAAGAAGGTTGCAGGTTTAATCCCTGGATCACCTGGACCTTTCTGTGTGGAGTTTGCATGTTCTCCCTGTGTCTAGGCGTTTTCCTCTGAGGTCTCTGGTTTCCCCCATCAACCCAAAACATGCACCATAGAGACAATCCTCCAGCTGAGGTAGTCCTGACCAAACCTGGCAACAAGATCCTGGAGATGGGCCCCTGAGCCCTGTGCTGCAGCACCCACTGCCCCTGAGGAGGTGCCCCAGGGACGGGTCAAATGAAGAGGCCCTTAACCATAATAAATATTGTAGTTGTTATAAAGGGCATACTGACTATACTTTACAACAAAACCAACTTTAAGTTCTGTTTTTAGGATAATACAAATAAACCTAAAATAGCTGCATGTGTAACCTGTGCGTCACCTTTGACTCTAGAACCCTGCACTTCTGAGTGTTGTGAACAGAAAAGGGCGCGTCCACATCCAGCATAATTAGGCTTATGTGCTGATACACTGATCCATTTTCCTTCAGGCCATGTCTCATTGATAGAAGAATGACAAACAGATAAATGAAGAATTTGAAACCTCAGGTCAGGTCTATAATAGCACAAGTCCTGACTCATGACAGCCTGAGGTCTGGAGCAGGTGGGGCAGTAGAATGGTGGGAAATGGTCAGGTCAAGTTATCATATAGCTCCGCCATGTTAATGTGTGAGCTTCTGTTGCCACGGACATTCCTAAAGTGTTATATTGCTGACACTTTTATTTTATGGTGTAAGTGGAGATAAGGCTAGGAGACGACAAATTTGTTTTATTTAAGTTACTTAGTTACCCAAAACACTTTTCTAACCCTAGGTCCTATATTATACAAAATGGATTCTTCTGAGCTTTAAACCATGTTACCTCATCAAAAACATGTTTTGTGTGTTTTTTGTTTGTTGTCTTTCGTATGCCAT
Organism: Odontamblyopus rebecca; assembly: GCA_030686955.1. Classification (NCBI taxonomy): domain Eukaryota; kingdom Metazoa; phylum Chordata; class Actinopteri; order Gobiiformes; family Gobiidae; genus Odontamblyopus; species Odontamblyopus rebecca. Next base: position 29,202,756 of record CM060664.1, read on the forward strand.
GCTTAGATTTTTGTGTTTTGGAGGGAAAGGTGTAGGTTAGGAGACTGTAAGCTTTGTTCTTTTATGTTTCCTTACAGCCTCTTGTACAATTGAGATGTTTTATATTACTCATTTTCTATTTCATTTTGACTTTATGTAATGCTGCCTTATTGACACCAGTCTCTTGTTATCTTGTTTGCTACTTAGAATTCATTAATATCCATATTTTTACTCTTACTCTTTGTTATTATAATATATTGTGATGTGTGAGCTACTGCGTCCAAGGAATTTCCCTTGTGGATCAATAAAATTTGTCTAAGTTTGTTTTATGTTTTATTTTCATGTTCATTTTTGTTTCGTTCAGTGTTTTATTCTATAGCTGGATTTCAAACGACATCGCAACAAAAATAAAAATGGTTAAAATGCAAAACTGTTATCTAATAGAGTGGGTCCTTGGGTTTAGTCAGTAATTGAAAATACCAGATTCAACATTTGTGAATTTACTATTTGGATATTTCATGACAAAGTACAATGTAATGAATTATCCTTAATAAAAAAAAGAATCACACTCACTTTTTTTTTTTCAAAATGTACACTTTATTGTCAACAACAGTACAAAAACAAAAGTCTGTATTTACAACACTACTATGGCCTTCTCATCTTACCCTCTTTGGTTTCACTGCTGACCTGATTATTCGCAAAAATGAACAAAAGACGCAACGGACGATGATGCAGAATGATCCACAGCTTTCGGTTGTGCAAGCGCTCCTCTGTCTCCGCGCTCCTTGTACGCTTTGTTTGGGCGTACGGGCATTCTGAGGACAGGTTTAGTGGGTGTAAAAGAGACATAGCAGGAGACAGAGCCTTGGAAATGGTACGAGGCGCGTGCTCCTTCGCCTTAAGTATTTTAACAGCTTTTCAAGTCGGTAAGACGTGGTGTGCTGTGTTATATATACGCACATACTGTACAACTTCCAAAAAAGCTTCTACGGTCTGACTGTATCTTAAAAGCCGCACTGTGTGACTTCTCTGGCGGAGAGTCAGTCTGCTCGTCGAGATGTTATCGCTTCGTCTGGAATGTCCCAACGTGCGGCATTAAACTAAAGACAAGCAAAGACAAGTCACCAGGTCAATATATATGAAGCGACGATTCACGGTAAGAATGCGTGTTTTTTCAGTGTAACTACGAGCATTCAAAATATGTGTTATAAATGCAAGCTACGTAAGTTTAATGCTACACTGCGGGATATTCCAGGCAAGGGACAGCTCACCAGAAATGTTACATAGCGCGACTTTAAAGGGGATAGCGCAGTATATGGTTTATTTTGGTTCATTGCGAATACTGTTTGGAATCCTTTGAGTCAACTAAACATTTCAAGATATTTAACTATGACTTTAAAGACGCACTGTGGAACTTTTTTGTTGAGGCCAGACCGTCTACTTGTCTCCATGGAGATTATATGACGTTTCCCAAAGTCGGTATCAAACGTATTTATCTGATTGGAAGTTAAAAGGTAGAATTTATAAAAGCTAATGGCGAACCCTCTCCGAGAAAAATGACATAGTGCGGCTTTAATGCGTGAATCGTCCTCTGTCGCTCATCCGTCTGTTCTACAATACAGTCGCTGTGGCGGTGCATTGTGGGAAACGGAGTCATGTCATTGCCTTATGTCTAATCAAACCAACAAGACCTACTTATAACAATAATCATTTAATACAGCAGAGTTTGAGCCTGGACACTACAGATACTGACTTTAGTGGAGCAGGACAGTACCTAAGCAACACTTGATGCAAAAAAAAAAAAAAATTATTAAACATGGTGCAGCACAGTCATCCACATTATAAATACATCAAAAATTAAAGACAAAACAATCAAATCAAACATGGCATCAGTAAAGCTTTAAAAATAAAACAACAAAACGTAAGAGGATGACCTAGAGTGAAGATGAAAATACGTAGTGTGTAACAAAATGACAATTACAATTATTTTCTTAAGTTCAAACATATCGGCAGAGCAACCCGTGTACGCATAGTGTTTTCTATGTGTCAAAAAATCGTTCTTTTTTTCATTCACCATGGTGACAAGCCATATACACAAGTGTAAGAAACAAAACATGAGCAGAAGTTTCATTGTAGTTCACTAAATAAAGCCTGAAATGTTTTTTGTTTTAAATGTCAACAGGTCCGGTTTACAGCAGTGAAGTTATTTTTCTCAAACTAAGGCCTTCTTATCCACACAGCGCACAGAAAAGTAAAACTTAAAAAAATAAAACTTGGCATGCTCAGCCAGGGCACACGCATAATTGTAGATTTCTTATACAGGCCTTTAAAAAGTGTACAGGAATTTACATTCTTTGAGAAATCCCCAAATAGAATCCTTTTAAAAAAAATTGAAAGAAAAATTGTGAAAATAATGGCGCCGCACAGCCGTACACACAGAAATCGCTCGAACGGAAAGAACAAGGAGCATTCACCAGGAACACAGAATTTGGGAAAGAAAATGACAAAATGACACAGTAACACGGCAGCCTCAGTGCAGATTGGGTGGGTGGGGCACGGGGAAGAGGGGAGGAAAGGAGGAGAGAGAGGTTAGAGGGAGAGAAGAGAGAAGAGAGGGAAGAGGGGTGAGAGAAGAGACGGGAGAGAGGAGGAAGTACAGAGAGGGGAGAGAGAGGAGGATAAAGAGGAGGAGAAGAGAGGGAGAGAGGAGAAAGAAGAGAAAAGAAGAGAGGGGAGAAAGGAGAGAGAGAGGAGGAGGTATAGAGAGAAGAGAATAAAGAGGAGGAGAAGAGAGGGGTGAGAGGAGAGGAAAAGGGGAGAAAGAAGAGAAGAGAGGGGAGACAGGGGAGAGAGAAGAAGAGGAGGTGTAGAGGGAGGAGAGCAAAGAAGAGGAGGAGGGAGGGGTGAGAGGGAGAGAGGACCGGAAAAGAGGAGAAAGAAGAGTCAGGGGAAAGAGAGAGGAGAAGGTGTAGAGAGAGGAGGACAAAGAAGAGGAGGAGGAGAGAGGGGTGAGAGGGAGAGAGGAGAGGAAGAGGGGAGAAAGTGGGGAGTGGGGAAGGAAAGGAGGTGGAGGAGAGTTCTCGGGGTGTAGCTGCTTATGTTGTTGCCTGGAGCGAATCAAAGCAGCCGATTGGGAGTCTTCCGGAGGAGGAGGAGGACGAGGAAGAGGAGGAGGACGAGGAACAGGAGGAGGACGAGGAAGAGGAGGAGGAGGAGGGGTGATGCAAGGCCGCCTTCAATCGCATCTGTACACAAAGACAAACACAAAACATGACATTAGCAACCGGACCGGAAAGCACACACATCAACCATGTTAAAGAATCATTTTGCTTGCTTTGCCTGAAATGTTCCACACTACGGCATTAAACTCTTACGGAGGTGCAGTGCTGGAGACGACGCCCTCACAGTAAGAACGCATCTTTCTGAAAAATGTTCCTGAGCAATGAAAACACCTCAAATTCGATATATTTTAAGACAAGGTAACTTTACTTATACAGAGCTTTTCACAGACATGTCCCCACTCAGCCACTGTGCCGCCAAGAAGGTAAGTTTAATGCCATACTGTGGAACATTCCGGGCAAAGCAAGGTTCTGTATTACACAAAACTGACTCTTGTGAGCTTTAAGTCATATTGGAATGTTGTTACCTCATTAAAAACATACCTGGAGTTGTTTTTGTTTCATTCACACATGTCTGCGTACTGGTAATCCTTTATTATTAGTCTGTCTACATCTCCAAGGCTCAAAATGCTCTGTTCCACCTTGTGATGTCATGTGGTGATAGTTTTCATCAGCTACCTTTTATTTTTTGTTCAGAAAAGATCAGCAGCTGAAATCATCCAACTGATTCTGGTGAAGGTGTATGGAGTTTAGAGTTGGGCGGTATCCAAATTTTGATACCGTTAAACCGTCTCAGCATTTTACCAGGGTTTACGTTATTACTGTGACTAATTAAGAATTATTTTGTAGCATTCAGAAACAGAAGAGCAGCATTATATTTGAAGATGAGGCACAAGTTCTGATCAAACCAAACTTTGCAGCGCATTCGATCGCATCAGCATCAGTGCATAAGCTGTTTTTATCAGCGCTTATACTGTATGCAAATGAGCCATGCAGATTTAAGTTTCGTTTTTGTAAAATGTAAACAAATGTGCGCAAAGCTGCATTAAACACATTATTACTCAAAGTATATAATGAGTGGAGTACTGGAAATGTAGAGCAGTGTTTGAGAGGAACAATCACAGCCCTTATTGTCTGTCGGTTCCCCTCACTGTCTGTGTCGTTTTGACGCATAGTTAGGAAGTTTCGGAGGTGCACTGCGGTCGACGTGGACACGTTTTGATGCAGAACCATAAATTGATTTTTACCGTCTCCTCCATAAAAGTCTGACTTCACCCTCAAGTGGGGAACTTTCTCCTCTTCAGCGCGTCCCCTCTTGACGTCCAATAAAACGTCTCCATCACAAACTCTTCGGCTGAACATCACACACGAAGCGTCAGACAGGTGTTTTTCTTCTTCCTCGCTGCGTGTGGATGAATATCTCTGTGCGTAACGACGTTTGAAGAGGAGACAGAGCGGAGGGGAGAAAGTCCGGGCTGTGGTTTTAGGTCCTTATGCAGATTTTCTAAATGACGGTAATGAAACTCAAAATCGCGGGACACCGTATTACCGTATTACCACCCAACCCTAATGGAGTTTAAAAACACAGTGGAGCGCTGCCTGTATTACCACATGACATGACAAGGCAGAACAGAGCGTTTTCTGTCCGAGAGAAGAACTCAGCCTCAGAACTCAGTGTTCAGAACATCTTTCGGGCTCCACTTACTCCTCTAAAGGACCCAGACTGTGCTGACCTCAAACTCCACACTGATATTAACATCTTCAACAGAGGATTAATTAAAACAGTGGTTGAAGTCAGACCAGAATTGTTCACACAATCTTAATATATGAAATGTTTAATGTATAGTAAATTAACAATTTGTCTTTTCACATTTTAAATTGTAACTGTGCAATCTTTTCTAAAAGCCCCTACGGACTGGTGTTGAAAATTAGCACATGTGCTAACACACTTAAGCAATACATCTGGTTTGTCCAATGTATATGTGATGTCCATATTAAATAAATAAATAAATAAAAATAAAATAAAATGCAGGATTAAAACATTAAAAACATTACAACAAAACAAAACTCTGGGTATGTTTTAAATGGGGAAACAGTATGATAACATAGATTAGAAAACAGCCTAATTTGGACTCTTTAAAGAGAACGTAAAAACAACCCCATGGTCAGCATTTGTCACTATATTTACAGGTACGATCGCATCAAACCGAGCGATAATTAGACAAACACAAAAAGCCGCCATACGCACTTTTATTGCTTCTGTACCCAAAGCCACACACAAAACATGGCATTAACAATTGGGTCAATTAGCCAGAAAATGTACACATCAGGCACGTCGAGGCATCGTTGAGCTAACATGGTTTCATAATTGCACTGATTCGGATTGTGTGGGGCAGATTGTGCGAGCTCCACTGGTAATGATGCGATTTATGAACATGGTTTCCGTTAGCGACCGCGAAGGAAATGTGTGTTTGAAAATAGAGACGAGCCATTAGCGTCGACTTCGGCGGACACTTTATTATGCACAGACGATGGGGATTCATAAAAGGTCAACTTGAGTCATTTAGGAAGCAATTTCAGATAAATGTTGAAATATTTTGGCTGCATTTAAAGTTTACTGCGTAGCATCTAGGTTGGGGGTCCATCACCTCTTTGTTTCTATGGATCGTCCTCTTTGTTGCTATGGTCATAGATTTGCCATAGATTTGCCTGGAATGACATTAAACAGCTCCACTTTACATTTACAGGGGATAAGTTATTCTGGCATTGTCTCTCTACAGATCATTTATTTATTTTTTATTTAACCTTTATTTCACCAGGTAGGTCGGTTGAGAACCAATTCTCATTTTCAACGACGACCTGGCCAAGAGGCAGCAGAACCTTCATACAGCAGAATAACATACATAACATACATAGACAATTCACACTCACTATTTACATTATATACACACGTACAAGACAGTATTTAAAAGCAGTCGCAATGATCATAGACTACAGTTTTTATTGTGTTTGTGAAGGTAGATAAGGGCGGTAGTGTTTGGAGTTTTAATGTTTTCTGTAGGTTGTTCCAGTGAAGTGAAATGCAGTTTGACCAAGTGATGTACGGACCCGCGGGATGTTCATGGTGATGATGCTATTGGAGCGGAGGTTTCGAGTATTGGTGTAAATATTGATTAGCGAGCGGAGATATTGAGGGGTTTTACCAGTTATTGTTTTATAGGTGAATTTGTACCAGTTTATTAGTCTACGAGAATGGAGCGACAGCCAGTTAACAAGTGAATACAGATGACAGTGATGGGTGTTAAAAGGGGCACCAGTGACAAAACGGATCGCTGAATGATAAATGACATCGAGTTTATGGAGTAGAGTTTTGGATGCAGATCTGTAAATTATATCACTGTAATCAAATATGGGAATTATAGTCATTTTAACCAGGTTGTATTTCGCCGTGTGTGTGAAAGATGTTTTATTGCGATATATAAAACTGATTCTTGTTTTAACTTTGGTGAGTAGAGAATTGATGTGAATATTGAAGGAGAGTGTACTGTCTAGCCACATGCCAAGAAGATCAGACTTGTAACTTGGTCTGGTTTGGTCTCCATGGCGATAGAAAGGTTTAATGCCATATTGCGAAACATTCCAGACAAAGCAATAACATACGAACAGTTTAAGATCAGCACGTGCAGAGAAAAGACGTTTTTTCAGTACAAAGTGAATGGAAAGGAGGCAACTAGCAGGTTAATTATGTCCATTTATACAAACAGTCTACGCATTAAGCTTAACAATCGCCATGGAGACGATGCAACCACGACAAGCTACCAGTCAGATCTCTGGAAAGGCTTTCCTGCTCGCAGTAAGGATGCATGTTTTTCCAGCTATTTTACAAAAACGTCTGTAACTGCTACTGCAAGATAGACCTTTTTTTTTATTTAACTAGGAAAGTTCCAATGTCACACTGTATAAAAAAGCAATAACTTCTCCACAGAGACGAGGCAGCAGCAGCTTCCCAACAAAAGGGTTACATAGTGCAGCATTTTCACAGTTGTTTTGTTGGTCGTATTTATAGAAGGCTCTTATGGAGGCTTTGTGGTTTCAAAAAATCTATTCAGTACATTTTCATTTCAACTCAACAATTTAGCGACGTTCACTATATTTTAAAACGTTCTAATCTATCTAATCTAATGTCGTTTCCTCATCACACGTGTAACACACAAATTCTGCATATGTGATGTCAAGAACTGCCCCGCTGTGTTTTTAAACTCCACACAGCTTCACTAGAATCATTTGGGCCGTTTCAGCCCTGGAATTGCAAAACTCTACTGAACAAAAGGTAAAAGGAGCTGTTAACATGAAAACTACCTCTTCATGACATCACAAGGTGGACCGGAGCATTTTGGAGATGCAGACAGGCTAATAACAAAGGATTAGTCAAACGTGTGAATGAACTAAAACAAAACTACAGTTTGTTTTTGATGCGGTAACAATGTTCTAATATGAATACAATCACATTTTAGTCAATTTTGTGTCATAATGGACCTTTAAATAGAGAGAAACACACCAAATTGGGATTAAACTGGAAAAAAACAGAATTTTATTGGGGCTAAACCAGGACTAGATCCACACCAAATCAACTCTACATCAGAACTTAAACCAGGACCCTTAAGTATTACAGTTATTTCAGTTGACTCATTTACAGCAGCTTCTTTACACTTTCTTTTCCCACTGCCTTCTTTAAACAGACAGACAGTAGACAGTCAAATGAATAAATGAAAATAATCCCTAGTACAGGCGCTCAGACGCTGACTCCACGACTTTCAACTGTACTTGGGAAGTCCTCTCCTGCTGTTTGTACTTGTTGTGAACAGAATAAGGAATTACATTTGGATGAAAAACTCCAAATCTGGACGCTCTGGCCTTCAGTCCACTGCGGACCACAGAAGTCCGGTCTGAAGTCTAAAAATAGCTCTGAGAATTCAATTACTGTTGGCATGCTTCATCTCATTACGGGGATGACTCGATCTTGTGTGTAGCAACAGCCCAGTGTTTTGGTAACGCTGTCTCTGTGTAGCTCTGTGTACTGTCTCTTTAAATGTGCCGGGTGTTTGATTGAGAATGGATGGGGCTGTTTAAAGACACACTGGGTAACTTTTGGGTTGGGGTCTGTCTTTGCTTTGCCTGAAATGTTCCACAGTATGACATTAAACAGTTCTATTTTACATTAATTCAATTACAGGTGTTTTTTTTTAGCTCAAAAATACCTCGAAAAATAGGGATTCTGACTGTGAGCGGGGCCGCCTCTCCACGGATCTGACCTGTAACTTGGTCTGGTTTGGTCTGCATGAAGATAGAAAGGTTTAATACTGTACCAGACGAAGCAATAACATCTCACCACTGCAAAAGTGACACCCTAATGCACCTTTAAAGTGGGACTAAATACCACCATAAATAAGCACATTTCAGTAGAGCCGCTAAACTGGGCAGTATCTGGAGGACTAAAAGGAAAAGGGAGTGGGCGGGGTCTATATAAGGAGCAGTGTGATTGGTCGAACAGGTATCCACACTTCAAACTCCGCCTTCCGTCCAGTGTCTGTAACCGAAACACGAGGGCAGTCTTTTGTGATGTCACCAACTACTGGGAACTGCAATGATTTAGGTGTTTTTGATGAGAAAGCTGCAAATTTGCCTGGTTTGTACTGAAGTTGCAAAAAAATAAAATAAAATTACTACTACTTACTAATTACTATTATTACTATTACTATTTCACAGTGTTTCATTCACGTGCCAGTCTTGTTTTTTGTGCAGGAATGGGTAAAGTGAATGTACAAAAATAATCTAATACATATTAAAAGAAATAAAAAGATTAAAAAAGGTACATGTGAACAATATATCTTAAATATATTACTACTGCAAATATTAATTTAAGTTTACTATAATATGCGGCCCCGACCAACACTGATTCTGTAACTTTGGCCCCTACTACAAACTGAGTTTGAGCCCTGATTTAAAGTGACAGGTTATGACAGGTTAGACTACGCGTTAGGCCAAAGTGTCTAAATTACGCCATAGCGGCAAAACATGTATTTTGTGACATTAATTTTTAATTTAAACTGTCAGCAAATATACAATTTAAGTTGACAACATTAAACAAGTCTGCACAGCTCCTTCAGATATAACTGTCATTATATCTGATCATAATCATTTAATAATCATTTTTGTGTCTTTTTGTCTGTCCTTCAAATTACACTAACTTCACATAATTAATCAGTTACTCTTTAAGTTACTCGAGTAGTAGGGATGTACATTACCTTGAGTCTGACGATATCATGATGCATGTCACGATTTGATATATCCCGATATATCCCGATACTAAAACAACTGATAAGATTTTGCAAGTTTCCAATAATTACTTCTAATAATATTGTCAGCTGAACCTTCATGAGAACCAAACTGTAAGAAATATGATTTATTACAGCTTTTAAATCATGAGAACAGTGAATGCAACTAATGAATTTTAGCTAAAAATATTTTTAAAAATTGATTTAGATGCATTTTGAATCGGTTCAAGAATTGTGCAATCACGATTTTTTCTTACACCCCATTGAGTATCAGTTTTACAAATACTTTGCTACTCTCACGTTACTCTTACTTAAAGGTGCACTGTGTGACTTTTCTAGTGAAGGGTCCACCACCTGCTCGTCTCCATGGAGATATTACTGTTTCACCATGATTATTCCAGATCTATAGAGAAGCAAGAGATATTTACGATATTTTTCAGCTATAAAACACCTGTAACTGAATGAATGCGAGGGAGATACGTTTAACGCCCCACTGTGGAACATCCCGGGCAACGAAATAACATCTCCAGAGAGACAAGCAAATAACAGACCCTCCATCTTAGAAGTGACGTTGTGCACCTTAAGTCTAATCCCTCCTCTGCTGTGTGTTTGGGATAATTGAATAGCGTGTGCAGCCTGAGCCCGGCGCTGCGCTCTGGACTGTCTCTTTAAATGTGTCGCCGTGTGAATGAGGAGGGGAAGGCGCTCGCGGTCATGGAGACAAATAAACACATTACGGTGGAGTTGTGCACAGAGTAATCAGGTCAAGGAGTTTCTTTTAAAGTTTGACGTCGCCGATGAGTGGGACTTTAAGTTAATGTGCAGCCCGCAGTGCCTCCCTGTCTCCCTCACTTCACTCTCACTTTCTCTTTCTCTCTCTTTCTGTTGTCCACACTCTCTCTCCGTCTCTCTCCCTCCCACTGCATCGTCCGCTCTCTCTTTCTGCCCCCCTCTCGCTCTCAGTCCCACTCTCCATCCCTCTCTTTCTCTCTCAGTCTTTCTTTCTCTCTCTGTCTACTCTCACCCACACTCTCTCTCTATCCGTCTCTCTCTCTCTTTCACCCCCTCTCTGTTTGTCTCTCTCTCTCCTTTTCTCTGTCCTCCCCCCCTCTCTCTCAGTAACACTTTCTTCGTCTCTCCTTCTCTCTCCCACTCTCTTCCTGTCTCCCACTCTCTTTCTGTCTCCCCTCATTTCTTTCTCTCCCTCCCTCTCTCCTACTATCTTCCTGTCTCCTCTCTTTCTCTCCCTCCCTCCCTCTCTCCTTTTTTTCTCCCACTCTCTTTCTGTCTCCCATCCTCTCTCTCTCACTCTCTTTCTGTCTCAATCGTTCTTTCTCTCTGTTTCCTTCTCTCACCCACACTTTCTCTCTCTTTCTCCCTCCTTCTGTCTCGCTCTCATCCCCTCCCTCTTTCTGTCTCCCACTCTCTCTCAATCTTTCAATCTCTGTCTTCTTCTCTCACCCACACTTTCTCTTTCTTCCTCTTTCTGTCTCCCCCTCTCTCAGTCCCACTCTCTCCCTCTCACTTTTTACACCTCTCATTCTTTCTTTCTCTTATTCTCTCTCACCCCCTCTTTCTCTCCCTTTCTCTCTCCATCCCTCTTTCTCTGTCTGCCGTCCCCTCTCTTTCTCAGTCCCACTCTCTCCCTCCTCTTTTTTTGTCTCCCATTCTTTCTCTCTCTTTCTCTTGCCCGCACTCTCTCCCCCTCTCTCTTTCTCTCCCTTTCTCTGTCCCTCCTGCCCTCTCTCTTTTGATCTCTCTTTCTTTCTCTCGTATTCTCTCTCACCTCCCTCTCTCTTTCTCTCCCTTTCACTGTCCCTCCCTCCTCTTTCTCTCTCCCTCCATTTCTGTCCCAGTCCCACTCTCTCCCTCTCCTTTTCTCTCTCACCCCCCTCTGTCTTTCTGTCTCCCCCTCTCTCTTACACCTCCCTCTCTCTTTCTCTCCCTTTCTCTGCCCTCCCTCTCTCTCCTTCCCTCTTTCTCTCTCCCTCTCTCCTTCTGCCTCCTCCCCTTCTCTCTTACTTCCTCCCCCTATTTCTTCCCTCCCTCCATCGTTCTCTCTGTGCTCTCTCTATCTCAGCTGGACCTTTCGCACTATGAGGGAAATGCTCTGATTTATGAGCTTTAATGAACACCGTTGGGCCACTGTGTAGATTCTACAGCTGTGAAAAGAGAAGCTCTGAGTGCAGAAAAACATTCGCATTAAAAAGTGAGAGGAAAACGGCTTCACACGCTCCACGACGAAGGTTTAATGTGAGATAAATGACATTAATAGGCGTGTAAGAGGCTGCAAATGGAGCCTGTGACCTGTGCCTCTTACTAAACACTGACCTAGAAGAAGAGTGGGTTCTGCTAATTCACGTAGATATATTTAAGAGTGGCTAATGCAGTCTATTTTTGTATAGAGGAATAAAAGAAAAATAAATATTACCACTAGACTTAAACATTAACAGTGAGCTTAAGCAGTCTTCAGCACTTGCATCCTATAGGAGAATTTGCCCGATTTTGGCTGCGATTTCCGCGATTTTGACCCGACTTTGTGTCTTCGTGTGCGATTTTGAAGCCTCGCGTGTGGTGTCAGTGTCAAATCGTAACCACCGACCATCAGCAACGCCACGGTAACAGCCGATAAAAGAGAGCGTCAGGAGCAGAGGAGTGACGGACACAGAGATGCAAGATATAAACTGAAAATAAGTCTTTGCGGTCGGAGATTTTAAGCCTCATTAGGTTCTCCTCGTGTCTGTGGCCTGCGTTTTTTGTTGCACGTTTAAAAATCGTTTAAAATCTTGTACTGTGTGGCGGCCTTTAGTCGTTAAAATTGAGTGAATGGATTCTAGGGGTACTGGAAAAGCGACAAAAATATAAAAAGGAGGGCTGTCAACGTTAGTCACAAAAAAAATATATCGCATGCAGATTAATCACACAATTTATTTTGAACGCACATGCTCCTCTATGGAAAGCGCGATGGTCCTGAAAGGCGGCGCAGGTTATTAGGTCAGTGATCAGGTCCATACGCGGATGTGAAGACGACAGATGAGAGTGTGACTGGTGCTCAGCGGCAAATTTCTCTTCAAAAAACTGCCCGACGGGACTTTAGATAAAACTACGGCAGTTTGCAGATATTGCAGCGATGAACTCTCTTTCCACAGAAGCACAACAAGTTTAAAATACCATCGTAAAGCAAAACACGTGTTTGATTCAGCAGCAGCAATGACGCTACTTGTACCAACAAGCCGAGCACAACAACCCGCGGCAATGGTGTCAACAAAACCACCAGCGATAGAAAAATGTCAATAATATAACTTTTTGATAATAAATTGCACTTTTGTCAAAATATTTTAGTCTTTTTTGAAGAATAATTAACTGCGATTAATTGTGATTAATCAAAATTCTAAAGTGTGATTAATTTGATTAAAAAAATAGTTTGACAGCGCTAATAAAAAGATAAATACTGAAACAAGCATACATTTAAAGGTGCACAGTGTAACTTTTCTGTTGAGGGGGTCTATCACCTGCTTGTCTCCATGCAGATGATTTTGCTGTGTCAGGAATGTCCCACAGTTTGGCATTAAACTTGTCCATCCTGCATTTATTCAATCACATGCGTTTTTATAGCTCAAAAATACCTTGAAAAACATGCATTCTCACTGTGAGAAGGGTCACCTCTCCACAGAGCTGAGCTGTTACTTGGTCTGGTGGCGTGTCTTGCTTTTCTCCATGGAAATAGATACGTTTAAAGCTATACTGTGGAAAATTCCAGGCAAAGCAAACTCGGACAGACCCTCCACCAGAAAAGTTCCTTGTTACTTTGTTATTACTTTGTCTGGAGTGTTTCACAGTATGGTATTAAAACTTTCTTCTTCATGGAAACCAAGCCAGGTCAAGTTATGGGTCAGATCTGTGGAGAGGCGACCCCGCTCAGAATACTAATAACGCCTCTTTTTCTAGGTGTTTTTGAGCTATAAAACCACCTGTAATTGAATAAATTTAAGGTAGATCTGTGGAAGATTCTAAGCAGAGCAATGACATCTCCATAAAAACAAGCAGGTATCGGACCCCACAGTGCAGCTTTAATGATTGACTAGTTTAAAAAATACTTGACAGACGTGACAGATGAAAAAAATAAATCAAATGATACAAAAATGTCCCATTTTCCCAGCTGAAGTGTGAGGACTATGACAGGGCAAGTTTTAGACTCTGTAACAGCAGCACTGAGCACAGGTCCCTTTTGTCAGATGAGCTCATAAAACGTCCGTAATGTACCTGAACGCAATTATAGAACGAGTCTTACCCAAAAATGGATAAAGTGTGAAAATCTGCGGATTATTGACATAGCCTGGGTGATTTAAAAGCACTTTAGCATTCCTAATCCAATAGACACCCATGGGAGAGTTGATGTAAAGTGGCATCTTCTTCATTTAGACCAGCAGACCCTGTGAGGAACTATAAAGTCAATTACCACCACAGCACAGAGGCAGTTATCATTACACAGGCCAGGGGTTAGATGAGGAAAAGGATAATTGGACTATTAGACTCAAGCTACACACACTAGGATAACTATTTACATATTATAGTAATGGCTTTAGATTAAGTTTATGTGTGGAGTTTGTATGTTCTACTCTCTGTTCTACTCTGGTTTCTCTCATACAGCTAAACCACGTAAAAATGGCTAATCTTCCAGTTAGATGATCCTGACAAAGATTCTAGCTCAAGATCTGGAGATTAAAATGAAATAAAATCAATAACATATGTAAACTGACAGATGATCCAAGCTGTTTCTGAATGTTTTAGAATTTGTAGATGAGTTTATACATGTAACTCTATTTTAGTTTGCTGTTTAGGAAGGAAATATCCAAACTTATGGCCCACAAATGTTTATTTTATCATTATTTGTTAGGGGATCGGTTCCACAAACTGGTATTATTAACCTCAAGGTTTAAACTCAATAGACAATAGACAACAATCATGTTCTTAGTGTTGAAAAATGGCACTGAAGGTATTGTGAGAAAGCGCTTTTATTTTTGTTTATTTATTCTGTCTGAGAAGATACTAAACTGGGCTGAGAACTTCCAAAAAATGAACAATAAACCAGGTCAAAAGTTTGTGGAGTCAGTGCTTCACAAATAACGATGACATTTGTTCAACATTTGTGGATCATAAGTTTAGATATTTAATTGAAAAACTGGTGCTTTTATCGCTCAAAAATACCTAGAAAAACCTGTAACTTGGTTTGGTTTGGTCTGCATGAACGTAGAAAGGTTTAGGTTTAATGCCATACTGTGAAACATTCGAGACAAAGCAATAAAATCTCCATTGAGAAAAGCATTTGACGGACGCTGCACCGGAGTTTCACAATGCACCTTTAACAGAGCAGTGCAGTCATGTTTTCTGTAATTATCTCTTCATAATAAAGTGTTCAAAAGTCCAAATATCGGCCCCATGTATCGATATATCGGTCTATTTCTTCATGAACGCGCTATCGCTGCACCATATAAGTTTGAGCTGGTATCAAAGTGAGCAGCAGCGTAAGTGAAAGCCCCTGCTGTTTGTTCTCGTCAGGTGCTGCTTCATAGGTGGAGAATGTGGTGCGGGGCCAACACAAGCGGAGCCCTGGCACACACCGGGGGGTCGGCTGTGCTCGGGATTTTGTGTTGAGGCCCAGGGGAGGTCACGGCCCCTCTGCTCACGGCACAAAAGCAATCTGGGAGTTCTTCTGAGGTGAGTCACTTCTCCCCTCAGCCTCCAACGACTCGCCTTACCCATCAGGCCCGGCAAATCCCACTTTAACCCTGCGCTGTAATACAAGGAATACAGTGGGCCAAATAACACCAATGTGCTGCTTTAAAGTTTGGTTCTGCCTTCAAGACGCATTACCTGAAACTCCTCTGAAACCTTTGTTGAACTCAACTTTTTCTTTTTGAATTACTTTTGCAGTTAAAATGTAGTAGAAAAATGACTGCAATCACACCATATTCTAAGATGCTCCTCGCTGTCAGGGTCCATATTACACTATTTTATATTACAATGCTGCTCCCTCATCACAAATGTACCTGCAGTTGTTTTGTTTTATTCACATAAATCCTGCATATTTAGGCTCTTCTGTAAAACTGAAAACACATTGTTTCACCTTGTAATGTCACGTGTTAATACAGGAAGTGCTCCACTTTGTTTTTAAACTCCATACATCTTGTATGGAGTTTAAAAACAAAGTGGAGCTAGAATCATTTCACCCATTTTTCACAGCTTCATGACATCACAAGAACAAAGCATTTTTTTTATTGTAGAGTCGAGCGACCCAAAGCAAGTAACTCATTAAGTTCACCTATAATGTATGACAAACATTTTTTTCTGCATGGAGACGAGCTGGTGACATAGTCCATATTACAGGTCAGATCTGTGGAGAGGCGAGCCCGCTCACAGTAAGGGCCAATTCCATTTCTAATTTCTACCCCTTGTCCCAATTCATAGGAGCTGACTTTCAACCCTTGTTGCTCAGTTTCAAGGGGCAAGGGGTTAAAGTCGACCCCTACGAATTTGGACACCCCTTCAACAATCACATGCGTCATCAGAAATCTCCTCCAGCTTTTACGTAAACTCACGTGAGCACAGGGATAACGGTGATGAGCTTCTCTAAGGGTTAAACCAATCATATCGCTTTCAGTTATTTGGGTTACAATATCCAAATAACAACAGTGTTGCATGGACACTCGCAATTTGTTCACAACTTTATTTCTATGCATTGACTGATCACTCAAGTCACAAACAATGTGACACTACTGAACGTAGTACCAGCCATTTTTTTCATGTGCATTTAATGAAGAAAATGACCATTACGCATCGGAAAACATTAAACTTAAGACAATACAGTGGTTATCACAAATTTTAAACCATAAATAATGGAGAAAATACATTTGTGAACTTCTTTGGCCTCTTTGGTTGTGGCAGCAACCGTCTTGCAGGTGATTCGAAAGGCATTCTGAAAAAGTGCTCATACCCCTCCGTTTGGAGTGTGGAGAGGGGTATATAGCCCTACCCCTTTGCCATAACGGTAACTGGGACACTCCTACCCCTACACATGAACGTGCAAAACGGAGGGGTAGGGGAAAGTGGTAGGGTCACGGGGTGAAATGGGATTCAGCCTTAGAATACATGTTAACAAATGTATTCTTAAGTACTGGAAGCACCTGTAGTTGAAGAAATGCAAGATGTACAATTTTAATGTCCTACTGTGGGGCATTTCAGTTAGACATCTCCATGGAGACAATCAAACAAACAAAAGCAGGCAACTACTTCTGCTTCATTGGATTGATTGGATATATGGCTTCAAAACAAAAATAATACATAAGCATAAACAACTGGACCATCTGTAAAAATCAATACTTGAAATAATGAACATACACTACGTTAAATATCAACTATAAGAGCATATTATTGATTCTTTTTGCTTTGCCAGTGATAGATAAAGCGAAGTTTAGACTTCTGATTTGATTTATATGAAATGTAAACTACGCTATGCAGCTAATGAGAAAACCTTATTGTACTACAAACCCTAGATTTGCCAGCAGTAGTAGAAGTATTGGATACATCTGTGAAAATTCTTGCTAAAATCCTGCTATTTCACGAATTATTCCCACATGTTTATAAAATGATGAATACATGTTTAGGAAATCCAGTGAATTGGGGCGTGTATACATGCTAATGGAGAGAAGCTTTCCAGGTCACATATCATGGCTTTGTTTATTTCTGCCCCTGTCTGACATCTTAGGAGCTGCTATTTTCATCAAGCAATTAATTTTACATAATTAATGTTTGTTATCAAGATAATTACCTTCTCCTCCTTGTCTGTACTGATATGATAGGGCTAAAGGGACGATATGACACTATTTTCTGATCTAATGTTGTTTACTCATCACAAACATATCTGGAGTTGTGTTTTGTTTGAGTTCTTCTCTCAAACAGAAAAAAACTCCACATTGTGATGTCATATAATAACTTCCATCCATCTTCTCCTGCTTTATCCGGCTGGGTGGCGGGGGCAGCTCATAGCACCTGACCCGCCCATGAACCCCTCTGTGAGTGGTGAGCCCACAGGAGGGTGGACGTCATGGTCCTTGATATTAGTGTTCATAAGGGTGCTGCATGTTATCGTTATCTATATCTATATCTATATCTATATCTATATCTATATCTATATAATTATATTTGACTTATTTCAATGCTACTTTGTGAGTTTTATAGTGTTGCTTTAATTTGATTTTGCTGGTTTTATTATTTTAGGCCTGGTGTGACCAAATTTTAGCATTCTTTTTGTTTTATCTCTGTGCAGCACTTTGGAAACTGCTCCGTTTGTAAAATGTGCTATATAAATTGGATTTGAACAATACAGGAAGTGCTCCATTGTGTTTTTAAGCTCTATACATATTCACTAGAATCATTAGGATGATTTGAGCCCTGGAATTGCCGATCTCTACTGAACTAAACTTAAAAAAGTAACTTGAAAACTACTACTTCATGACATCACAAGGTAAAACAGAGCATTTTGAGCTTTGGACAGGCAGACAAACTAATAGTGCAGGATTACTCAAACGTCTGAATGAAACAAAACACAACTCCGGGTATGTTTTGATGTGGTAGCAACAACATAACACGGCTTAAAGCTCAGAATCAATTTAGCATATTAAAGGACCTTCAAAAGACAATATATTTTTATGGGAGCATCGCCTTACATAATGTATTTCAATTCATTTTTAATAATTATGGTTGATTGGGTCTTGGCACAACACACTCGGAACAGCTCCAAACACATTAAAAAAGAGGATTTGCAGTCTAGTAGTTACCAATTACAGGCTATCATAAATATTTGGCTCATCTATTTGATATTCCTCCAAGTTAAATTAATTTGGCCACTTCATAGCCCTGGAACACTATTTAAAGTAACACCGTGTAACTTTCTGGAGGTGCCTGGTCTTCAGAATGAGTCCACGGAAATATAAAGTTAAAACTATTACTAATACTTTGGAACATTCTCCATGACGATCAATGAGTTTTATGTCATGCTGTGGACGTTTACAGCAAAAATAACATTTATATGGAGACAAGCAGGCAAGTACGTGTCACGTTTGTGGAGATGCGAGCCCACTTATAGTAAAGATGCATGCATGTATTTTTCAGAGCAATAAAACATCCAAAATGAAAAGTATAGACACATACATTTAGTTTAGTCTATTTTTTGGTTAAAAGTGGTAGAGCTTTAAAGAACACATATTATGCTATTTCCTACAGTATAATGTCATGGGATAATACAAAAAGTGCTCCACTGTGTTTTTAAACTCCATACACCTTCACTTGGATCATTTCAGCCACGGAATTTACAGTCCACAAAAAAAAAGGTAAAAGGTAGCTATTAACTACCTCTTCATGGCATCTCAAGGTGGAATAAAGGGTTTTTAGCTTCGATGATGGAGACAGACTCAAATGATTCAAATGTGTGAATGAAAAGAACACAACTCCAGGTCTGTTTTCGAGGAGGTAACAACATTATAATGTGACTTAAAGCTCCCAAGAGTCATTTTTGCGTAATACCTTTGAGAAAACCCCGTATCTGTGAAGTTGCGTTTGATGTTAAATACCTCTTTTATTCCAGTTAGTCGAGCCAGGACGGTCTTTTAAACAGTGTGATTGTTCTCCTCTAGCTTCTTGCTCTCCTCGGATGTCCCCACTTCCTTCTCGTTCGTCTTCCAGCTTCCTTGTCTGAAAAGGAAACAGAAACTCAAAATCGGGACCTGCCCCAACCGCCTGCTCCAGACACTAGGGTTGACAAAAGTATCGAAAATCAGATAGTGACCGATACTAAAACTACTATCGAAACTAGATACTCATTTGAGCAAGTACTGATACTAAAAAAGGCACATTCACAGGACAGAAATGAATGTTTCCTGGATAAGATCATATAGTCTAGTGTCCGTCTAAGGATCATTATGTACGACTGAGAGATTATATAGATATAAGACGACATTGTACTATTATTTAATGTTGAAAATCACATTCTATTGTCTGAAGAAAATGTGTGTTTTTTAATCATCATGGTATCAGAATGAAGAATTGAGCATGAATCTATTCCTTAAGATTGAAATCAAGTGCGACACTTTAGCACTGTGACACTAACAGACACACTCAGTCAACTGTTACCTATAGCAACCATAATATTAACAAGAGCCAAAACTTGCTTAGGTTACACAATGATTAGACAAATAAAATAAAAGACAATACCTTTATTTTGTTCAGTGTTTAATATATAACATGAATAGTAAAGTACCTTCTTTGCATATAAATGTAGTTAATATGATTAACTTAGGTTCAGGAGCAGGACCACGCCTCAACCGCCCTCACCTCCTCTCCAGCGAATCACAGCTCACTTCTACCACACCTCAATTTCCCAGAAGCCTATTTGTAGCAGCCTATCCCGACAACCCAGTTTATCCCGAATAACTCGACCCCGCCCTCCCAAACCCTATCGGTTCACTTCCAGACATAGGACGCCTACGAGGGGAGTCCCGTCCTGCTGGGCCGTGTGAAGATTGAGACTGAACCCCCGCCCTGAGTCTCAACCCAGCCGAACCGCCTCGTCTCTCTATAATAAACGCTTTTCGCTTCACACACGTGTTGTTGGCGTGGTCCTTGCTAGTGAAATTGTCGGTAAATTCGAGATGGACTTTTCCCCTGGGATTTTGTTTTAGAACTTAGCACTACCTCCCGAATTTTTGTTTTTTATTCTCACCTTTTTTCCCTCAAACTGGCACTTAAGTGAAGTCTAAATAAAGAGTGTTTTAAATTATCATTGTCATATCGGAATCCGTATTGAGTATCGAGTATATTCCTTCGTACTGAAATGTTAGTAGTGTGACAACAGTACCAAACACACACACACACACTCAGTCACTTGGCAGTATTCTGAAGTCTTATCTCATCTGTTTGGGAGCATCACTCTTTCTGCTAACTCACTACTGTGCTCCATCACCAGCGCACCGCCTGCCAGGCACCGTCCCCGCACGATAACACCAACAGCTGCTTATCGCCATGGTGACATATGTGATCATTTGAGGGCACGCGTTTCATTTGTTCCATCTAACGTCTGCGCCTCTGTGCCGCTAACTGTTTCAAATTATTATTTTTAACGAGGGATGGGCCATATTTCAGGCTGATATCAGCCAAAACCTGAAAACATGGCTTTATGAAATGATTTTATACCCAAAATACACACATTTTCTTTTGATTTTTACCATAAACTGTATATTTATTCATACCATACTCCATACATACTGTATGCACAACAACTCACCTTTATGTAACAGATAATACTCCCTACAACTGTACAACAAAACACTTTAATGCAACAGATAATACTTCCTACAACTGTACAACTCATCTATATGTAACAGATAATACTCCCTACAACTGTACAACAACACACTTTTATGTAACAGATAATACTCTCTACAACTGTAAAACTCACCCTTATGTAACAGATAATACTCCCTACAACTGTACAACAACACACTTTTATGTAACAGATAATACTCCCTACAACTGTAAAACTCACCCTTATGTAACAGATAATACTCCCTACAACTGTACAACAACACACTTTTATGTAACAGATAATACTCCCTACAACTGTAAAACTCACCCTTATGTAACAGATAATACTCCCTACAACTGTACAACAACACACTTTTATGTAACAGATAATACTCCCTACAACTGTACAACAACTCACCCTTATGTAACAGATAATACTCCCTACAACTGTGCAACAACACACTTTTATGTAACAGATAATACTCCCTACAGCTGTAAAACTCACCCTTATGTAACAGATAATACTCCCTACAACTGTACAACAACTCACCCTTAGGTAACAGATAATACTCCCTACAACTGTACAACAACTCACCCTTAGGTAACAGATAACCCTTTGTCCTGTCAATCATCACATCATTGTTGCACTGTCCTCCTATGACCTCTTGTATAAAGCCGAGATTTGATATTTTATTACTTTTCCTATTTTATTTTGACTTTTACATTTACATTTATATAGTTATGCCTCATTTGACACCTGTCTCTTGCTATCTTTTTTGCTACTTATACAGAATTTCTTATTAGCATTTATATTTTTTACCCTTTGTTATTATAATATATTGTGATGAGTGAGCTGCTGTGCCCAAATAATTTCCCTTGTGGGTCAGTAAAGTTTGTCTAAGTCTAAGACATGGCTAACAAGCTATCGGCTGTGTTCTAGGAAATGGCCGTGAGTGTGCTTCCTGCTCCATTGACCCCAAACTCCAATTCACTTTGTACTGAAAAAAAAACAAAAAACTAGCCCCTCTCTCTGTAACTGCTGCTGTCAAGGTCCCCTTTTTGGTCTTAAAATGTGCATATTAACCCATTCTACATGATCCTGGAGTTTTTATTTTGCTATTTTGTCCATAAATAAATTCCTATTCCTAATATGGACATCTGCTCCAAATTCAGCCCATAACTGCTAGCCTCGTGAGCTTCATTTGATTTTATTAACTGTTGTAGAAGTTTTCAGCTTGTCCAAGAAAGGGTGGAAGTAAAAGGCTGGAGACCAACTGGACGTCTTAAAGGGGAACTCCGGAAGCTAAAGTCCATTGCTAGAGGTGGTCGAATATTGTCAGTGTTGCCTCAGCGAAGATCTCGCTGTGGTAGTGAGTCTGTCAAGGCAACAACCTAGTGCAGTGAATTGGGCAAGTTCTTAACTTCCACGTAAAACGCCAATTTGCACACTGAAGAAGCTTAATACCACTTTCTTACCCATGTTACAACAGCCACGAGTTTAACAAACAAAACGCCCTGCCTGGCTCACTCATTAGTGTCTGGAAATATTATAAAATAACTTTGTAAGCAGCCTTAGCATTATCTTATTGATTTCCCACTACGCATGCGAAAGCCCAAAACACTCAATTGCCAATGTTGTTTCTAATCCTATGTATTTACGAGTGAATTATATTTTTTGAAAAACGCTTAAAAAATACATTCCCAAACCATTTTCTTTCAACAACTTTCAATTTCTATTCTTCTTCACCGTCAGTAGTCGTTCTTCACTTGTTGCTTCTGGCGGCTCAAGCCTCTCGCCGCCGCTGGAGTCGGCAGTCGAGTCTTTTTGCGCTTTTGCATGTGCAGTGGGAAATCAACAAAGGTAAGTCTAAGGCTGCTTATAACGTTTCCAGACTACTCATGTGTGAACCAGGCAGAGCGTTTTGTTTGTTAGACTCACGGCTGTTATAAGATGGCTTAGAAAGTGGTATTAATTTTCTTGAGTGTGCAAATTGGCGTTTTACGTGGAAGTTAAGAACTTGCCCAATTCACTACACTAGTTTGTTGCCTTGACAGACTCACTGCCGCAGCGAGATCTACCCTGAGGCAACACTGATCTGTGCCGTTTTTTGGATTCTGACTGTATTCGAGCACCTCTAGCAATGGACTTCAGCTTCAAACATGCCAGAGTTCCCCTTTAAGCAGCCTGTGTAGCATCTGACACATAAGTACAACATTCGCTTGAAATGACCTTAAAAGTACCCCCTTGAGCTGCCAGTAAAAGGTCTAGAGCCATTCTATTTTGCAAGGCTATTGTTTTAACTTCTTCCAGTTCTTTATGTTCACGAGGACAGCCTTAGCTGAAGCATTCAAATGTGCCTCCAACACTTCAGATAATGAGCTCTCACTTCCATATATCATAGGCAACACCAGCCTTTTACTTCCACCCTTTCTTGTGCAAGCTGAAAACTTATACAACATTAATCCACTCTGCATGATCTTGGTGCTTTTATTCTGCTATTTTGTCCGTAAATAAATTGTTATTCTACCCTATACCCACTAGCCTCATGAGCTACATTTGTGATTTTTTGGGCCTTGCTATGGATTTCAAGAGCAAAATAGCCAAGCAAAAGCCAAGTATGAGGGAAAAAATCCAATAAAACCCCTCAAATCCATACTGAAGCATCCCTACAGGTAACTACCACTCTATCCAGCGCATTATTATTCCTTGTTTCTGCTCCTGTTTAGAATGCAGGGCTAACTAGCACAAGTGCCACAAACGCTCCGGCGGGGACTTGCAGATGTGATTGTGAAATGCTAATGTATGCGTGAGCCGAGGTGCGAGCTCGAATACCTTGAGTTCTTCATGTAGAGCCAGTAGATCAGAGCCACCACAGCAGCGGCGAGAATCAAACCCACGACCACGCCCACTATGAGCTTGGCCTGGTCATCGGACTCCTCCTGAGAATCTGAGAGACACGCAAATCGTTAGCAACTCGGCCAAGAAATCCACTTCCACTGCAAGCGAGCAAGACACTTTGTGCAAGAGGACGGTCCTGGAAAATGAGCCTAATTTGGATAGAAAGAGACAGATAGATAGATGGGAAGAAAAAGAAGAAGAAGAAGAAGGAGGAGAAGGACAAGAAGACGAATTATTCTAGTTTTGATAGAAATAGATAGAAGATTCATAGTTTAGATCAAAAAGAAGAGAAAGAAGAATAATCCTACTTTAGATAGATAGATGGACAGATAAGAAGAGGAAGAAGAATCTTAGTTTAGATAGATAAGAAGAAGAAGAGGAAGAATCCTAGTTTAGATAGATAAGAAGAAGAGGAAGAAGAATCCTAGTTCTTATAGATAGATAGAAAGATAAATAGATAAATAGACAGATAGATAAATAAATAGATAGAAAGATAGATAGATAGATAGATAGATAGATAGATAGATAGATAGATAGATAGATAGATAGATAGATAGATAGATAGATAAAAAAAAGAAGAAGAATCCTAGTTTAGACAGATAGAAGAATTATGGTCCTAATTTTGATAGAGATAGATAGGTAGAAGAAGAAGAAAAAGAAGAAGAAGAAGGACAAGGAGGACAAGAAAAATTATTCTAGTTTTGAGAGAAAAAGACAGATTGTAGATAGAAAGAAGAAGGACAAGAAGAATTATTCTAGCTTTGATAGAAATAGACAGATAGATGATTGATAAGGAGAAGAATCTGAGTTTAGATAGATAAGAAGAGAAAGAAGAAAAAGAAGAACAAGGAGAAGGAACATTTTAAATACAAACCCCACTGTGCATCGTGACCCCATCTTATACACACTGTATATCATTAATAAATAAGGAGTTTGAATTTTTTATTGCCTTATTTTTAATGTGTGCTCTTCCATAGATTAAATGTCCTATTATTAATCACTGCTTTATGTTTTATTGATAAATACAAATAAAATCGAACGCCCAAACCAGCTTTTGAATTCTGCGGTCCCTGCTGGTGAAGTGGTAGCTTTATGTAGTATCTCTAGTTCTTTTTATATATTTATTCAAACTTGATTTAACCTGGGAAAATGTTCGACGTTTGAGATTAAAAACATTTGCAAACATGACCTGTTCTTGGCCGATCGATTAAACTAAACACGGAAGACCTAATGAGTGAGAAACAGTCTTGGAAGTTGGTGATTATTTAGATGTATATTCATGTAATCATCTTCAGAATGTGAACTTATCTCATTCTAAAATCCCATTAGCACAAATTAACGTGGCGGCTTCGGAAGAAAGACTGTCCATCCTGTTCTGGAGTCATTCACCAGTGTTGCTAAAAAAAGAGTTGTATATTTTTATGCAAAATAGAAGACCTTAAAATAATATTAGATTAATATATTAATCCCTAATGGGAATCTTCAGGCATTATTGTGGCATATTTTAAGCATATTGAGAAGTCCAGAGTTCTGTGTTCCTCATTTTTCTCATTAGTTTCTCTCTGTTGCGGAAGATATTTTAAGATTCATTTATAAAATCAGAATTATCATCCGTCCTACTGCATTATGAAACATGTTTAGTAGGAAATTTTCATATAAACATTGTGACTGAGTTTTGATTTGCATTTATTTTGTAATAGTAGAATTCTGTTCACATTTTAAACATGTCAAGTAGCATTAAAGGCGCACTATGTAACTTTTCGGTAGAGGGTCTGTTGCCTTCTTGTTGCTATGGAAATGTCATTGCTCTTGGAGTGTTCCACAATAGCCACATTTACATGTTTTTTTAATTGCGAATGAATTGTTTTCAATTAAATCGTTGGGAATTTAAATATTCTCCTTCGAGCTTACGTGGGACTAATAATTCCAAAATGTGGCTTCCATGAAAAACACATTAAATCGGCTTTATTTAATTCTGCTCAATGTCTGGGGGTGGGGAAGGGTTCTGATTGGATTGCATGAACGTATTTATGTCGACCAGAAGAAAACATTTCAGCAGCTACCAGCTTTTCTGTCATCTCGGTTTGTCATTACGCCGCGGACACATGTGATCGAAAGTTTTTCCACAGTCGTTTTGACGATAATGAAGCAGCAGCAGGAGAATTCTCTCCTCACGCTTTACGTCTGTGAGCTGAGGAGGAGAAGGGAAGAGTGTCGGAGAAGGAGGAAGAAGACAAACTGAGTCTGAGGCTGCCACACCTCAGCCCACTCCCACATCCCGCTCACAAATCCAAAGAGACGTGG
The DNA here is from genome assembly GCA_030686955.1 of Odontamblyopus rebecca. NCBI lineage: Eukaryota > Metazoa > Chordata > Actinopteri > Gobiiformes > Gobiidae > Odontamblyopus > Odontamblyopus rebecca. The sequence goes on from CM060664.1 coordinate 29,228,750, forward strand.
AGGAGTCCAAAGCCACGACTGGTGGAGCCGGATCGTCTGGATCGTGTCAGAAGGGAAACCCAACGAGCCAAGAATAAACGTTTACATGATCGAGGAATAAATTAATTCGGCTTTAAAATCGGAATAAACCACCCACTTATTTAGTTTAATTCTGAATAATCATTTTCATTAGGAAGTGTTTACGTGGTGGGAATTCATTTTTATTATTATTAGATTCTTTTTATTCGGAATTAAAGCCCTCATGTAAACGTAGCAGAAATGACATTAAACAGATGTACCTTATTTTATGAGTCAAAACTACCTAGAAAAACAGGGATTTTCATAGTGAGCGGGGTAGCCTCTCCACGGATATGACGTTTAACTTGGTCTGTTTGGTCTCCATGATGATCGAACGTTTTAATGCCATCCTATGAGACATTCCACTGCAATAACGTTTGCATCTGATGGACCCTCCATGAGAAAAGTGACATAATGCACGTTTAACATTTGAGAAAAGACTGAAATGTGCAGAACTAATACAAGAAACCCATGAATTTCACAACATTTCTGTAGAGATCTGAACTACATAATTAGCAGTTTTTAACATAATACGCCAGTTGTTTGCAAAGGAAATAATGTTCGTTTAATAATTACAGCCCTTGCTAAGTGAGACTATTCACATTTTGATTAGATTGGAACATATCTTGCCCTAATATCTAATCACGCTTGAGTTTAATATTGCTATGAGTATGTAGTTTTCATTTCACCATGTGTTAGCTACAAGATATGTGCAAAACTGTAATATCAACTCCCAGATAACACAGATCTGACACCACGTTCAATCATAACATATGTCTGTGAGAAACTGTAGCGGGCGGTACACATTTTTACAGCGTGCCTCGAATGAACTCTTTGTCAAAGCCTAAATCTCCAAGCACTTTATTGCTAGAGCCGCTGTTTATGTTTCTGCTTCTTGTTCTTGGAGTTACTGTAGCGACGGAGGACCCTGAGGAGCTTTTTGTGTATATTCTGGGAACATCGACAGTGCTCCGTGATGTCCAGGATATTGTTAGTCTTGCTATGTTCTTTTAATAGAACAAAACTGCGATGGGAAAATGCTTTAAAGGCATATTACGATATTTTCTGATCTGTTATAATGTTGTTTCCTCATCCAAAACATATCTGGAGTTTTGTTTTGTTTCATTTATGCATTTCATTAGCACAGATCTTGCATATTTATATAAGATGAGTTCTGCTCTCAGACAGAATACAAGGTGGAACCATAGACTGTATATATGAGTGGACATAGCTAACCCGTTAGCCGCCGCGTGCCAAATAGGAAGTGCTCCAGGAGGCTCCTCCGGCTCCTTCTCTCCCTTTTCCCATTGACTTACATTGAGATCTTATTGCTCCTCTCTCCGTAACTGCTGCACTGAGCCTCGTCATTTTGGTCTTAAAATATTTGTATGAACCCGCGACACATGATCCTGAATTTTTCATTTTGCGATTTTGTTCCTAAATCAAGATATGAACATAAATAATGGACCATTCAGATGCCTTCATTCCCCGAGGTCGCTGCCGGCTAGCGTTAGCAACAGGTTTGATTGACAGCTAGCACGTTTCGTTGCTAAGTAAGTTCCCTTCTCGCTTTCCTGCCCCGATTGACTATTTTTGAAATGACAAAATATCTCAAACAATTGCAATAGCTAAAGTTACTAGAATCTTAACTAGCATAATTTAACTAACATAAAGTAAAGTGAATTTCGTTAAATTGCGACTCTATTGCACGTAACAGAACATAGAACATAAATCAATGACTTAAACTTACTATTTAAGTTTGATGATAAAAGCTAAAAGTTTCCTTATTATTCTCAAGAATCACTGAAATACAGCAGATTGTGCAGAATGGTGCAGAGTATTGCATCGCTGCTCTGCCATGAGTCGAGCGGGCCTCAATCCCCCCTAATTAACAACCTCAATCATGATTGGCTCTTGTGGTTGCTATGATACTTGCGGTCGGATTTCCAAACTATGGAACCTGGCTCCAAATTCCCTCCTGTAACCGTGGCATCGGGAGCCTCATTAGAGCGGCGCTGAACGCTGTGGGTGACGTCACACTCACATATATACGGTCTATGGGTGGAACAGAGCATTTTAAACTTTAGATATAATTCAGGATTACTCAAATGTGTGAATGAAACAAAACACAACTCCAGGTATGTTTTTGAGAAGGTAACAACATTATAACATGACTAAAAGCTCACAAGAGTCAATTTTGTGTAATATAGGACCTTTAACATCGTTAGTTAACTGTGCTCTCTGTTTTACACACTTGTAGCTGTCTGTTGTGTTGATATGAAGCTGCAGATGACATATACTCCACAGCCCAGCGGGGGAGGAGCCTGTCACAACGCATTATTCTTATGGGCTGTGTTGACATGTTGTGACTGCACGAGAAAGCCTGTGGGAGCTGCTTGTTGTTGTTGTTACTGATAGCAGGTGATGTCTGTCTGTGTACAGGTACAAATGCGGAGCAGCAGATGGCCAGTGTACAATCCATATGTGCATGCTTCTGTGTGCATTGTATTTCACACAAACGTACAGTGCTGAACAAATGTATTTGACCACTACAAAATATAAGGTGTGCTGCCATATCGTCAGCTTACTAACATATGTGCCTAAGTCACTTTTTAGCCTATTTGGAATATTGGTACCAATGGCTACCCATAAACGACACCTAAAGTACCAGCACTTGCTGCATCATTATTGTAATATCTTTAAATACATATGTTAGGAGAAGTGAAAATAAATATAATTTTACTGGAATTTGCAAACGTTTTTCTTAGTTTTCTCAAAACTACAAAAAAATTAGTTTAGCGCATATGTTAGTATTGTTAGCATATGTTAGTATATTAGCACATATGTTAGTAAGCTGACGATATGTAATTTAACAGTACAGTATTTCTGTTTACCAAAATATCTTTTTTATGTTTCTGTAATGGTTAATCCGCCAGTATATGCAAAATCGTTTTATCAAAACTGTATCTTTAATGCTAAAATATAACTATTGTTGCTAACCATACATTTTCAATTTTAATGTTTTCCAAAAATGTCTCATCCAAAGTATCTGGGAACAGCTAGAAACTATTTGGAACTCAATAACAAAAGAGACTTTGTAAAACTCCTTAAAATAAAGCAAGAATGCAGGTGTTATCTGCACCACCTGTGCTCACAAAAATATTCACATTTGTGGTTATCATTTGTCAACAAGAACTATTTTGTGATTCCAATTTTCCCATTTTCTTTAATAATAATAATGAAATTGTTAATTTGAAACAAGTTCTTGATATACTATGAAGTTATTTGTTTTCATAACAGGTGGTCTAATACATTTGTTAAGCACTGTAGAACGTGTGAATGTCTATTGTTCTATATTAGGACTTATATTCACTGTATTAGCTATTACCGTATTTTCCGGACTATAAGTCGCTACTTTTTTCCCAGGCTTTGAACCATGCGGCTTTTAGAACGGAGCGGCTAAAAGTCGGATTTTTCTTCCCCCGCTAGGGGCGCTCTAACCGGAATTTCAGAAACAAGATAGACGGAAAATTAATGCAAAGAAGAATACACTACTTTTTATTTAGCAGATATAACATGCATGACAAATTACTAACTGGTATTATTATTTTCAAATCCTCACCCCTTCATGAAAAGCACACAAAGGAGTTTGTATGATGCAAGTTTTAAGTTGAAGGCATCGATCTTGCTCCAGGAAGGAAACCGTGCTGTAGAGCCCTGCACCCGCGGGACCCAACACAAAACAGTGCGGTGCGGGACCCTGGATGTATAAGAGCATCTGAAAGAACATTCTGAAAGAACATTCTGAAAGCTTATTGTGGGCGGGAGCGTGACCGTGCGACATGGGAGCGGGACTGAAGAATGCAAAGCAGGCGGGAGCGGGACTGAAAATTGTGTCCCGCGCAGGCCTCCACCATGCTGCTGCATGTAACCTTGGCGTCAGTTTCAGCGGAGATGATTAAAGTGACTTGTGGTTTGACTGTACAGGAGAAATGAAGGTAAATCAATTACCGGTTCTTTTCTGTTTTTGACCTTGTTTTAATCAGCACAGTTGCTGCCGTGTTAAAAGGCACTGTTCAGAAAGAATCTGTTCAGGTACATAAATGTACATTTATAGTACAAAATCATTCTGTATATGCAGTGAATATCTCATTTTTCAACATAGATATCAGCGGCTTATAGCCCGGTTGCGGCTTGTATAACTTTTTTCTTAATTTTTTTTTTAATAGAGGGATGCGGCTTATATACCGTTGCGCTCTATAGTCTGGAAAATACGGTATATTATTATTATCAGCTTCTTGTTTCTATGGATATATCATTGCTCTGCTTGGAATGTTCCACAGTATGACATTAAACAGCTCTACCTTACATTAATATAATTACAGGTGGTTTTATAGCTCAAAAACACCTAGAAAAACAGACATTCTGACTGTGAGCGGCGTCGCCTCTCCACAGATCTGACTTGTAACATGGCCTGGTTTGGTCTTGAAGAAGCTAGAACATTCCAGACAAAGCAATAACATCTCCAGAGAGAAAATTAGGTGGTGGAATCTCCACCAGAAAAGTTATACAGTGCACCTTTAAAGGGCCTGTGTCTGATTTTGTCTCATGTATTTGAGCTAATTTTGTCTTGTCCCAGAACAGATGTATTGTATAAGTGGCTCTTGAGGTCACAATGTGGCTGCGCGCTGTCTGCTTCCTATTAGAAGACATTTTATTGCCTGATAATCAGTAAGTGCATGATAGCATGTGGCGGTTTTTAGCTTTATTGTCATGGCAAAGCTCCGCACTGGTCTGAGAGGTTTGAAAAACATCCATTAACTCATTGCCATGAATAATTAGGATGCTCTGAATAGAGATGGACCAATATTTGCCCTTTTTAGCGTATCAGATATGGGCCATAAATCTGCAGTAGAGGCTGATATTTTGTTTGGTCCAAACTGCAGCCTAAATATGCTTGAAAAATATCTGCGTAAAGCTTTGTTTGAACACTTTAATCCAAAGAGGGGACTGCAAAAACTGTGACCACACTGGATTCTACAGAGTTTGTAGTAAAAGAAGGCTATGGGTGAGTTTGTACTAAATTTTAATTAAATAATTTGGGAAACATGACTCAAATATATATATCGGCCCAAAAATATTGGCAGAGCTTATTGGTTAACCATAATAAACACACAATATGTAAATACTGCCCTATGCCTAGTATATTGTACATATTTTCTTATCTACACTCTCATAAACCAACTGCAACTAAACAGTGTGATTCCTTTAAGTGAATTTAAACACATAATACCGTAAAATACCATATAATTGCCGAGTTTCACTTAGTCTCTGGGTCCACTCATGATGTGACCACTCATGCTGCACGTTTTTCTTTGCCTGTTTGGTTTTTCTTTATTTTTTATTTATTTACTTTTTCATTTTTTTGTGCTTTCTTTGACCACCTTGTTGATCGCCATGGCTCCAGTGCAGCGAAAAAATTAAAATTACAATTTAAACTCACAGTGGTAAAATATGCAGGGGACTACTCAGGAGAAGCAGGCGTGAGACATTTTTCTGGTGAATATTACTTCAGTTTGGCAATTTGGAGGAAGCCAGAAATGTCATCGCAGCTGCTGTGGCTTAAAAGGAAAGTTGTGTCAAAAGGGTAAGGAAAGGCAGGGAGGAATCGTGCCGACAAAGTAGTACAAAGTAGTAGTTGTCGGGCCAATTATAGTCATACTGGTTAAAAGATTTTTGAGTACCATATTTTCTCAGTTTTGCTCGACAAGATTTTTGTGAAGAAGGAATTAATCGCTAATCCAAGCTGCCATGTGGTCTCAAATAAAAGCCTGGTCTGTTAAGTGATTGAAACAAATAAACGCCACAGCTATTATTTTATGTATTTTACGTTTTTTTGTTTTCTTTTTAGACCATTGTGATTGTTTTAACTGAAGGCACTGAGGACTATAGGTTCAACTAATATTTATATGTACATTTTATTATGAGTTTTTATTCACTGTAAATGTTTTATGTTTTTAATTGTGTACTCGGGACCCTTGAAAATGAGAGCTTCCTGATAAAATAAAACAAAATTAAATTGTATAAGATTTCCAATTAATTACCACCTTATTCTTATGATCCCAGCGGAGAAGAAACAATCATTAAAATGTGTGAGAGGACTGTGTGTGTGCGTTTTTCCCATTTACCCAAAACTATGCGCATCTTTATTAATCCCAGCAGCATACTCTTGATAACCTGGAGTCTATAATCTGTTTTATCTCCCTCTTACATCTTATTAGCATGAGCGAGAGCAGCTCAGAGCAGTAATGAAGATGGAGACGATGGGATGAGCGCACACATACGCCGACGCTGCGCTTGTGGACCAAATCAGACCGTCGGATGTTTACCTATAGCGCCACTAACCGAACCGTTAAACCCAAATCTCTTCGTAAATATAGTTTTGGGAGAAAATAAAGTGAAAAAAGAAAAGGACAAAGCAAAAAAAACAAAAAAAAAATCTTACCTTTTTTTTCTGCTTCTTCATTAAAAACTGAAACCAAACAAAAATAAATTAGAAATCATAACAAAACAAAAACAAAAGAAGGATGCCGTGTACGATGCCAAGCAAGATCAAAGTATGTATCCTCTTATTGTACCTTACAGCGGTAATCTTGGCGCATTCCGAATAGCATCTACGGGCTAGAAATTATATGCTTTCAGGACATAAAACAGGGCAGAAAAAAAGGAGACAGGCTTAGCTCGCAAACAACAAGAAGCCCAACCCGAAAGAGACGAGGATTACTGCGCACATTCAAAAGAACACGGAGGAAAACGCAATGGTGATGTGGTGTTTAGCATGAAATGACAGAGGGATAACATTCAGCATTAGCCTTTGACAGTCTGACCATTCATTGCAGGCTTATTTTGTTGTATTCTGTATCTGTAGTGGTGCTCGGTGGTGTAAATATGCAGTGTAATTGGTCCTTATGTTGCCGCATGGTTTTTATTCGAGCTGCTCGTTGTAAACACCATTTCTCAGAGGCTTCGTTCAATAACTGGCTTTTGGTAATAGTCGGAGAAAATGGATCATAAACAGCATTATTTAATTATCGCTAATGTATTCACTAGAGAGGACGCCGAGGTAAAGGATGTGTTGACTGCGGTTTCATTAGCGATATTATTTGAATGTTTACGGCAATTAATTAAAGTCAAAAGTCGAGTTTTTTTGTGTTTCTATTTGCGAAACAACGTAAAAGATCTGTGTTATAATGGATACATTTCAGCTCACAAGAGATGGGTTTAAAGATGGGGATATTACGCTATTTTCCTGATCATTTAATAGTCTGTCTACATTTCCACCTTGTGATGTCACGCAGTGGTAGTTTTCAAGTCAACAGTCAACACCTTTACCATTAGTTCAGTCGAGATTGGCAATTCTGAGGGTGAAATCATCCATAATCAATCACAGTGGAGGTGTATGGAGTTTAAAAACACAGTGGAGCACTTCCTGTATTACCACTTGACATCACAAGGTGGAACAGAGTGTTTTCTGATTGAGAGAAGCCTAAATATGCAGAATGAACTAAACGAAACGCAACTCCAGGTATGTTTTTGATGAGGAAACGATATTATAACGGATCAGAAAATAGCGTAATACGGGTGTCTGCTCCTACTACTTGTACTACTTCTACTGCTACTACCACCACTACTACATCCTATATCATATTTTGTACTGCATAATTGTCAGCTCATACTGGCCTCGTTGGATGTACTACATAAATCAAACCAGCCACTTCCTCTTCAGTGAATACAAAAGCACCTGCTCCCTGGTGAGACATTTTTCTTGTAAATAAAATCAGTTTGCGTTGACAAAGTACACGAGCATGCATTTTGGACTCACTTAGTAACCGTGTCTACTCCACACCGCAGCGCAGGGTAATTACTCGGGAGCCCATAATCTGAGCCTCATTATGGCCAAAAAGCAAATAGCCGGAGCGCTCCTCGCAACATCTGCATTGGCTTTCACAGGATATAAGCAGGAAATGACAGTACACGCCAAAGAAATCAATACTTAAGCTACGTCTGCTTTTTTTCTACGCCGTCGCCGCCTAGAGCCCTACACAATACCGCTGTGATGTGGTGGAGATGTGTGAATATGGTTGATGACAATTTGAGATTTGTCTCTTGCTTAAAATAGTCAAAAGGGAAATGACGTGAAATAACACGCTTTCTATTTGGCTAGAATACGTTCTTTTTATGGGATTTGATTTAATATTGTGCGCATTGTTCAGACGTGAAAAAGCAATTAGAGGTATTCAACTTTTTGGGGAAATTTCAGAGGGAGATTTAGCAGTGGCAGTAGAAGAAATAAGTATCAGTAGTGGGAGTAATACTGGTTTGGGTATAAGTGCACATAGTCCAGATTCAGGAGCAGTAGCAGGAGTAATGCTATTAGTAATTTGTGAATTCGTAGTAGTACTTGTAGTAGAAGTAGTCGTGTAAGTAGTGGTAGCAGAAAAACAGCGGAAAAGGTATGTGTAAGTTATTGATAATTTGCAGTGATATCACGCTGGGGATGTTCTACATGTACCTCTATGGTGGAATGTTTGGCAGTTACCGTGGAGATACAATGCACAGTACATGTGTGTGTTTAATAGCGCATCACATGTGAGGGGATCACCTCACATGTTGTAGCTCTTTACGATCAGATTGTGTTAAAGGGGAACTCCGGCACGTTTGAAGCTGAAGTCCATTGCTAGAGGTGGTTGAATACTGTCAGAAGCCAAAAAACGGCACAGATCAGTGTTGCCTCAGCGGAGAACTCGCTGTAGCAGTGAGTCTGTCAAGGCAACAAACTAGTGTAGTGATGGGGCCAAGTTCTTTACTTCCACATAAAACGCCAATTTGCGCAGAAGAGGCTTAACACCACTTTCTAACCCATCTTACAACAGCCACGAGTCTAACAAATAAAACGTTCTGCTTGGTTCACTCATTAGTGTCTGGAAACGTTATAAAACAACTTTATAAGCAGCCTTAGCATTAGCTTGTTGATTTCCCAGTGCGCATGCGAAAGCCCAAAAGACTCGATTGCCAATGTTGTTTCTAATCTCATTTATTTACGAGTGAATTATATTTTTTGAAAATGCGAAAATAATACTTTCCTGAACCATTTTCTTTCAACAACTCTCAGTTTCTATTGTTCTTCACGGTCAGTAGTCGATCCTCACTTGTTGCTTCTAGCGGCTACGAGCCTCTCGCCACCGCTGGAGTCGGCAGTCGAGTCTTTTGGTCTTGGCGCAGTGGGAAATCAACAAAACTAATGCTAAGGCTGCTTATAAAATTATTTTACAACGTTTCCAGACTACTCATGTGTGAAGTGAACCAGGCAGAGCGTTTTATTTGTTAGACTCGTGTCTATATTGCAAGATGGGCAAGAAAGTGGTGTTAAGCCTCTTCTGTGCACATTGCGTTTACGTGGAAGCTAAGAACTTGCCCAATTCACTACACTAGCTTGTTACCTCGACAGACTCACTGCCACAGCGAGATCTCCGCCCAGTATTCGACCACCTCTAACACGTGCCAGAGTTCCCCTTTAAATTAAAGATCAGATTCAAGTCTAATGAGCCTCAGACAGAGCAGTGCCTACAGTTAACATCACAAGCCAGCGTAATATGTTGTGTGGTATGTTTTCATCTCCTCGTCTTCCTGTACAGTAGATCTTTGAGCGTGTCACGGCTGGTTCCGTAATAACTACGCAATGTACACTGACTTGGCTCCATTTAAATGACCTGGTTTTCGTAGCTGTGCAGAGCCTATCATTAAAGTTCTTTATCTCCTGGGTGGGTTGATCGTAAAAGATAAGCGTCTGAACACAGAGCTTCTTTGGGTAGCTGTTTGCTCTACTTCCCCTGTACCATTTAATGTCACTCCTTTTGTTACTGCGTAGAACAGCGTTGTTAAAACCAAGCAGTCATTATTAAAATGAGCCTTCAGAAATCAAAGAAGGAGCTGCTGGCAAAAGAAATCAACTCCAACTGCGATTTGATATTGCCACTAACACAATGGAGTCACCGACGGCCCCGTGTGTTCCCCATAGAGCTGAGCTACACAAAACTGGAAAAGTGAAATAAGTGAAGGTCACGGAGGTTAGCGTCTGGAAAACAATGCCCGACAGCGAATGAGATTACGTTGATTTAATGTTTTAATGACTGTCAAAAGCAATGTTTAGAGAATGCCGCATCCCTCACCACACTTAAGCTCAAGATTAATTTGAATAATTTCGCTCTCTCTCATTTCGGCTAATGCGTCTTAATTAGCGCTAGCCAGCTTGATACATTAACTGGCACAATACGAAATGACTGCAAAGCCTATGCTAATGTCCCATTTGTAAAAGCCCAACATTGTGCATTTTAGCAGAAGAACAGTGCCTTAAACTTAATAAAAGAGCTAAAAGGGAATAGTGTAAAATAAAGTTGTAATTCCTGTAGTAGACGTAGTACTGTAGATTCTATTTTAAATATTAGTAGTAGTTGTTTAAAGGCCTCTACCAGATTTTCGCCATGTATCTGAGAAAAAAATGGTCTTGCCCCAGTATAATTATAAGCAGCTCTTGAGGTCAAAATATGTTAGCTGCATTTACCGTATTTTTCGGACTATAAGGCGCACCGGATAAGGCGCAATATCAATGAACAGGTCTATTCTCATACTTAAGGATAAGACACACCGGATTATAAAGCGCAATATCAATGAACGGGTCTATTTTCATACATAAAGCGCACCAGATTATAAAGCACATTAAGCAAGACTAACACCTTAGCCCAGACATCCACGATCCATCGGCAGTGACGTAACTCCCTGTTTTCGTGAATGTGTGTTCGCCTGTTGTCCAACGCTCGCAATTTAACTCTGAACGACCTGTTAACACCAATATCTTGTGGTTGGAGTTAATCCACCCGGAATGATCGCAAGCACCGAATGAGTTTGCTTCACTTGGGCGTGTAAGTACGTATTTCTCCGGGAGGCTCCTGACTCCTGTAGCCGCAATGATCCGACAATCCATCAAGCGGTGCGGCTTCTTGCTTACCAATGTCGTGCTAAATCATTTTGACAGATTTTTGAGCACCGTGCACCACATAAAATTGGTTCGAGGTCAGTAAGCACTACCAGAATTAATACATAAGTGCGCCTTAGAGTACGAAAAATACGGTATAGTCCAATAATCAGGAAGCGCGGGTTAGCATGCTAGCTGCTGTTAGCTTTACTGCGCTTATAAACTCATCATGGTAAATAAGTAGGATGTTCTAAATGTATAAAGAAGGTGAGGAATAACTTCGGACCACTGCAGACAACTGAACGAGCTCTGTTTTTCTAGTTTTTAAGACATCAAAATCAGGTACAGCACCTTTAATAAAACTGAATGAAACTGTAGTTGTATGTAAATGTGTGGTTCTCCATAAGTCTAAGCAGAAATATAAAAGACTTCAACAGTACTAAGAAAAAATGCATCTAAAACTCACCAGAGGAGACGTTGATAGTCATGGCGTCTTCTCCGAGCTTGTTGCTGACGATGCAGGTGACGGTTAGGTTCACCTTGGGTATTACGGTAATTTTATGGGTAGCCTTGCCGTTGGAATAGGCACTCCTCTCCTGCTGGGAAATGAGAAAATGAATAAGAGGGAGCACACATATTTGCAGTAAAAAAAAAACACACTGGGCGCTCCCTTTACACATTACAGACATACACATTCACGTTGGGTTGGAAATGAAGTGATGAGTTGGAATATTGACAGAATAGATGATGGAAGGGCGTATAACTGAAAATGGAAGCAGGAGGTTGGATATGCACTCGCTCCAAATGAACATAACATAAACATCATCCAAAAACACAACAGGTCTCAGGAATGGAGTGTGATCACAAAATGCATCAGAGCAAATGAGATCTGCGAGAGGGCTGTGCAAATTTGGAAAAATATGTAATTGTTGTGATATTGTGATATTTTTTGGCATTTTTCACAGCATTTTTTTCTGCATTGCTATGTTGGTTTGTGATTTATGTGAAGACAGCAGGATTCTGTTCACATTTTAAAAGTGCACTGTGTAACTTTTTTGTTTTGGAAGATGTGCAACTTCCTTGTCACCATAGAAATGTTCTTCCTTTGCCTACAATGTTCTACTCTATGGCATTAAACTAGTGCAGTTATACAACTGCAGGTCTTTTTATTAGGGGTGGGACATTAATGCATTAATTATGATACATTAATTACAAAGAAATTAATGCATCAAAAATATTATTGTATTTTATCACATTTTGCCAAACAACGTGGAACATTTGTCAGTGCAGCATGTGGTGGTACGGCAATTATACTTGTGTGCACATGAAAGTGCTCTGGGTCTGCTGGACGGTAAATTTCTATTCAAAAACTACCCGATGGAAGTCTTGACAAAGGCTTTGTTTACTGCAAACTGTGCACAAAAGAGTTTGCATATCACAGACCACAAACCATTTAAATGCAAAACATCACAAAACTCATCACAGTAGTTCGGAAACTGCTGGAGCTGTTGGCAGGAGCAGTTCTGGTCCAAGTACAAAGAAGATAGTATAAACTCGAACAAATGACAAGTTTCATGAAGAAAATGAGTCGACTAAAAACGTATGTAGTTAATTGAGATTAATTAATTACAAAGCCTGTAATTAATTCGATTTTTTTTAAATGAAGTCCCACCACTAGTTTTTAGTGCTCAAGAATACCTTGAAAAGAATGCATTCTCACTAAGAGCGGGGTCTCTGCACAGATCTGACCAGTAAATTGACCTGGTTTTGTTTTCACTGAAATAAGTTTAATGACATATTATGGAACATTCAAAGCAAAGCAATAATTTCCTTGGAGACTAGCAGGTGACACACCGACCAGCAGAAGGAGCATTAAGGAGCATTAACATTTGAGAGAAGACTGAAATATGGGCTTGAAGAGGTCAGAACAACAGGGTAAGCATTTTATTCTTTACATATTAGAAAAGATCATTTTTTGGAGAGGAAGTTATGCTGCTTAGATAAATGCTGTATAGCAATTTCCTCATTGCGACAACAAAAATAGGGATTTCTATTCGATTCTGATTAATCTTGCAGCCGTAATCTGCACAGACACTGGAGGTAGCATTGGGAAATTAAACCAAAATAGTTTGTGCATGTGTTTCATCCATAGCCCGAATAAGTGGACAATGCTAATCTACTCGCTGCTGCGTTTGAAATAAGAAAATGAAGTCTGGCTCCAGTTCACGTTCTATTAAAAAATTGACGAACATTAATGAATGATTCATGAACATCAATAACAAACTCCCATCTTTCTCCAAGGTCGGCTCCAGGTAGCAACAGGTTTGATTGACAGCTATCACGCTTCGTTGCTAAATGCCCGCCCCCTGACAAACCAGCTCCAAATGAGCCCCTATAGCTGCAAGCCTCGATAAGTTTCTGTTGTCTGGAGCAGAACAATATGGCATCCCTTAGTCCATGTCTATATACAATTTATGATTGCATCCGATATTACACAAAACTGACTCTTGTGAGCTTTAAGACTTGTTATAATGCTGTTACCTCCTCAAAAACATACCTGGAGTTGTGTTTGCTTCATTTACACATGTTTGAGTAACCCTGGATTATTAGTCTGTCTACATCTCCACAGTTGAAAATGCTCCGTTCCATTTTATGATGTCATGAAGTGGTAGTTTTCAAGTTAACAGCTATAAAATCATCAAAATGATTCTAGTGAAGGTGTATGGAGTTTAAAAAACACAATGGAGCACTTCCTGTATTACCATATGATGTCACAAGTTGGAAAAGTGTTTAAAAGTTTATTTGAAAGCAGAACTCATCTTAAATGTGCAGGATTTGTGTGTTAAACATGTGTGATTGAAACAAAAGACAGGTATGTTTGTGACAAGGAAACAACATTATAACATAGATCAGAAAAAAAGTGTAATATGGGCCCTTTAAAAACGCTTTGGCTATAGTTAAAGTACTAAGTTTATATGTGATAGTGATGTGTGGTTCTTAGTTTGTGGTTTAAATTCTTGTCATATGATCCAGACTTGGCAGCAGCACAAAACTCAGTGATCAGAGAATAAAAGAAAGTTGTCCTCTTGATACCACTGAACCATGCCAACATGTTTTTTTCATTCAGTCGAGCAGCCCAGAGTGTACCCCGACAAAGAAACCACATTTACAAGGTTAGACTCCAGTGCCCGCCACTTTTAACTCAAGCTGGAGATGTAAAAGGATGAATGATTTGTTTAGTGTAGTTTTTGAACTTGTGGAACGCAGTGTTAATTATGTTCTTGTACCAGTGAAATTACTTCAAATAATTAAAAGTCCTTCCTGGTCCAGGGTCATCTTTGTATGTTCAGGATTTTAGATGATGGAAAAACAGGCTTTCTAACTACTACACTGTAATAAGCTTACTTCATAATGAACAAATAGTTTATTAAGATTGATTCAGGCTTAGTAACTACTTAAAGGTGCACTATGTAACTTTTCTGGTGTTTGGACAGCTTGTCTCCATGGAAACCTTATCTTTCCATACTTTGTCACTAAACTTATCTTATCTTATCTATTATTATTATTATTATTATTATTATTATTATTATTATTATTATTATTATTATTATTAGCATTAGCATTAGCATTATTATTAGCATTATTAGCATTATTATTTTATTGCTGTAAACTTAGAATTCTTATTAGATTCTTGTTGTAAGCGAGGTCGCCTCTCTGCAGATCTGACCTGTAACTTGGCCTGATGGCTGTCTCCACGGAGATAAACAAGTGAAACACCAGACTGTGGAACATTCTAGGCAAAGCGGTAACTTCAATAACCAACCAGGTGATGGAGCCTCTACCAAAAAAGTTACGCTTTGTACCTTTAATTAAAAACTCCTAACACTAAAGCTCAAATTAAGTAGTTACTAGGTTACTGAGTTTTCCGATATATATATATATATATATATGTTCATTATTAAGTATCTGTTTTCAAGTTGTAAAATAAATAAATAACTGAATTCAGATGATTTAAAAGTTTCCAAACCCTGACTTCTACTAACACATTTCCACATTCCCATTAGGATCACCACAGTCCCCTGAGTGAGGAATGGGGCAGAAGGAATCATGACTTCTTGATATAAAACAAATTATTAGTTCACATTTTCCTCGATAAAAAAAACACTATCTTTTATGGAGTGAGTGGAAGACAAGATTTTCTACTTAGCTTCGGAATAGCGATAAACACAGCGATTTGTATAAACATCTAGTGCGGTTCATCTTGAATGTAATCTGAAAAACGACATAATAAGATGTGAAGGCTTTGGACTTCAGGCACACATCACTTTCTTTAATGATTTTGCTCTGAAGTGCTCACAGTCAAAAGCTTTTCTGAGAGGGAACGCTGCCCCTAGTGGCCTCTGTTGGACAAATATTAGAAAGCTCCTTTTAAGATTCTCTCTCTGCTGTGCTTTCATCTACCGCCCTGTTTGATCACGGCCTGTAAAAGTTTACAGCACTTCTCTGCGCACACACACACTCCCACGGCAAAGTTCAGAAGCAATGTTAAGTGTACAGTATCTAAAGGTGCGCGAATCTTTCAGGTGGAGGAGTCCTTAAGTTGTCTCCGTGGATATGTTCGTGCTTTGCCTGGAACGTTCCACAGTAATGCATTCAACTTCTGTATCGCCATAGAGACAAGCAGGTGACACCATCACTTTGAGTTCAGTTTTAAGGTGCACTGTGTAACTTTTCTGGTGGAGTTTCCGTCATCTGCTTGTGCCTAGAATGTTAGATTTACAGGTTAGATTTGTGGAGAGGCGACCCTGCTCTACTCACAGTAAAAATGGATGTTTTAAGATAATTTGGGGAAATAAATAACACCTTTAGCTGAATAAATCTACAGACAGACAAACAGATTAGTTTAATGCAATACTTTGGGGAAAAAAAGAAAGAAAGAAAAGTAACATAGTGCATCTTTAAGTTTAAGGTACAAAGAGTGAAGCAGGCAGTGGACCCCCACCAGAAAAGTTCCACAGTGCACTTTTAACTCAACCACTCATGGGGGTGTTAGTGAAGATATGATCAAATGTCGCTTTCTGGATTTGTCCCTGTAATCCAGTGTAAAAACAGCAGTGTACAGAGCTGTCAGACTGGAGAGGAGAGAGTGACTAGGGGAGTCCAGTAGGAGCCCTCCTTCACTTTTCACCTTTCCTGGAATGTTCCACAGTAATGCGTTAAACTTCTATATCTCTACAGACACAGGCAGGTGACACCACCAGGGTGAGTTAAGGTACAGAACAAGTTATTGTCACTGTGGGAAACTTTGTCCCCTGCTGTCACACAGTCACATTACAGACTCTTATAGAAAGTCCATTTCTGTGCTATATGTCGGGCAATTACTGCTCCCTGTTTTCATCTGCATAATCAGAGACACATAAATAACAGAAGCAAATCCAGGCTGGACGGTACTAGACTAGAACGGACAACACCACCACAATGTCCTGAGGGCTCCAGTCTCCAGGTGTGGGTCCTGTACAGATGGAAATAAACTTCTCCTGTGTTAGAACCAAAAACTGCAGCTGTCCCTTCATATTTACAGTCTATGGACCGTACTATTGGCAAATAAACTCTCCTGTGTTAGAACACCAATCAGATCTGTGGGAAGGCAAGCCCACCCACTATAAGAATGCATGTATTTCAATGTACTTTGAGCAGTAAAAACACCTTTATGTGAGAAGAAATATTTTCAATGGAACAAATGACTTTTTTTCTTTGACTAAAAGGACATTTCTTCATTAAACGCTGGACTAAATGGTTGAATTATAAGAAAAAAGAGATGTGATCCACCCTTCTACATAGTTACTCCAGTGGAACAGTACCCCAAGCTTTGGTATTTGTTATTTGTTTTTTCATTTTGTTTTGTTTTTTAACTTGAAAATTCCTGAATAAATAAAAAGTATTAAAAAAAACACCTTTATGTGAATAAATGTACACTAGATAAGGTAATTACCATACAGTGGAACATTCCAGGCAAAGCAACAACAGCAATCAGACCCTCAACCAGAAAAGTTACATAGTGCAATTTCAATTTTTAGTGCTTCAATTTAGTTGCTTTAGTTGTTTAATCCTGGTTTATTCTTTATTTTGTAGTTTAGAAGCTCTTGGTGTGAATGGTCAGCACTATTCGACAAACAAGAAACAAGCAAATAGCAGACCCCCTACCAGAAAAGTTCCACAGTGCACCTTTAATCCTATAACTCATGGGGATGCGAGTGAAGATATTATCAGATGTTACTCTATAGATTTGTCTGTGTAGTTCTCACCGATAGTGGTGTAAAAACATCAGTGTACAGAGCTGTCAGACTGAAGAGGAAAAAGTGAGTGAGGGAGCGCAGTAGGAACCCTCCTTCACTTTAATTGCCAGAGCAAAGTGAACTCTGACAGAATCCTCAAAGAACACTTTAATCACAAGACGCTGTTTGCTGTTATGGGCCTTCCTCTTGCCAGCAGCAGCAGGAGGGGCCTACGCAAACACACGGGATTGGAGACTGTCACGATTTAAACGAATGTGTTCAGATACGAGAGGAGATCATTTGAAATCCCTTCATCTGGGTGACACTGTTTATGGCTCTGGTTTATTATGGTTTGTGCACAGCTTAATCAGAAAGGAGGAGGAAGACTAAAATTTGTTTTTGACCAGTGATTTGTCTTCTCTTGGACTTTTATTTCGGGCTCTAACAAATCGAATTGAAAAGTACTGCAACTGTTGTAACTTGTTGTAACTACAGTTACTGCTTCTTTTTTCCTGCCAAATACAGAATAATATCACCCTATATTTCTTTTCTTTTCTTTCTTTTAATTGATTTTAATTGATTGATCTTCTCTTGGACTTTTCATTGATTTGTCTTCTTTTATTGATTGATCTTCTCTTGGACTTTTATTTTGGGCTCTCACAAATCAAATTTAAAAGTACTACTACTGCTGTAACTTGTCACTACAGTTACTATTTCTTTTCTTCCTGCCAAATACAGAATAATATCTCCCTGTATTTCTTTTCTTTTCTTTCTTTTAATTGATTTTAATGTTTAACAAAAAGGAAATAGAAAAAAAGCATCTCCTCTCTCTGATTTCGGTATACAGAAGGCTGCCAGTCTGGTCCCCACACACCATCATGTCTCAGGCCAGAACCAAACATGTTTGTGTAATTAGAAACTTTTTTCCCTGATACAGATGGAGAGTGCGTGTCCCTCATCTGAAAATGTGCTGCTGTACTACAGTACGAAAGTCCTGAAGACGTGTGTATACTGGATCCCACACACATTATTTTGGGCTCTAACAAAATGAACTGAAAAGTACTAGTACTGCTATAACTTCACTACTGATACTTTCCCTACTGATACTACTACTACAACTGCAACCTATTGGATCTCCTGGTTATGAGGTGATCAGAAAAACCAAAACTACGGACATCTAAATGCCATAAGTATTTTAGTTATTTAGAAATTTGACTGTCTATGTGATGAATGTACTGGGGAAACCACTTTATTCACTTTTTATCCATAACCATAATATAACTTTAATGTAACAAGGGATTCAAATAAGTTTGAGATGTTGTAATATGTGTTTCAATTGACCTTTGTGAACAAATGAAAAAGGAATTCTTTTCTGTGTAAAAGTGTAGTCTGGCATAAGGCTCAAACTGACAAATATTCATATTTTGATAATCACAGCATTTGTCTTTTATTCTTTATAATACACGATTAGTTGATGCAATCATGAATATGACATTTTTAGTTATTCTGAGATTAAGCTAAAGAGATTGCCTGCTGAGAACATCTTCAAATTTGTTTTTTAATTAAATCCCTAATTTAAGTCTCATTTTGACAGAAATAACTCCTGTCTGAGCCATAAGCTTGCTCAGGCAGCACAGGGCATGTTTGGGAGTCTGTGTTTAGTTAGAAAAATATATGATTAGATTTCTATATTCATTTATGAGTTTTTCAATAATTGATGAAATGTGATAAACTGATTAAACTGTTATAGCCCGAGTCTGACAGACACAGAAACATGTTGTAAACTTGTGTGGTTATATATAGGACTGTCACACACATTTTGAGAGAGATACATGGTGTCACTGAACTGTCTACACTGCAACAAATATATAACAGAATGAAATTAGCCAGCCAATAATTAAGAGTGACTTCTGCAGCTCAAATCTTACCGCATTATAAGAAAAATAACACAAATCTCCCTAGGAAAATGTATTAAACCCCAAAATATGAGTAGATATGTAATTAATCCGGCCTAAGCACATACAATTGAAAAACTTGGAAATTGTAGGTAGTAGTATAGTATCGGAGTAGTAGGAGGAGTGGTAGTAGCAGTAGTAGTTGTTGTAGCAGTAATAGTAGCAGTAGAGAAGTAGAGTAGTAGTAGTAGTAGTAGCAGTAGCAGTAGTAGCAGCAGCAGCAGTAGTAGTAGCAGTAGTAGTAGGAGTACTAGTAGTAGTAATAACAGCAGCAGCAGTACTAGTAGTAATAGGAGTAGTACTAATAGTAGTAGTAATAACAGCAGCAGCAGTAGTAGTAGTAATAGGAGTAGTACTAATAGTAGTAGTAGTAGTAACAGCAGCAGCAGTAGTAGTAGGAGCAGTAGCAGTAATAGTAGTAGTAGAAGGAGCAGCAGCGGGCAGTAGTAGTAGTAGTAGTAGCAGTAGTAATTGTAGTAGTAGTAGTAGTAGTAGTAGTAGTAGTAGTAGCAGCAGCAGCAGCAGTAGGAGTAGTAGTAGTAGTAGTAGTAGTAGGAGCAGTAGCAGTAATAGTAGTAGCAGAAGTAGCAGCAGCGGGCAGTAGTAGTAGTAGTAGTAGCAGTAGTAGCAGTAGTAGTAGTAGTAGTAGTAGCAGTAGTAATTGTAGTAGTAGTAGTAGTAGTAGGAGTAGTAGTAGAAGTAGGAGCAGCAATAGGACTAGTAGTAGTACTAGTAGTAGTAGTAATAGTAGTAGCAGTAGTAGTAACAGTAGTACAATGTAGGTTGGTTACTACTGTACTTACGTTCGAGCCGTTGACGCTCCATTGGAAGAAGGGCTCTGGGACTCCCTCCGCTTCACAGGTCAGGACTTTGTGGTTTCCATCTGAGGAGCGCTGTTTGGTGAGACCGGTGATCACAGGTTTACCTACGGGAAACACAGTGAGACGAGGCTGTGTCAGTGTGGGTGGGATACACTGAGCTCCAAACAACACATACTGCAGCTATGGGAGACGGGCCTGTGCTATCCACACATTCTCCAAAGTTTAACACTCAACTTTTTGGTTTGAAGGCTTGAGGTTGCATTACCTTTGCATGACTCTCCCAACTCTAGCGATAACAAGCGTGCAGTTCTGTTTTTAAAGTTACTCAGTGTAACTTTTCTGCTTGGGTAGACTTTGCCTCCACAGTATGGCATTAAAGTTATTCCGCTTGTTTTTACTCAATTAAAGGTCTTTTTATGGTTACAAAATACATTGAAAACAGATCTTTTCTTGCTTCGGCTCGCCTCTCCTCAGATTTGATTTATAACGGCTGTACTGTGAGACATTCCAGGGATGCACCGATACCGATACTGGCATGGAATATCTGTGCCAATCCAGGAAACTTGGCTGGACCGGGTATTGGCCCCATTCAGCAGACATCCTGTTTGGGCCGTTTCTTTGATGGAATAAAACTATTTACTGAATGGACTTGGCCTAGAACTTCGTATAATGTTTGAACCGTTCAGTTACTTGCAGGAAAAATAACAGCTACATAACACAACTGGATCCATTCTGTAATAAGTTAACTGTGTTTTAGTGGGAAAAGGCCACTCCAAGTCCCTACACTGGTATCGGTTAATACTGAGAACTGGCAGATACTTAGGGGACTGGGCTGGTTCACTACAATTACACATGAAAGAAACAGTAAAATGAAGATACTGTATATATTTTTGAACAGCTTGGGACTGTAATATTTTTTGAGAGGGAGTTGTTTAACTGTACAAATGGACTCCATCTGTTCCATAATCCCAACTATGTCAGTTCTTTACTATCAGACTGTTTAAACGAAGATCAGAGTCAATGAAAATTAAAGCTTCAAACAGAGCAGTGCCTCTAGCAATGGTGATGATACCAATTTCATTTCATTTTTTATTTGTTTCATTCATGAGAGATGAACACAGAATAATTACGGTTCATGCATCATTGTGAATGAAAAGGAGCAGAAAGAAGTACTGAAGTGTAATATGTGGACTCTTTTCACACAAAGTTAAACATTTCTAACACTTCACCAGTTCCAACTACATTCATAAGCAACTTATTTACGTGACATACACAATATTAAATGTTAAATGTTAATTAACACCAAAGGACAGATCATACTTCAAACGTTTTTAGCATATCACGTTTGAAATTTCTTTTGAACGCCTGAAGATTTTGAAGCTTTGATTTTTTTCATTAAAGGCCACTACACACTGCAGGATTTTTAGGTCTTAAACAATTTTTAAATGTGCGACAAAATGCGCACACCACAGACATGAGGAGAATCTTATACGACTAAAAATGTCCGATCGCAAAGACTGCAGCGGGATCTGTCTGCGGACCACAGGATACAAAGTTGTGAACACGTCGGCTGTTTCCTGTCTACAGTAAAACGCTTTGAGACCCTTAAGTGCTCAAAAGATCAGCGCTCTGCACTTCTAGTTTAGATACAAGACAACTGTGTTAAAAGATTGGAGATAAAGTCCACAGGAAGTAGAGTCACTATCGCTAATCTGCAGCTTTACCCCAGTCCATGCGCTCTGTGGGTGTAAACAGACACACGTGAGGAACAACTTTTGCCTTTTTTACTTTCAAAGAACGCTTCAAACTGGGTTAATAGCGCAGTTTTGTGGACTGGATGTCATTATTGCGGAGAACAATTCCTATGGATAATGTAGGTGAGATGCTGCACTTTAAATGTACCGCTTTATATTAGGTGAGTAATAGTCTTTATTTTCGCTATATCTTGAGTTTGTATGTTGCGTCTCTGTGTCCGTCGCTCCTCTGCCCCTGATGCTCTGTTTTATTGACTGTTACCGTCGCATTGTTGATGTTTGGTGGTTACAATCTGACACTGACACCGCACACGAGGAGCGCAACGGCTTCAAAACCGCACACGGAGACAAAAAGTCGAGACACTTCTGAACTCAGGAAGAAGAAATCGCAGCCAAAATCGGGCAAATTCTCCGGTGGTGTGCGGCGGCCTTGAGACTGTTCCTTAAGCTGACACCTTTGATTGAAACACTTTTTGTCAATAGCACAAAGTACCACAAATTAAAACAAACTGCAGTAAAATGAAAACCCCCTCTTACCTTCGACGACCAGCTCAAAGCTCTGGTGTCTGGTGATGCCTTCAGTGGTCACTTCACATTTGTAGACTCCGGCATCCAAGTACGTCAGCTTGGTGAACACGGGCTCCTTCACAATTTTCCCATCCTGAAAAGAAGGGGAGGCCACATTGCTAGTCTGTATTTTCCACCACATAATGGGCCTGACACTGCCATTTAATCGTAAACGCAACTGTTGTCACGGTAATTATAGCTTCCTCCCTTTTAAACGCCATCATTTGCACTTGTCCAGCTGCTCCCACACAGCGTTTCACAGGCAGGATTCTAACTCACTGTCTCTCCGGGTCACGAGACTGTTCCAAGCTCTAACAATACAAAGCTCATATCTCATCTTTACTTTTTCCTCATTTTCTCTAAGCCTTATCTTGGGCGAAACCTATTTTTGCAGTCTTAATGACCAAACCCGGCGTTCACCTTATCTGGAATATTATCTTAACATTCATAGGCTGCTAAAGTTGGACAATAAATCAGCCATGACTTCCTCTGGTTCATTTTAGCTTCATATTTTAGCTGTGCTGAAAATTCATTCGATTCTCTGTGAAA
This sequence comes from Odontamblyopus rebecca, assembly GCA_030686955.1. Taxonomy (NCBI): domain Eukaryota; kingdom Metazoa; phylum Chordata; class Actinopteri; order Gobiiformes; family Gobiidae; genus Odontamblyopus; species Odontamblyopus rebecca. Next base: position 29,251,760 of record CM060664.1, read on the forward strand.
ATGTTTCCACCTGAGTCGTTCACTGTTATGATAATTCTGTAGATTAGGGTGGATTCACTGTCAGATGTTTAAAGCAGAGGAAATGTCCAAGGGATCCATAGCCCAAAGCACATAGAGCTGAACCGTTTTACAAAATGGTGAAATAAGGAGGCGTTTTTTCTGTATTTCAACACATCTCAATACTCTATTTTAATAAGCTTAACATTGTATTACACCGTCTTCTTTGAACTGGCTATGGATTTAGCAGATTTAGTTCAGGAGCGCGTTTTAAAGGGTCCACATTACGCTATTTTTTAATCTATGCTATAATGTTGTTTCCTTATCAAAAACAGACCTGGAGTTGTGTTTCGTTTCATTCACACATAACTTGAGAACTACCGCTTTAAAGGGATAGTTCGGGTTTTTTGACATGAATCTGTACGTCCCCGTCAGCAGTGTCGTGCATCAACACTGACTTACCTCCCGACAGCTCCGGTGAGCCGAGTTCTTCCCCGGTTTTGGTGCTGACGAAAGTGTCCGGCAAGTTGGCTGGGGTCAGACCTCATAATCGCTTGGTACTATTTTCTCTCCAGTTTATATCACTCCGCACTGCTGCCAGGTGAAGCGGCGCCTGTTTCACTGTGTTTACTGCTCGGAAAGTTTACGACAACATGTGTGACTACGACACCGATGATGAAGACGTCGCCTTTAGCACAGAAACAAGGGGAGATCTTTAAGAACCCGAATATACTGATGCCCAAATTCACCAGATGGAGTTAGAACGGGCAGAGAAGTGTTGAAGTTGAAGCTGGATTTTTGTTGTTCCAATCTGGATAATCACAAGTCTGCACCATTTTTATAGATATTCTTATTCTTATGCAAGCTTATATATTTATCGCTGTAGCTTTCATGTTAGCTCTCTCACGTCGCGGCGGTCAACAGTCTGAGTACGTAAACATTGCCTAATTACTGAAAAAAGTGTTGGATTCGTGCGCGGCTTCACCTGGCAGCATGGACTGGCAGCAGCGCGCAGTGATATGACCAGAGAGAAAATAGTACCAAGCGATTATGAGGTCTGACTTTTTTTCCGTTTACGTTTTGTGATGCAAATGTATCACTCTTTTGAACACATGTTGTTTTGAGAAGAAAAACGCTTTGTTTTCATGACCCCAGCCAACTTGCCCGACTACTTTCGTCAGCACCGAAACTGAGGAAGAACTCGGCTCACCGGACACTGTCGGGAGTTAAGTCAGTGTTGATGCACAACACTGCTGACAGGGCACACAGATTCATATCAAAAATCCCCCACTATCCCTTTAAGGTGGAACAGAGCATTTTAAGCTGTGGAGATGTAGACAGACTAATAATAAAGGCTTACTCAAATGTGTGTGAATGAAACAAAACACAACTGGGGGTATGTAGAATTATAGTATGGCTCAAGAGTAAATTTTGCGTAATATAGGACCTTTACATTTGTATATTGAGGTAAAAGCTTCTTAGTTATATGAATAAGGACAAAACAAACCTGACAGAGAATACTTACGTCTGATATATAATTATGATCCATTATATGATATGACATTTTAAATTGCAATATTTATCTAAAGTAACCAACATGCATCATAAACAAAATGAGTAAAGGAAATTGAAGGAAGTACAAAGCAGTGGGCGTGTAGGGCAGTTGGTAAAAAGTGCATTTTTTTTGACAAATTTGAGTAATTCAAACATGAATCACTGAAAATACAATTTGGAAATTAGAGGAAATTATAGCACAACTAAAAGCTCTGACAAGTTGATGACTATGTCTCCCTTAAATGTTGTGCTGCATAATACTCAAGATCCATGCTGAAAATTTGGATTTTAAATATGTTTTTTAGTCAATTTTGATTATTTTCCCCAAATTATGTAATTTAGAGGAACTATATTACACAAAATTGGCTCTTCTATGCTTTTAGCCATGTTAAAATGGTGTTACCTCATCAGAAACAGATTTGTGTTTTGTTTCATTCACACATGTTTGAGTAATCCTGTATTATTAGTCTGTCTCCATCCAAAGTTCAGAATGCTCTGTTCCACCTTGTGATGTCATATTGATGATTGCAAGGTTGAATGTTTTCAGTTTGAGAGAAGAACTCAACTTAAATCTGCAGGGTTTGTGCGAATCAAAACACAACTCCAGGTCTGTTTGTGATGAGGAAACGACATTATAACGTAGATCAGAAAAAATGAGCCGTTTACATTGAATACAAACTCAGCCGCAGTCTTCTTTTTTATCCACAAATCTATAAAAGTGCTGTGTATTTATGTTTTATGGTCAGCCAAAACAAAATATCTCTGGTCTCTCTCTACTAACCACTTTCTAACGAAGTCTAATCTTATATCAAATAATTTCAAAGCCTTTCTCAATTATTGGAGCTTCCCTTTTCGTTTTATTTTTCGCTGAACCCATTTGGGAGAGGGTTTTTTGGTGGCCTTGCTTGGAGCTTTTATAGCTGAGGATGGACTCCCTATCAGACATATAGTGCAGACTAAGTGCAGGAGCTAAGGAATGACCCTATCATCTACTAGGGGGAAATTGCTACTATTCACAGTCTATAAGAGCGGTGACAGACTTTCTTCAGTCTCCTTTGATTACCGACCGCGGGGAGAAAGTAAACAGGCAGTTAGACAAATCACTCTGTTCTTACAAACTTTTTCATTTCCTCTTTGCTTCTATCTCGCCGCGCCGTTTCCCCCTTTGATCAACGGTCGACCTCAGCGCCACTTACCTTTCTCCATGACACGATAGCTTCGCCCGAGGAGCTCTTTTCCATCTTCACAGACAAGGTGTCCCCTACTGTCTTCACCACCCTCCCGGTTGGGCTCAGAGACAGGTCCAGGTCTGCGCAAACAAGTCACAAAAGCGAGGTTAGCTGAGTCACATCGGAGGGGTGAGCGTACCTACACGAACAGCGTTTATTTCACTCCTTTTCTTCTCTCTGTTAAAGCTGCAATGTCATAATCACTTCACATGCGCTTTTATGTTAAATAATTCAATTCTTTTGAGGTTATACTTTCATGTTTCGCGGTGAAAAGTAGGCAGAGTAGTTAAAGATTGAGAAAAGTTATGTTAAGCAGAAGTGGAAGTAAGAGCAAAAAGTACCACTATTCCAGTAAAAGTTATTGGAACTGTCAGGACATAACACTGATTTAGAATTTGTTAGTTTATTAAAGGTACACTGTGTAACTTTTCTAGTGGAGGGTTCATCAAATGCTTTTCTCCATGGAGATGTTATTGCTTTTCTCTGGAATGTTTCACAGTGTGGTATTTCTATCTTCATGGAGACCAAACTAGACTAAGTTCTAAGATCTGTGGAGAGTCTCTTTCTAGGTATTTTTGAACTATAAAACCACCTGTAACTTAATAAATGTAAAGTAGAGCTGTTTAATGTCTGTGGAACATTCTAGCCAGAGCAATGACGTATCCATAGAAACAAAGAGGTGATGGACCTGGCACCAGAAAAGTTACACAGTGCACCTTTAAGTTGATGTAACTGGAAAGCCAAAACCTTAAATAGAACCAAAATCTGGTATTTTCAAAAGAATAGACCACAAAAATGACAAAAACCAAATCATATCTGAAGGAACACTAATGCTCAAATCATTTAATATTTTAGTAGTAGTAGTAGTAGTTTATTTTCTTCAGTCATGGACTTAATCACGTATTTTTTGGACTATAAGTCGCACCAGCTAAAAAATGCACAATGAGGAAGAAAAAAACATATTTAAGTCGCACCAGGGGGAAATTTATTTTTTAAAATCAGAGACCAAGAACCAACATTTCAACTCGAAAGGCAAGTTATAGAAGTTATAGTAATAAAAACAATCCATTAGAGAACAATCCATGTATCATTCGTTTGTTTGTTTTTCGATATAGAACCAAAAATAAGAAAACGAAAAAACAACTCTTCTTCTTTTTCATTTGTTTATAAAACCAAAATGAAAAAACGGATAACAAGTTGTTTTTTCATTTTTTATTCATATATAGGATTCATATATTGGGTCTGTGGACTGTCAGTGTAAAAATGTCATATAGAAGGCGCACCTGAGTATAAGTCGCAAACCCAAACCCTGAAAAAACTTATAGTCTGAAAAATTCAGTACTTAATAGACAGTTCCAAACATTTCACATAAAACCAAAGATGACCAAAGAGGTTTAGGGTTTATACTGAGTCTGTTAATCTGTCCCAGGGCAGCTGTGGCTACAATAGTATTTTACCATCACCGAGTATAGAGTGAATGAATAATACAATGGAAAGGTCTTTGAGTGTTTTGAAAGGCAGTATTTAAATCCAATATATTATAATTATCAACAAAAAGCATTGTCATTTAGGAAGTTATTCGCAGTAACTTAAACTTTTACCCAAGTAAGAGTACTGTACTTCAAACTAAATATTCCTCAGGGGTCCGTTATGTGCTTGTTTCTATGGATATGTCATCGCTGTGCTCAGAACATTTCACAATATGGCATTAAACAGCTCTACTTTACATTTATTCAATTACATGTGGTTTTATAGCTCAAAAATACCAAGAAAAACAGGCATTCTGACCATGATCTACAGATCTGACCTGTAACTTGCTCTGGTTTGGTCTCCACAAAGATAGAAAGGTTTAACACCACACTGTGAAAATACTACCAGTACTATCCACCTCTACAGATCAGATTATGTCCTGTATCTTTACATTCTGTTCATGTTCACACTGAATCTGCTTCCCACATGAACAGAACCAGACTACTGTGAAATTAGCATACCCCTCGTGCTGAGTCTGTCAATGGAAGTCAGTATTGTGTCTTTGTTAATGTTAAATACGCGGGTTATGGCTGACCAAATTAACGTAGAATTAATTAGCTTCATAGCATTATTATTATAAGTCATTTCTCAAGGTTTTCCAGAAAACGCAAAACTAAACAAGATCAAACTGTAAAACCCGGCGTGTGAATCTGCAAAATTCTAAAAGCTTTTCTTCGCGGACGTGTTATCGCTTGGCCTGGAATGTTTCACAGTATGGCATTAAACCTTTCTGTCTTTGTGGAGACCAAACCAGACCAAGTTACAGGTCAGATCTGTGGAGAGGCGACTCCGCTCACAGTCAGAAGTCTGTTTTTCTTGATATTTTTGAGATATAAAACCACCTGAAATGAAGAAATGTATAGTAGATGTGTTTAATGTCACACTGCGGAACATTCCAGGCGCAGCAATGACAGACGCCGAACTGAATCGATATAGTGCAGCTTTAAACATTTTCTCAAATATCTACGAAACTGTGAACAAAATGTAAATCCGCTTGGTAGCCGTGCCAAAAAGTGCATCACTTAATAACAGAGCTGTTTTCGAGGGCGGAGGCTGAGTGTTCTGCGCTTTCCTAAATTAAACTTCATTAATAATATTGTATACTAAATGAGTAGGCCCATTTCAAGATGACAAATACACTTGGATGCCACGCTGTGAAACAATCCGACTAAATGAAACACTGTCAATAGCAATGGGACTATTTAAATGTGTGATAAAAGCTGTGTGCATTTCGATGATCAGACATTATTATTCCTTTGGGTGTCGCCATCTGCTTGTCGTCATGGAGATATTATTGCTTTGCCTGGAATGTTTCGCAGTGCAACATTAAACTTCCATTGTATTTATTTATTGTATTCAAATGCTTATCTGCAAAATGGCCTCGAACGTCCTGCATTCTCACGGTGAACAGGGTACAGTGAGTGACGTCAACACTTGTCCCTATGAAATCAGATAAGTTTAATGCTGTATTGTGGAACATTGTAGGCAAAATAATAACATTTCCGTGGAGACAAGCAGGTGACAGAGTTTTTACCAGAAAAGATACATGGTGCAGGTTTAAGACAGAACTTTATTGAGCTCACAGTGGATGAATTCACTTAAAAATCCTGTTATGCTATTTTCTGTTGATCTGTGTTTTGTTTAACACACAAATCCTGCATATTTAGGCTGACGTCTTCTCTAAAACTGAAAACATTTCCAAAGTTCCACCTTGTGATGTCATGTTGTAATACAGAAAGTCTCTTGCCCGCAGTCAGACTAGTCTATTATACAGCAGCTGTGGGTTAAGTGGGAACATTAGAGCGTCTTCATGTGGCCCGAAGGAGCTCAGGCCCAGAGCCATGAGCTACAATGTACAATGTTAATTACTTTTAGATAATTGAATTAAATGGATTAAGGCACCAAACAGGCCAGAGCGATAAAGAGTGGACGACAGCGCAGAACTATACTTCACATTTTTGTTGCTTTAAATAATTTTTTTATGTGGTGCATTTAACAAAATAGATTTGGGCTGAATCCAATTAGTAATGATTCAATACAAGTGCTGATCTACAGTCCCCGAGCGCAGAGGGGCACAGGGTTTATGAAGGTCCACAACTGATTTTTGCCAAAGTCAATTTAGTGGATTAGACTGGTCCTGGCTGGACTGACACAGGGCGAAGGCTACTAATATTTAATCCTCTGAAAAGATTAAATCTACAATGAATCCAGTGAATAGACTAAGACATGAGGTGCATTTGCATGGTCAGAAAATCAGATAACTAGAAATATCACTAGAATCATCACATAACCCAATAATAAGGTTTAATTTTTGTGTTTACATGAATAAAAGAAGTCTGATCATAAACGTGTCAGTGAATCAATGATTTTACAGTAACTAACAAAGACAAAGTACAATGGATTTAAAAAAAATACTCAATCTTTAACATTTTCTCTTTCATGTTTCCACAATTATCCTTTTCAAAACCTGCACAAGTCTGAACAATCAGAAAAAAATATATTAAAAGATGTAACTGCTCACATTTAACAACTCCAGAAATCAGATAATGCTCAGATGTTTCACGTAAATCTCACGTAAATCTCACAGATGAGGCTAAGCTCCATGCAGCATTAAACATCCAATATAATGTTGAGCGATACTATAAATTAACTACTTCCATTAAAATGTTTAATGGAGGTTTTTCTGTAATACAAATGGTAAAATAGGTTTCGAATTTGTTAACACAGGGTAGACGTAGTAGCAGAACAGTGTCACACGTGTTTCATTCATTATTGTAGTAGTAGGAGTAGTAGGAGTAGTAGTAGTAGTAGTAGTAGTAGAACAAATACAACTATGACATTTACATAGCTCTTTTGTACACACCCTGGGTACACAAACTGTGTCAACAAAACTTTAGCCATTCATCAGACTCACAAACACACAATCATACACACTCACAAACACACACATACACACTCACAAACACAGTCATACACACTCACAAACACACAGTCAAACACAGTCATACACACTCACAAACACACAATCATACACACTCACAAACACACACATACACACTCACAAACACAGTCATACACACTCACAAACACACAGTCAAACACAGTCATACACACTCACAAACACAGTCATACACACTCACAAACACACAGTCATACACACTCACAAACACACACATACACACTCACAAACACAGTCATACACACTCACAAACACACAGTCAAACACAGTCATACACACTCACAAACACACAGTCAAACACAATCATACACACTCACAAACACAGTCATACACACTCACAAACACACAGTCATACACACTCACAAACACACAGTCATACACACTCACAAACACAGTCATACACACTCACAAACACACAGTCATACACACTCACAAACACACACATACACACTCACAAACACAGTCATACACACTCACAAACACACAGTCAAACACAGTCATACACACTCACAAACACACAATCATACACACTCACAAACACAGTCATACACACTCACAAACACAGTCATACACACTCACAAACACACAGTCATACACACTCACAAACACAGTCATACACACTCACAAACACAGTCATACACACTCACAAACACACAGTCATACACACTCACAAACACAGTCATACACACTCACAAACACACAGTCATACACACTCACAAACACACAGTCATACACACTCACAAACACAGTCATACACACTCACAAACACACAGTCATACACACTCACAAACACACAGTCATACACACAATCACACAGTCATACACACTCACAAACACACAGTCATACACACTCACAAACACACAGTCATACACACTCACAAACACAGTCATACACACTCACAAACACAGTCATACACACTCACAAACACACAGTCATACACACTCACAAACACACAATCATACACACACAAACACACAGTCATACACACTCACAAACACACAGTCATACACACAATCACACAGCCATACACACTCACAAACACACAATCATACACACTCACAAACACACAGTCAAACACACACACACACAGACATACACACTCACAAACACACAATCATACACACTCACAAACACACAGTCATACACACTCACAAACACAGTCATACACACTCACAAACACACAATCATACACACTCACAAACACACAGTCATACACACTCACAAACACACAGTCATACACACTCACAAACACACAGTCATACACACTCACAAACACACAGTCATACACACTCACAAACACAGTCATACACACTCACAAACACACAGTCATACACACTCACAAACACACAGTCATACACACTCACAAACACAGTCATACACACTCACAAACACAGTCATACACACTCACAAACACAGTCATACACACTCACAAACACACAATCATACACACTCACAAACACACAGTCATACACACTCACAAACACAGTCATACACACTCACAAACACAGTCATACACACTCACAAACACAGTCATACACACTCACAAACACACAGTCATACACACTCACAAACACACAGTCATACACACTCACAAACACAGTCATACACACTCACAAACACAGTCATACACACTCACAAACACAGTCATACACACTCACAAACACACAATCATACACACTCACAAACACACAGTCATACACACTCACAAACACACAGTCATACACACTCACAAACACAGTCATACACACTCACAAACACACTTTGCCCAGCGGCCCTGTGCACTGATATGAGGAGCAGTTGAACCGGCACCCTAAAGTGAAACACTCTGCCGGCCACTGCCGCTGCTCAGAGTTGTGGTATGGTAAGAGCGCTGAAACTTGTTGATGACTTTTATTCTCATTTTAACATCTGCTCCCATGATTTGTTTGAGATAAGTAGTGGTCTGTTATCGTGTCATGTCAGAGTAAGTTTTCTTTAAACAGCACTTAGTGTTTTGGGTAAACATGGGTTTTGTGGAGGACAAAGCGGGCGAAAGGTAAGAGTGGCACTATTGTTGTTAACAGTGTTGTTTCTCAGCCATAGCTTCAGCTTGTTTTGACACAGCAGCACGGTGATGCCAAGTTGAAATGTCACACAGCCCGTTGGTAATACCAATTACCACTGGGAGCCTGACACCATGTTTTCCACAGAGCCCCTTTAAATTCAATATAAAATCAATCTGGCATTTTCTGCCTTTTACTCTGGTGATGGTGCCAGGTAAGAGCTGTCCACAGGAACATCCATATTAGTCCAATGACGGCTGGCCAATGGATAAAACACCATAATGATTTTCACCAGTGGTACAAACTGACAATACAATGTTGAAGTAGTATGCAAAATGGACGTAGTACACCCTGAACAGTCATACATATTCAAGGGTCAAATGAAGTCCACAGATGGTCAGACTTCATTTAAACAAGTGACTGGATGTTATGACTACACTTTTAATAGCCTTAATACATCTTAAACAAAGACTTAATAATGAACTCATAGTTTAACAATGATTTAAGCTTAGTGAGTAATATCCTAACATGGTCACACTTTTATACAGCGCTTTAACACCTTCAAGGCTCTCAAAGCACTTTACATCAAGGACCCACTCACCCGTTCACACACACTCATAAACCAGTGTACACAGACGCTGGGGGCGAGGAGGGTTAAGTGTCTTGCCCAAGGACCCAACAACAGCAACTGGAAACTTTCGGATCAGTGGACAAACACTCAAACTCAAACCAAGGAAGATATAGTAACTACTTACTCATTCCCCTTTAAGTAGCTAATGAACCAATGAATTTAACTTTTGTTCATGCATTATTAAGGCTAATTCAGGTTATTTTTAAGTGGTACCAGTGACTGAGTGAAACCCCTTCAAAACAACTATCAGTTCAAACACTGATCATGATACAAAAGCTATAATAATGCATTCCTTTATCACCTTTTCACAAAAAAACCCTATTACAGTGAAGCTCTACACTATGACTATTAACATTTCACTTCCCATAATTGTCTGTTCACCTCGGCACTTTGTAGCTTAACAGCATTCCACTTTATTAGCACTAACTTCCCAATAAGTGCGCGTGCTGGTGTGAAAAAGTGCTTTAAGCAGGGGAACTTCAACAGGAAATGCTGGTAATGGCGTCTAATTTATGTAATGAATTGAAGCCAGTTTTTAAAAAATCCATATTGATGTTTCTCATTTGTTTCCTATTTAGACTAAGAGGTGCTTTTATAGGCGGAAAACAATGCGAGTCTGCCATTGTAAATTGCTTCTCCCGTGTTGGCAAGGTAATTGTCCATATGTATTTCAAGATTTGTTTATACTCGTAGCTAGAGCTTTTGTATTCCCCGTAGTTAAATCAGTGTGGCGTTTGTCAGCATCTGGGCCGAGCGTGGAACAACATCAACTAAATACTCTATTACGCTACTTTCTCACCTCTGATCCGTTTGTTTCCTCATCACAGACATACCTGGAGTTGTGTTTTGATTCATTTATACATGTTTAACACACAAACCCTGCAGATTTAGACTAAGCTCTTCGCTCAAACTGAAAACACAGCACCCACGGCAACTTCCAGGACATGGTGAATATGAACAATAAAAACACTTGCATCTTGATAAATGCATGTTAGATGTGTTTAATGCCCTACTGTGGAACATTCCAGGCAGAACAATAACATCTCCCTAGAGACAAGCAAGTGGCAGATCCCTAAAGAAAGTTACATAGTTCCACCATAAAGGACACAACAGTGAGTCCTGTGAGCTTTAAGTCACGTTATAAAGTTGTGTTTTGTTTCATTTACACATGATTGAGTAACTCTGATTTAGGGCTGTGCAATATCTCAATATTTAAAATATATATTTTTTAAACTCAATATGAATTCTGACATATTGATATATCGCGATAATGCTTATATTTCTTTCTGATTTCGCTCTCTGTGCTCCGCGAGCCCACACTCGCCCCCGCCTCCTTGCTTTTGTCCCCCCGCGAACTAAACCAGGACTAAACCAGGACTAAACCAAGACTAAACCAGGACTAAACCAGGACTAGGACTAAACCAGGACTAAACCAGGACTAGGACTAAACCAGGACTAAACATGGCCGCGGAGCCCAGAGTTCGGCCACAGACTAAACCAGGACTAAACCAGGACTAAACCAGGACTAAACCAGGACTAAACCAGGACTAAACCAGGACTAAACATGGCCGCGGAGCCCGGAGTTTGGCCGCAGACTAAACCAGGACTAAACCAGGACTAGGACTAAACAGGCAGAGCACGGAGCCGCGGTGGCAGGAACATGAGGCTGCTTATCCAGCACTGAGCACTTTAGCAGAAATACCTCCGTGTGCCACTAGCCGTCATTCTGAAAGGATTGTGGACAGTGGAAATATACTTATTTGTCTCAAGGCTGCACTTAAGCCTGAAACGGCAGACAAATTGGTGTTCCATGCTTAAAATATTAAACTGTAAAAGAGATACACGCTATTTGTTTATGGCTACAACAGAGTTAATGCAGAGATGAGCTTGAGTTGAGTTAATGCAGTATGTATTCTTTTATTTTACAGTTAAATTAATATTTATGCAGTCAGGGATTTTTTTTTTCAACTTAAATGCCACAGAAGCACTTTGTTCCTATATGGACTTCCTACTTTGAGTTGAGTTGTTTTATTTTTTAATAACAAAGGCAATGTGTATTATTATTTCTTCTTCTTCCTCTTTGCACTTCAATAAATATCGTGTATTGAAACACAGCAAAATATATCGAGATATATTTTTTGGTCCATATCGCCCAGCCCTACTCTGATTTATTAGTCTGTCTACATCTCAAAATGCTCTGTTCCACCTTATGATGTCATGTAGTGGTGATTTTCAAGTTTACAGCTACATTTTGTTTCGGTGAGATGGGCAATTCCAAGGCTGAAATGATCCAAATGATTCCAGTGAAGGTGTATGGAGTTAACAACACAGTGGAGCACTTCCTGTATTACCATGTGACATCACAAGGTGGGACAGTGTGTTTTCTGTTTGAGAGAAGAAGTCAACCTAAATATGCAGGGTTGGTGTGTTAAACCTGTTTGAGTGAAACAAAACACAACTGTGGGTATGTTTGCGATGAGGAAACAACATTAGAACATCAGAAAATAGTGTAATATGGGCCCTTTAACGTGAGCTGCCATCACGCTGGCCTGGGGTATTTATTTTTCCGGTATAAGTACTTTTTCTCTCATGGGGGACACGCAAATACACACACCCTTGCAAAATATCTTAAACAATTTAGAAAGCGATTGTTTTTCCTCTGCGCTACTGCAAACTCAATTTAAAAGTTGCGTGTTGTGAAAAACCCACTTCTTTGCTTAAAATGTGTGAAGGGCATTAGGATCCATATGGGACAGCGGAGAAGGGAGGATGTGTCAGACTTATTTTTATTACAATCATACAGCCTACTTGAACTGAAGCCTTGCAAACGTTCACCTGGGGAGAGGGGAGTAATTATGTGAGGGAAGGGAGGATGGAGGATGAGGGGGAGGAAGAGGAGGGAAAAATAGCAGAAGAATAAAATGGGGTTTATCAGTTTGCCCTCGCGTCTTGCCCACCCAAACACTTTGTCACTTCTTCTCTCTCCGTGTCAGGATTTTCTAATTAGTTCTCCTCCTCCTCGGTACTGCACCAAGACTCCCTGCCAGGCTGTGCTCTCCAAAGTTGAAATTTGATTAGCATCGCTCCACTTTCATGACTTTATTTACAGTGAATGAGAGACACTTGTGCTCATAAGTGTTTATATATAGAACTATATAAAAGACCCATATGACTCTGTTTTCTGATCCATGTTATAATGTTGTTTCCTCGTCAAAAACATACCTGGAGTTTCAATCACTCATTCAAATATTTACACACTGTTCTCTGTCTGTTCTCTGCTAAACTAAAGGTAAAAGGAGCTGTTAACTTGAAAACTACCACATGACATCACAAGGTGGAACAGAGCATTTTGAATTTTAGAGATGGAGACAGATTAATAATCCAGGAGTACTTAAATATGTATGAATGAAACAAAAAACTCCACGTATGTTTTTGAGGAGGGAACAAGTTTATAAGATTGTTAAATTTTGCCTACCTAAAATGTACCTTTTTTAATGACATGATCATGGCATCTATAACACAATAATATACAGTGACGGGAAGAATACTTGTATGTGAATGTATTTAGTTACAGAATACTGAATTCCTGAATTAAAATGTAGTATTTTGTATCTGTATTTTGTATTCTGAGACGTGGTGATGGTCATGGTCAGAGTACTGTATTCTCACTACACAGAATACTCTTACCGTGCTTAACAAATACATTAAACCATCTGTCATGAAAACAAGAAAACATTAATCACTACATAGTATATCAAAAACTTGTTTCAAATTAACAATTTCGTTGCTATTCGTTAAGAAAATGACCAATTGGAATCACCAAATAGTCCTTGTTGACAAATAATAACCAAAATGTCAATGTTTTGTGTGACCTTTGGCGCAGATAACAGTTGCATTCTTGTATTGTTTTTGTGGAGTTTTGCAAAGTCTCTTTTGTTACTGAATTCTAAATAGTTTCAGCTGTTCCCAGAGACTTGCTTTGGATGAGACTTTGGTGTCATTTTTGGAAAACATTAAACTTGAAAATGTATGGAAAGCAACAATAGTTATAGTATATAGTATATTTCAGCATTAACAATATCATTTTGGTAAAAAGATCTTGCTTATACCGACGGATTAACCATTATAGAAACATAAAAAGATATTTTGGTAAAGAGAAATACTGTTAAATTATGGCAGTAGTAGTAAACACCTTATATTGGGTGGTGGTCTAATAACTGTAGCACTGTACATCAGGTTAAATTATACAGTAAAGACGCAACATAGAGTTAAAAACATCTTCATGTTTGTTTCCTCATTTCTTCTGCATTTCCTATCACTGACTGCAGAAGGAAAAATCACACATTCACTCACCACAAGAATGGGGTTTCATATTTCTCTCAATAGTTATGTGCAGTTTGAAATTCTGAGAGACCACAATGTATTCCTTTGATTTTAGGAAAGTTACTCTAAATGAGGTATTCTCGGTACATGTATTCAGTATTAATTCCCAACACTGATGGCAATAGAAACAAAATGAAAAGAAAATTATGAAAGTGTCAAATCAAACTTGAACAATAAACAAGCCCACATAAAAACACTAACTATTGTTGCTCATTTACACGCAGTTTAATGGAAGCGAGCATGAATGATTGTGCAATGACTAAACACAAGGCGTTTGGCAACATTAAATACGAGTCTGGAACAACACACACACTTATATCATTTGTCCAATTCTCCCAAACTACACAAGCTAAATCCCCCGCAGTGTGGCAGTCTGTAATGTTCTTGTAGCTCTATGAAATTTCATGTAGTGCAGCTTGGAGGAGAGAAAGGAGAGGAGAAAGGGGAGAGAGAGGAGGGGGTCTGGCTAGGGGGAAATCAGGGACAACAGTTGGATTTGTGGGCTGTGTCTGTTGTGATTTCTCGTGTTTGATAAGGCTCCCGTATGTCATGGGTACTCACAGCTGACCACGATGCTCTGGGAGTCTTCCATTTTCTCATTGTCGGCCAGTGCGCATTTGTATTCTCCTCCCGCGTCGCGTCCGATGCCAGTCACAGTGTAGGTATCAGAATCCTCCACCAGCGTTTTCTGGCCCTGGGTAAACGGAGGGAGGGTTTATTTCAAATGGAGGAGAAAGGGAATGTATAGTTTAAAGTGCATGTGACAGGTTAGACTGCACTCAGCGCTCGCACACTTTGTACGATTCCTTTTCCAGGATATTTTAATGCAATCATGACATCTACAAATACATAACCACCTTATGTTTTTCTAGGCTATACCCAGCTCCACGATGATTGCAAATTAATTATACACAAAAACCAACCACAATTCACACAATTTTCCGATGTGTTATGATCACATTGTATATTCATACATACTGGTAGGCACCGTAGTCTGTATATAAATAGACATATCTAACCCCCGGCTGCATTGTTCCAAATAGAAAGTGTTCATGGAGGCGCTTCTGGCTTCTTCGACTGTTTCCAAATGACTTTATATTGAGAAATTGTCGCTCCTCTGTGTATCTGCTGCTGTGAGCCTCGTCATTTTGTTCTTAAAACGTTGTATTAACCCACTCTGCATGTTTTTATTTCAACATTTTGCTGTTAATGAATCTCCATTTCTCATAAGAATTCATTTGTCCCTAAAACTGTTAGACTTGGTGAACTTAATTTGACTGGAGCCGAACGTTATGGGTGACGTCCACCTCTTTATACATGATATGACAGAGTATAGAGACAGAGGAGTTTGGGGTCTTTCCAAAACAGGAGTCATTTCTTACATTTTGGAGGATTTAGAGGTTTTTCAAAAAAGTCTATTCATCCGATATTCAATAATCCAGCAAAGCAAAAATAATAATAATAGAATAATAATAATACATTTGATTTATTAGATGCCTTTCTGGACATTCCCAAAGTGGATAAAATAGATATTTTTCTAAAACATAGTTAACAAAATTATATTGAGCCAATTATCTCTAATCTCGGTTTTCCCTAGTTTGACTATTTTTGGTGATGTTGATCATTTTACTTCCTGGTTGGACACAGGCAGCAGGTGTGCCGTACACAGAGGTAGTTCTGTAATTGTTACAAGAGCCAAAACACGTCTAATTTACACAGTAGGTGTGATCTGACTAAGAAAACTATTACTTTTGTTAAATGAAGGTTGGAACTGTCAGAAAAATTGCTCTGCATTTTGAATGGAATTTTGTGTATTGATGATACAGAGATTCCTTTTTTAGAATTCAGCAATTCCCCCCCCCCCAATTTTTCATTGGAAACTGCCTCTTGACTAGTGATGATTAGAAAAACATGTGAACCTTTCATATAGAATAAAATAGAACAGAAAGGCTTTATTGTCGTTATACTGTGTATAATGACAATATATACATATATCTGCACTTTAAGTTGAGATAATAGTCAAAGTGATTTGCAGAAGCACTTAATCGTAGTCCAATTAAATGTAATTAAAATGAGATGCTTTAGTCCTGGGACCCATATGGCCTTCCGAGTGCTCCCAAATATGTCATTTTCATCATGACCCCAAATCGTGCTTCATCTGTTCGTCTATTCAAATGTATGATAAGCTGTAACAAGTGGCTGGGAGACTGAATAGCAAAGAGATGGCTGACTGCACAATGGTCCAGTATTATTCTTGAATTTCAACAGTGCTCGCCTCACTGACCTTGATGTGGAAATAGAAAGCTTTGGGCGGGGGGTTGCCGTCAGCGTGGCACTTCAAAGTCACGTTATCGCCCTCGACGATGGGACCCTTGCTCAGGACCTGGAGGCTAACCTTCTCCGATGGATCTGCAATTAGAGAGGAAAGATAGAATATTCAACAGACCGAAGCACAAACACAGTCTGCCCCTGCATTGCAAAAACAAAATCTATCCAAAATCTATCCAAGTTAAAGGTGCTTTGTGTAACTTTTTGGGAGGAGGATCTATCAAATGCTTGTCTCCATGGAGAAGGTATTGCTTTGTCTGTCATGGAGGCCAAACTAGACTAGTTGCAGAGAGGTAACCCCACTCACAGTCAGAATGCCTGTTTTTCTAGGTATTTTTGAGCTATAAAACCACCTGTAATTGAATAAATCTAAGGTAGAGCTATTTAATGTCATACAAACAATGATATATCCATAGAAACAAGCAGGTGACGGACCCCCAGTGGAAAAGTTACACCTTTAAGCAATTTTAACTTACCTAGATATTGCTTTTTGCAGTGGCACAATAGGGTCAATTCTCCACACAACCTGAGCAAAATAACCATCCGTCAGGTTTTACACAAAGTGACCCACCTGACTTGGAAGTGCACTCGGAAAATGTTGCCTTGAAGCTAACAAATTGGAAACTCCCCACTGAACCGCCAAGCCCTCACAAGATCCGGTGTTTGGTTTTATTGACTCCCCATCTCCTCTTCAAAGTCCGAGGAGGTGAATGCAAAATTTAGAGCTGCTCCATTCTGGCAGAAGATCAAGTTTTTCTGACAAGCACTGAACTTAGATGTGTGATTTATGTTTTAATAGTTGGTCTCAAAGTTGTTCAAAGCGTACATTTTAGACATGTCCACGAGCATTAACATTTGAGAGAAGATTTTAATGAGAAAACGTATATTATAATCCCAAACATTTCAGAACAAGTTAATTGAGGTCTACACTAGAGTTGTATACATAAGAAGACGGGATATTGGTTTAATTAACTTTTGTAGACTTAAAGGTGCACTGCACAACTTTTCTGGTGGAGGGGCCCCTACCTACTTGTTTCATGGAGATGTTCTCGCTTTGCCTGGAATGACTAAACATTTCCATCTTTCATGTATTCAGCATGGGTGTTTATATTGCTAAAAAATACAACAATTCCTTCTGTGAATAGGGGAGACTCTCCACAGATCTGAATAATAATGTAGTGTAGTGTAGTGTAGCTATAACCTGCTTGTCTCCCTTGTTATAGACTTAATAGTAGCTCTCCACAACCTTCCAAGCAGCTCGTTCGGGATTTTTGAATTAGTATTGTATGCATTGTGCTGTATTAGCTCAATTTGATTACCGTAAAATACCAAATAAGAGCCGGGTCCCCTTTAAATGCCGAGTGCAGGTGTATATTTTGATAAATATCCAACAGTTCCAAATAAAGGCCAAGTCTAATGTACGTGCTGGAAGACAGAAGTCGTGCTGCAACAACAGGACGCAGGACTGATGCTCTCGTCGTCTCTACACAAACCAAACTTAAAACTACAAATTTGCATAAACTATGAGCACTGAAAAAAAGCCCCTTGTGCCGCTGATGCCCAGAAAGGAAAGTTAAAACCACACGGCTAATTTGCATAAACGCTTTCAAACGCCGTAGATATTTTGTTGCAACATTTTAAATTAACTTGCCTACGTCTGTATAGAAAGTCGCCTAAATTATAATTAATTTGAGTACCACATTTTCCCAGATTTTTGTGAGGAAGGAATTAATCGCGCCAAATTGTCTCAAATAAAAGCCTGGTCTGAAACAAATAAAAAAACGCCCCGGCTCTTATTTGGTATTTCACGGTGATTAAATGTGTATTACCTTTATGCATGTATCATCTTGCCTGACTTACACTACTATGGATAATGGTTTATTTTTTAAAGGCATCTAACTGTACCTCATCAAAGGCCGTGGCTCTTATATTTACTCCATTTCTTGTGACCGCTAAAACTAGGAGCTCTCTGGCATCTTTGTTTTGTAAAAGTAGCTCACCGGAGGAAAAAGGTGAGACTCCTGCTGTGGAACGGTCAAGACAAAACAAAAACATCTCCCTGCAATCATTCAATTTACATTCAATTGTGATACATCTTGCAGCCCCAAACAAAATAATAATCCACATTTGATACTTTGCAGCTGATGTTAGTAACATTCCTTGAGGGTGTGATGCTAACAGTAGGCACGGCTCTGTCTGAAGCTCCATTACAGAGCTTTGCTTTAACGCAATCTGACCAAAAAGAACTGACTTAGCTGGAACTACAAATGGTGGGCTGATTTGTGCTGTTAAACAAGTCTCTTTCTCATAAAATTACAGTCACAATCTAGTATTAGCCAACAGTTTTTCAGTTAGTCGCTCTCACCTTTTTACTGAAAATCAAACTCCTAAACAGGACCATCACTTGTATTGATTTTGAATTTTAGGTTTCAGGCAATTTAAAATCTTCTTTGGCAGTGTTTGCTAATTTGTGCATTGTGTCTCTATGGTAACTTCTGAACATTCGACCATAGAGATACATGTAGAACACCCCAGCGTGATGCTACTACAAATTTTCAATAGATATTTCCACCTCAATACTGCTCCAAATCCTGATAAACCACAGTGAGAAGTCCACATTGTTCAGTGTTTTGTTATTACAGTTACAAAGCCCAGTGATAAACCTGCCACACACAGAGCGCTGTTCTGTGTACACACAACATCGCCCCAAAAAGACTTCTCTGCAGAGCTAATACTAACAGGAATCCCGTGTGAAATGAATACAAATATACGGATATTTACTAAGGACTTGGACAGAAAGAGCCTAGATTTATTTGCCCTTTATTTTAGACGCAGTGTAAACATCGAGCGCTCACTCCTGACTTCTTATGTAGCTTAGTCCTTGAATAGCACTCAAAGAATATGTTTCAGAATATTTTTCATTTTAAATGCAGTTGTGGTTAAGGAGAAAGCTTTGTGATTGAAAACCTCAATTTGTAAACAGCAGGAATAAATTTCAAACAGCGTTTCTTGTGTTGGTAGCACGGTGGCTGAGTGGTTAGTACATTCACCTCACAGCATGAAAGTCACAAATACTGCAGTTACTTAAAGGGCTTTCACAAAAAATCCGAATTGAGCATTACACCCTGCAGTCTGAAAGTAGCTATAGACAGACTCACAATAAAGGGTTACTCAAACATGGGAAAGAAAGTCCAGGTATTATTTTGAGGAGGTAACAACATTAAGATGACTAAAACCTCAAGGTTAGTTGTGTGAAATAATGATGATTCCTGTATCAGTTCATGAGCTCATATATCAAATATTAAAGGCTCCTGAGTGTCTTTTAAATCAAAGCTTATAAAAAAAAAATTACCATATATATTTTTCCCAAATCGTGCAGCCGATGTCTGAGTGGGATTCCTGCAGTTTCACCCATCAACCCTAAGCTTGCACAATACAGCTAAAATCCCCCAGCTAAGGCAGTCCTGACCAAGCCTAGCTCAAGATCTGGAGATGAATCCCTAACAAGTTCCAAATGGGTCAGATGAGGAGACCCAGAGGATAAACTTCCTGCGGGGACTATAAAGTGTTACCTGGCATGCTTTATTTCCTTGGTCCATCTATGAAACTTTAATCAAAGACATTTTGTTCAGTGGACGTTGAGTTTTTATAACGCTATAAGGCAGAGGTACTCAATTGGTCTGGATCCGGTCTGGATCCGGACCCAAACGCAATGACATCCGGGCCGAGACAAAAATCTCTCTCTCTAGCTTTTTTTTCATAGCGTTCCGGATCCACGCAGTATTTCATTGGCCTGTGCTTTGCTGTGAAGCTGTGTTCTCCAGTTCCGCCCGACCGGTTACAAGCTAGAGGTCTGCGCGGGACAGAATTTTCAGTCCCGCTCCCGTATTCTTCAGTACCGCTCCCACCCGCAAATCCCGCAAGATGGGGATGGAAGGCTGTTTCATTGACCAGGAGAAAAAAAACACATAATTCCTTAAGTGGTAACTGGGTAACAGTTATTGTTCAGCCAAACAAACATTAAATAGGCCTCAGTAACTGACATTTGACATTTCGATAGGCCTATAATGGGCCAGGAACATTCCTAAAATTAGCCTATTTAGGCTTGAGTCTCCGTTGTTCACTGAAACAGTGAACAACAGGCTTCAGTATGTCTCTCCTCCAGTCTGATCTGAACGCCCTCGGATGGTGTTGGAGCCTGAACACAGCGTGTGCCGTGGACTGTCTATTTTACTTATACAGGCCTACTTACTTTTTATTTTACTTTTATTTGATTCAATTTAGTTTGCGGACCTGCTGTTTATCGTCCCGCCCGCTCCCGCATCGTGCAGTCGCGCTCCCGCCCGCAATGAGCTTTCAGAATGTCCCGCGCCGCACTGTTTTGTGTTGGGATGCAGCTCTATTACAGCTGCCATTCGACACACCGCCACTGACATCCACAGCTAATTATCGGAGTGGAGCTGCGTCCATTAGATCTGGTTTAGATCTGGTTTAGACCTGGTTTAGGCCTGGTTTAGGTTTAGACCTGGTTTAGTCCTGGTTTTAGTCCTGTTATAGACCTGGTTTAGTCCTGGTTTAGACCTGGTTTTAGTTCTGTTATAGACCTGGTTTAGTCCTGGTTCAGACCTGGTTTAGATCTAGTTTAGCCCTGGTTTAGACCTGGTTTTAGTCCTGGTCTTAATCAGGACTAAACCAGGTCTAAACCAGGACTAAAATCAGGTCTAAAACCAGTCACAGTCCTTATTGTCTGTGTTGTTTTGATGTGCAGTTAGAACATTTCGGAGGTGCACGCAGAGAAATATAATAAAATCTTATTTTACACCCATGGGTGCAGGAGGTCGACACAAACGCAGAGCCATAAATTGGCCTTAATTCGGCCTTTAGCTTTTCACACTGATTCAGACAGAACACACAATACTTTGTGCACAGTTCAAATGTTCCATGTGGATTTACTAAATTTCTTGTTAGAAGTTCTAAGTTTGAAAATCCACCGTCACTTTTTCGGACCCTGGAAACTCTGTAAATTTGGTAAGTGGACCTTTTGAGTTTGTACTACGGCTATAACGTATAAGTGTCTCTCTCAAAATCAGGCTGGAGCGTCTGCAGTCCACTTGTTGTAGTAAATAATGTGCGTTTTGTACTGGAACTATAGGGTATTATCTATGCCTTGTGGTTGTGCATTGCCTTGCTAGTTTTGGTTTAGCTGTGTTTGCATTTACCTGTTAAGTGTCATTACCACATCCACATTGTCCCATCGCACAAGACATTCACTGACTGCTTCCCCCTATTATGAGCTGAACTACCTCGTCACGGCGCCAATAAACCATGATGGAATAACCCTTGCTGGGGATGAATAGTTTTATTCATTTGAAATAAGTCTGTCTTGTTCCCACTGCTGCAGCCTGACTAAGAAATCAGTCTCGGCAGGAAACTAGCAGCCACAATCTGCCAAGTCTTCAGCCCACAGTGAGGTAGAAGAGAATAGCGAAACAGAAGACTTGTTTTTGCAGCAGGGACACAGAGCTGGTACGTTTCCATTACCCAAAATAGTCCAAATTATCCTGCTATGAGTTGTGCCATGCTAGTTTTGGGGAAAGCTATCTGTGGGTTTTCAGAAGGATAAAAAATGAAGACTGTTGCCATAGAGATTAGGGAGTTAAAGGGTTCGTTATGCTGTTTTCTAATCTGTGTTGTCATATTGCGCTCTCATTACAAACATATCCGGAGTTTTGTTCTGCTTCATTCACACGTTTAACGCAAAAACACCCAAAAGTTCTTCTCTTAAACTGGAAACACTGTACAGGAAGTGCTCCACTGTGTTTTTAAATTCCATACACCTTCACTAGACTCATTTGGATAATTTCAGCCCTGGAATTGCCCATTTTTATTGAACTAAAGCTAAAAGGTTCAATAAAAACTTGAAAACTACCGCTTCATGACATCACAAGGTGGAACAAAGCATTTTGGGCTTTGGGGAAACAGACAGACTAATAATAAAAGATTATTCCAACATGTGTGAATGAAACAAAACTCCAGGTATGTTATTATTAATATTATACACAGAAGACGCATAATTAACATGTTTAATATAAATGAGTTAAATGTGTCACATGATTATCTCCATAGAACTGTTATTTTAACTCCATAGAACTGTTATTTAAATTCTTGTGTAACTGTTTTGGTTGTAAGTGTGTCATTTGTTGTTGTTATTTGTGGACCCCAGGAAGAGTAACTGGTGCCACTGACATCAGCTAATGGGGATCCAAATTAAAAAATCTAAATAAAAGAAATGTCTTTGTCCGGGATGTTCCACAGAACATGTTTATTTTAGTTTAGTTTATTTATTTAATGAGACAGGGACAGTGCACAGTTTACATTAACCTTAGCAGGAGAGATGCGTGTACCAGGTTGTAATTTCCTCCTGTCGTCCCCGGGCAGGTTGATGTTATAGTTTATAAAATCAGACATACAAAGAGAAATGTCTTTATAATGACCGGAGCATCATCATAATTCTATTTCCTCATTCATACCCAGTTCTCTCAGCACCTTAAAATCATCATTCAGTTCATTCACTCCACAACATCACCCTCTCTCCAGACACTCCTCACCTCCAAGATAGATAAGAGTAATCAAATCCTCACCAAAATCTCAAGCTGCCCTAACCTTTAAATGAAAAAAAAAAAGCACCAGATCTGACGATGCCATGTTGCTTTGACTCACAGTGCACAGAGAACGGCCCCACGGCGGCAGAGTCATCGCCCAGCTCATGTTTGGACACGCAGGTGAAGACAGCCTCCGCGTCCCCCTTAGAGGCCACGAACTGCAGGATGGACGAGGTGGTGAACAGGCCAGTGGAGGGCTCCACCTTTGTGCTGGTGGTGATCACGATGGCTGCAAACGAGAGATCAAAGCTGTCAGAAAAGCGCATTAGACAGCAGCCACATGTGGGATGACAGAGCGCGGCAAATAGTTTTGTTTGTTGTTCTCTTACGGTGAGTCTTCTGTGTCGTAGCAAAGGGACGTGAAGACAGAGCGTACATACCTTTGTACAAGGGTCATTATCTTCAAAAGAAAGGATGTGTTGTCAATAGTGAAGTATTCTTTGAATTTCGAGCAGCGAGGAGGAGGAGGAGTCAACACCTACACAATCCCCATACCAAAATTTGGACTAAAGGAAGACTAAACTCGGAACTGCACTAAATCTGGACTATACCAGTGAATAATGATGCTATTTTCTGATCTATGTTATAATGTTATTTCCTCAGTAACAAACCTGGAGTTGTGTTTTGTTTCATTCACACATTTAACACAAAAATACTGTTTATTTAAGTTGAGATCTTCTCTCAAATTGAAAACTCGGTTGCACCTTGTGATGACTGTGTTTTTAAACTCTGTACAACTTCATTAGAATCATATGGATGTGCCTTGAAACTTAGGTAAGGTAAAATAAAAGGAGCTGTTAACGTGAAAACTACCACTACATGACGTGACTAATAACACAAAAAAAATTACTTTAAGTTGGTTTATTATTATTATTATTATTATTATTATTATGATTTTTTGAGCATAGTCCACAAAATCATATGTACAAACATGCAAACTCCAAATACAAGAAAGAAAAATTTAAACAAGGACGATCAAATTTGCTTACATGCCCGAAAAGGAGTGGGAGGAAGTAAAAAAACATATTAAATCCTTCCCACCCTTCTCCAAAATTAGAAATAGACCTTTTTCACTTCCTGTTAGTCATTTATTAGGACTTAACCAAGCAACTTTACAGACCTAAGTCATCGTGCGCATTTAAATTATACTGTACTGATCAGCCACAGCACTTTAAATGTGTGAATGAAACAAAACACAACTCCAGGTATGTTTCTTGATGGGATAACAACATTATAACATCACTTAAAGCACACAAGATACAACTTAAAGTAATATAGGACCTTTAACTCATCTGGCGTCACAAGGGTTATGGTACAATCAAGTACATCTTTTACATCTCCAGACAGGAAATGTGATCATGTGTAATAAAATGATCCACTATAATATTGGGACTGTAATGGAGGTAATATGACTGTTATAAAACCAAAAAATAAAGTCATAAAAATGTATTGCCATAAAAAACAAACATGAATAAACAACTCTTTGGGCGTTAGACATTTGCTTATTAGGGGCCCATTCATAAGTAGGTAAAAATGATCGCTCCAGCTATAATACAAGTGAATAAAAACAATGTTAAGTACAAAACTGTCATGACTTGTGCTCCACTCTTTCCCCCTGTGTGTGTCTGTGGGCGGAGTCTCCTGGGACCTGATTCACCTCACCCGCTGGTATCCAAGATCCCACTCTACTTAGCACCTACTCACCAGCGAGACTCTGCCAGATTGTTTTCATCCTACACATGGGTGAACCTCTCGGCTCCTCAGCTACTGAGTTTTTGAGTCTCCTACTTTACCTACTGGATATTTTTGACTTAGCTGTTCTGCCTCCGGTGAACCTCGCCGTCTCCAGTCTCATACGTACCTGATTCAGTCCTGCTCCAGCCTGCATCCTACTTGTAACATTAATTCTGCTTTTCTTGTTTTTCATTGGTCTGCTGCCCATTTTTTGGGTCTCTCGATAATTCCCCACAACAAAAACAATCGCCCAGTGTTTTTATTGCTACTCTTGATTTTATTTACTATTTGTATATCTCGAATGCATTTCTAGCTCATAAATGTATTTTTATTTTTATTGTGACAACCCAAGAGTGTGCAAAATGTTTATGTATATATCGTATTTTCTGGACTATAAGCTGCTACTTTTTTCCCAGGCTTTTAACCATGCGGCTTTTACTATTCTGTGGATTTTTCTTCCACCGCTAGGGGCGCTCTAACCGAAATTTCAGAAACAGGATAGACGGAAAATTAATGCAAAGAAGAATATGCTACTTTTTATTTAGCAGATATAACACGCACGACAAATTACTAACTGGTAATTATTTTCAAATCCTCTCCCGTTCATCATGAAAAGCACACGAAGAAGTAATGAAGAGAAATGAAAGTAAATCAATTACTGGTTCTTTTCTGTTTTTGACCCGTTTTAATCAGCACAGTTGCTGCGGTGTTAAAAGGCACTGTTCAGAAAGAATCTGTTCAGGTACATAAATGTACATTTACAGTACAAAATCATTCTGTATATGCAGTAAATATCTCATTTTTCATGGATATCAGTGGCTTATAGCCCGGTTGCGGCTTGTATATATATATTTTTTAAATAGAGTGGATGCGGCTTATATACATGTGCGCTCTATAGTCCAGAAAATACAGTAGTTGTAAATATGTTACTTGATGTAAATAATCCTTGAGAGAGAATTATTTTTATCTTTTATCTTATTGTATTTATCTTATCTTATTTTTGAAAACTTGATTCTAACTACATGTTCTTGGTTGGTTGCATCTGTAACGAAGAAAATTTCCCCTCGGGGATGAATAAAAGTAATTCTGATTCTGATGTGATCTGTATTACGCTTTTTTCTGTGTTAATAATGTTGTTCCCTCATCGCAAACATACCTGGAGTCTTGCTTCATTAACACATGTATAACACAGTTCCCAAACGAAAAACACTCTGTTCCACCTTGTGATGTCATGTGCTAATACAGGAAGTGGTCCACTTTGTTTTTAAAGACCATACACTCACTAGAACTCTTTGGATACTTTCAGCACTGGATTTGGCCATCTCTATTTAATGTGAGTTAAAAGGTAGCGGTTATCTTGAAAACTACCACTTCGTGACATCACAGTGTTGAACGGAGCATTCTGAACTTTGGAAAAGTGGACCGACTAATAATGAAGGATTATTCAATGTGTGAATGAAACAAAACACTCCTCTGGGTATGTTTTCTAAGTGGTAACAACATTATAACTTAACTTAATGACTTAAAGCTCACAAGAGTCAATGCGGTGTAATATAAGCCCTTTACAAACAAACCAAGCACTTACTTAATGACACACTGCTAATCGCTTTGTTTACTTAACTCGAACTGTCTTTTAAGTCTGTTTGTCAGTCTGGAGGAAGTTAGCGGCTATGTACATGAGTTCGCTCTTGGGCAACAACTGCTCTGTCATCAGGCTCTTGTCAGCTTACGTCTACATACTACTACAACTCCAGCTGCTACTGTTTGAAGCTCGGATTCAGGCCAATGAAAACGCAGTATCACCTTTCCTGCCACACTGAAATTTCAATCCCTCGAGGGACAAGACTGCAAGACTATTGTTTAAGCTGCGGTGGCGCGTAAATGCAATATATAGAATAACGGATTGAATTTTCTTTGTGTTTTTGACAGCTGGTAAAAAAATAGCAACACTGCCCCCACCTGAGGGTAGAACCTGGACCAATGAGATATTAATAAAGGCTACATAATATGGTAGGACATGGGTATATGAATGATGAGATAAAAGGTTGAGATAAATGCTACAGTCACAACATGGCTGCTGGAGCTGGATACTGTTACTATAGGTTACCATGCCGACGATCTCTCTAGCCCTTTATAATCCTTAATCGTTCTGTACATTTTGTGGGCGGTGGTGAAATAAACGTACCTTTATCGTCGGCTACCAGGGCCTGTTCATTCTTCTTCCATGTGATGTCGGCTGGGGGGTTGGCATCTGCTGCAACACATGTTCCCACCTAAAGAAAACAGAAAAAGGCTGTGAAATCCAACCTCCAAAAACACCCCTGCAACTGAAAAAATATTTATATCCTAATTGACTGAACGTGTGCTATGATAAATTTAATCATCCCAGGCAGTGAAGGTGAAGTAACAGATTTATATAGGCTTGACAATGACTTTTATCTATTCCTATGCAACAATATAAATGATGCACTTGCTTCATTAACAGTGTTACCATATGGTCTTAAGATGTCTTGTTTTTGTAGTTTCGTAGACAAATGTGTTGTTTTGAATGAGAAAAAGTATTTTAAATTGCCTAACAGACATTTGCAATCGCGGCGATGAATTTGAGTTGGCCTGGTCTTTGGTCATGAAGAACAATAATTAACCAACCCAGTTACATTAAAAACTGTGGAACTTTTTGATTGGGGGTCCGTCACCTGCTTGTTTCTATGGATATGTTGCTCTGCCTAGAAAGTTCCACACTATGACTTTAAACAGCTCTACCTTAAATTTATTAAATTATAGGTGGTTTAATAGCTCAAAAATCCCTATATTGGAGCTGTTAAGGACCAAAATATTTTGCTTTTATGGTATAAGCATGAAACTTTGCCAGATTCCTAACACTCCCAGGACTAATATTTCTGGATATGGAACCAAGTCTAATATAACACTGGAGCTGAGAACTGCGCATGTCACAATATGGACTACGTGAAAATGAGGCTGACATAAAAAAAATACTCTAATTTGTTTAATAATTTTGTTATGTTGTGCAACTATTTTTTCAAGTGACTGTTTTCCACACATGGAAGCCAGGCTTAATCCCAAACACTGATCAAATGATCAAAGGGACAGTTATTCACACACACACATACACAATTGTATATATATTAGGGCTGTCAACGTTAACGCGTTAATCACGATTAGATTAATGCAATCCTTAATGGGATATTTTTTAAATCGTAAAGTTCGCCAGCATTTTGTCCCTTCTAGCGCGATGATCAGCTCTGGTTCAGGCCGGGCTCAGATGAGTTGGAGCAGGAAGTAGTGTTTGGTGCTTTCCCCAAGAAGAACCAAATGCGCAGAGGACGGACGCTCAGAACAAATTATAATGAACCAAATTGGGTTTGCGCTACTGTCCATATGCTTTGCACCACCGTGGAACCAGCCATGATCCTCGAGCATGGAGAACTGGAGCAGCCCGGACCAGTAGTCCACAGCCCGGACCAGTAGTCCACAGCCCGGACCTGTCGTCCACAGCGCGTTATCGCTTCGCCGCACGGTTCTAACGCGCAGAGGATGGAATGGAACCGTTCTGCCCCAGTCCAGTGCACTGGTCTTGCTCGTCCCTGAACCGGACGGAGTCTCTGGATCGATCTGACCAACGCGCTCGAAGGATGGAACAAGACCAAGGACCAGATCCCCTGAGGGCTGCGCTCTGCAGTGAAGCTCCCGAGTCTTTATCGCTGTCACCCGAACCCAGAGTTTCTGCTCCAGGTTCATGTGCAGTGAGTTGTGTACAAAGTTCTAGGAACAGAAGTACAGGGAACGTCCGGGCTGACCCCAAAATGGGCAAATAATGGATAAACATTGATGAAACATCAATCGGACCAATTTTGGTTGGTTTGCCAGTGTGATAGCACAGCACTGGAGTCTATAGGCTACATAATAATAATGTTATTGCCTGGTGCGGACCAAATAATCGAACTAGCGATGTGAAAATGACCTAAATTAAAGCTAAACACCCCGGTGCAGCGATCGGAGCGTCCGACAAACTACCATTCCAGACCTGTCGATGATCACACGTCAAAGAAAATAACAAGTAATAAATAGAATTACTTTACATTATGGCTTTAAAACTGTCTTAAAATGCAAAATAACACAATTATAAACATACAAATCAAGATGCGATTAATCGCAATTAACTATGGAATTATTATGGAAGTATGGATTAATCGCGATTTAAAAAATTAATCGTTTGACAGCCCTAATATATATATATTGAATCAGACCACTGAGGATAAAGGGCAACCTTGCAGAAGCAACAAGGAAAGTGGCTATGGCCAAATACTGTGCCATGTAAGGCAAGTCTCAATGGCAATAAGCAGTTATGCCCTGTCAATAATCAGATCCCCAGCAGGAATCATAAGCTGCCCAAAAGAGGAGATAGACCTCAGATTTTATGACACAAACGCTCCTGATCATGCATGGAGGGTTCTATCCCAAATCCAGCACCCTGAGACTCTTCACAGGCCTAGAAGGTGAAGGTGGTGATCAGAGCACTCGGGCTGTGACGCCCAAACTGGAGGTGTGGTTACAGCAGATCCCAGGAAAAAACATCAAACAGCTCAGCTGAGAAAACTGAGGTACTAGGAACAGCCAAGATACTGCACAGAACTCTCAAGCAAGGAAAGAGGTATGAAAACATTTATGCCAGGCAAATAAAATCAAAATAAGTAAAAAACAGGTGCATTGTGCCATTTCTCAGATAGAGGGTCTTTCAAATGCTACAAATAAGACGTTATTTCTGAGAAAGCTCCTAGTTTCGGAGAAAGCCCCTGTTCATGTCATTTCTAGGTAGTACATTTTACTTAAATTCACTTCCATTTCCACTTTCCCAGTACCATACGTATGATTCTAAATTAGACACAAGGTAGAATAGTTTTACACTGCACATAACTAACTCTTGGCTTTCTCTCATAGGTTGAATTATCACATGAGATTCAATTCAACTAATAAAGCCGCAAGCGGCATCGAACGGCCTCGCGGGTCGCGTCGCACTCGGCCGACCCGACGCTCCCCCGGGTGGCGCTGATGAGCCTCTTGTCTCTGTGTGTTTGTGGCTTTGGGCTGAACTTGTCACTAAACACATAAAGTCCACACACACTGGAGATGCTGATGTGCCAACATAGACAAACATGGGCATTTTGGGACATCGCCATGGCAACACCGTGCAAAATACAACTTTGGCCCCTCGGACTTTTTTGTTCAGACTGACCTGAAGAATCACTGCGCCAAATTTCACGTTCTTCAATAAAACTATGAAGCCGTTATATCACTTTGAAATGTAAGAAATTGTTGAAATTTTCCCATAAGGATAACATGGAGGCTTTGGCGCATCGCCATGGCAACCCAGTGAAATATAGCATATGGTTGTCATTGACTTTTTTGATCGGGATGACATGAAGAGTCATTGTGCCAAATTTGAGAATATTCTGTGAAAGTAAAATATTTGTCATGAATGGGAATTTATCTGATATTTCCCATTAGGATAACATTGGAGCTTTCGTGCATCACCATGGCAACACGGTTAAAAATACCATATGGTTTACATTGGCTTTTTTGATTGAGATGGCCCAAAGTAATTTTGTACAAAATTTGGTACATTTTCTAAAAACTAAAATTTTGACCATCCATGCAAAATTTTATTCTGTCCTGCAGGGGGCGCTATCACACCATTTTTGCTCGTGTCACAATTAGTCGGCTTTGGCACGAAAGTTTTACAAGTGATTCAAATTTGAGCCCAATCGGACTTTGTATGGCCGAACGGGAGCAAATTTTGACATTAGAAAATTGCAAAAAATCTGAACAAATTTTGCAGCTTCGCCGCGTAAACCGTGACAGTTATTTTAAAAATTCAGCTATCGTTTGATGCCCCACTTCTCTAGATGATGTACGGCGATTTTCACCCCTGTGGGTGAAGTGCCTTCAGAGGAGTTTGTTCAAATGCGACGTGAGCGAAAATGCTGACTCAGCATGTTTTGTATTTCAATCCAAGATGGCCGCCTTCTGGTTTGTCAGGGGGCGTGGCCATAATAATTTTTTTTTTTCTGTCTTCACATGAGGAATGTCTGTACCGAATTTCGTGACTGTACGACAAACTTTACGTTGGGACATCTCCCATAGGCGCAATGTATTTTGAGTTTTGCAGGTGGCGCTGTGGCCAGTTTTTTATACATACATGCAACATATATTTTATCAAATTTTTTCGCCACTTCTGAATTTTGGGCAAAATTTGGTGAGTTTTTGAGCATGTTCAGGGGGTCAAATTAGAGCTCAAAGAGCAGAAAAAAAAGAATAAATAAATAAGGAAACATTTTTTTTTTTTTTAGCAAAAACAATATATCCTTTTACATAGGAAACACAAATTATACATTTTTTTAAATCTCTCGAGCTTCCCACGTCACCGTGGGGTCATTGGTGAATGACGGCGCTTACGCGCCCGTCATTCACCATCTCGTCCGGGGTCCGCCATTGACCCCCATTGATTTCCATTCATTTTAGCAGCTGTAATATGGCCCATGCCTTCGGCATGGGGGCTTGGATACAGCTTGATGTCAGGAGTGTGTTTTAGGGAGAGAAGCGCCGCTATTTTTGTCAACATTGAGTGAATGGGCTTCGCCCATTCACTCAATGTTGACGATGACTTGTTAGCAAGAACAAATATGTATGTCCCATGCCTTCGGCATGGGTTGCTAGGATACTGCTGTTCACGGTGAGAGCGAGGTAGTGACGAAGTTCAGCGCCGCGCTGAACTTCGTAAGACAGTTAGCAACGATGATGCCTGGGCTTCGCCCAGGCATCATCGTATGAGCAATAGGCCCTACGCCCTGTAGGGGCTCGGGCCTAAATATAGTTTTTTCTACGCATTTTTGGTTGAACATTTACTTTAAAAAGGTGCATTTTGTGAAGGGGCCGTCAAATAGAGATGTCGTTGCTTTGTCTGGAATGTTTCACAGTATTAAATCTTTCTGTCATCATGGAAACCAAACCAGACCAAGTTACAGGTCAGATCTGTGGAGAGGCCACCCCGCTCACATTCAGAATGTCTGTTTTTTATGCAATATAAAACCATCTGTAATTGACTTAATGTACAGTAGAGCTGTTTAATGCTATACTGTGGAACATTCCAGACAGAGAAATGACATATCCACAGAAACAAGCAGGTGGCGGACCCCTGAGTAAAAAGTTACATAGTTCACCTTTATGCTTTATGCTGCATTGTCCAGTTGTAGTCTCTCTCTCTATTTCTACATATTCACAGTATCTCTCCATTGTTCACCATAGACTGAAGCCTTCTGTATATACGGTGCTATAAATAACCAATATAAGATTCCTGTTCATTTCTCAGTACCGTACATATGCTCGTAAGACTCTTGGGTTACTCATATCTGTATGAGAGGCAACATTAATAATAATGTGTGATAACGAAACATTATTTTCCAAAAAAAAAGACAGTTTAAGCAGTAATTTAGCTCCCAGCCTCGTTTCCATGTTTGCCATTTTGTGCCATGCGCAGTACTTGGCTCTTGGTTCCATATCCAGAAATATTGGTCCTAGGGATGTTGATAATCTGGCAAAGTTTCATGCTTGTACCATAAAAGTGAAGTATTGGGCACTTTTTTGGTCCTTAATAGCTCCACTACTAGAAAAACAGGCATTCTGACTGTAAACGGGGTCACCTCTCCACAGATCTGACCTGTAACTTGGTCTGGTTTGGTCTTGGTGAAGATAGAAAGCTTTAGTACCAAACAGACAACACAATAACATCTCCACAAAGAAAAGCATTTGACGGACCCATATTCTCACTGCATTTCACACTGATTCCAAAAAGAGAATATCTACAAATGCATCTATTTAACTCAACTCCATTCAGAGGAACTCGTAGCTTTGTGGTAAAACCCCATTTGTGTTGAAGAGGCACAAACACAGGTTGTAAAGAGCAGTGAATAAGAGTCTCTTTTCATTAGATCACTGTCTCTCGGTTACATTTACAGAGCTGAAGGTCAAAACATCCGCCACAGAAGGAGCGCGTGTGAAACAGATACAAACTCAGTCATAAGAACATTCCTCTCCCAGATCCTGCTGCTCCCTGTAAAATATGGCCCACAGTTACAGCAAAAGCATTTTATCTCAATATACAACCTGCCAATCTCCGACCACAACTAATCACTCAGGTATGCACAACATTCAAACTAGGTAAGAAAGGTGAAGAGTCTTGCCTAAGGACACAGAACTTGGAATCAGGAATTGTGTTGCCCTTAAGACAGTTGTTTTGTTTTATGTCTTAAAATATCTCTAATGGATTCCACAGTGGTTCGGAGGTATTTCATTGTATTTAAGGTTTGGATCAGAATAAATAATAGCGGAAGGGTGCCACTTCCGGGTTTGCGCCTCCACTTCCAGTTTGCCAGTTTCTGATTTCCATTGTGGATAAGCCGCATGTGTGATCTGCTGGTCTCAACCTCTGTGAAGTTGGCCCCATCAAACGCAAACCTACACAAAAACTGTCAACAGTCTGTGCTTCGTTTGTGCTGTTTTGTGCTGCAAAAAGTATTGTTTGTGCTGCTTTAGTTTTTGAGAAATTAACGATTCTTTTATAGGTCAAAATGGGGTCAGCCCCCAGGAAGCTTCAAAATGCTCTAAAACAGTCCAAAATAGTGTCAATTGCTTGTGCTTTGTTTGTGCTGTTTTGACGGCAGCAAACTCCACAAAAGTAGTGCAGATAAACAATCTCAGGCTGTGGAAAAGTTTCTATTAGTATATATAGAGTATGAATCAGAAGCGAATTACTAAAAACTGTTACATACTTTTCCACAGTCTGAGATCATTTATTTTCACTAGTTTTACGGAGTTTTGCTAAAGTCGCCGCCGTCAGCTGAGCAGAAATGACGTCCTATAATTAATGAATGAATGAATAATAATGAATAATTTTAGAAAAATACTTGCCCAAATGAAAATTGTCACAGTACCAAACAGCACAAACGAAATACAAATGTTTTCTATAATTTTCTGCCTGTTTTGAGGCTGTTTCATATTTTGAGGGGCTGGATGACGTCGGCCGAAAACAAAACTGCAAATATTTTAAGAACCAGAATCGCACAAACAAAACTTTTTGCAGCACAAAACAGCACAAACGAAGCACAAACGAAGCACAAACGATTGGCATAGTTTTTGTGTAGGTTTACATTTGATGGAGGGCCAACTTCACACAGGTTAGAACACAATGTATTTTTTGCAAAATCAAACTGCCCGTGTTCAGCTGACAGGGCATCGACAGCTTTCATAAAGGTCAAATTTTGTAGGGATTCTTCTGTATGTTTACAACATGAACTTTAAAAAATGTTTAAATGGTCAAAGCGCTCTGATGCACATTTCTGACGTCAGACATTGGGGAGCGTTGGACCAAAAATCAGGAAGTAAGTCTTTTTTGGTTTCATGCGCCAGTGAGCACATTGCAAACCATTGAAAACAATATGACGCCATCTTGGATTCATCTTCTAGATTTTATTATACTTCTGTGAGTGTCAATCATAATCCACCTTGGAGCTCAAAGCAGGTAATGCCTTTTAACCATCTGAAGAGGAAAATTAAAGCAGAAAAACTTGTCCTGTGGTTCTTCTTCAATGGTTTAACTCGAGGACATAACAGGAATCAAACCTCTGACCTTCGGGTCACTGAACGAGCCTCTAACCACTGAGTGCCTCTTTGCCCAGTTAACAGTTCAAAGTGTCGATAAGGCTGCATGGTGGTAGCTTTTATAATATTCGTACTTGTTACTCTTTAGTGGTAGGGGGTCCGCCACAAGATTGTTTCCATGGAGATATTATTGCTTTGCCAGAAAGGTTTCACAGTATGGCCTCTATGGTGCATTTATTGAAGTTTTACTGCTGAAAAACTACATGCATTCCTCATAATTCCACAGATCTGCCACAGAACTTGGCCTTGAAGGATTGGCGGCTTGTCTCCATAGAAATAGATAAGTGTAATGCCATACTGTGGGATATTCCAGACAAAGCAACAACATCTCCATGGAGAAAAGCAACTGACGGACCCTTCCCCAAGAAAATTACACAATGCAAGTTACAGCTGTAATTTCTTCCTCCACTCGCTCTGAGGTTTTGCATCTGCCACCCCGCGAAACAAAGAGGAAAACCAGCTACAATCTCATATTGTCCCCATCTCACCATACATCACCAGTTATATGATATGGCACAGCTCGACCCACGACAGCCATTAGTCCACGAAAACATGTGAATTCAGAATGCCCCACAAATACTGTATGCAAACTAGAGCTGTTTAAGTGTCAGGAGGAAAATAAATGTTGTCACTGAGTAGGATTTTTGGAATAGCTTCGGGGTAAAATGGAGGAGTACGTGGCCAACTTGCTCTCACTACTCCCTGTCAGCTTGTGTGGATCTATTTTAGTGAAACCCAGAGAGGGAGGGAGTAATAAAAGTACAAGAGCCACTGTGCCAGAGACTCAATCTTACAGCTACTACAGCACTGTACTGTAGTGAGCAAGAGATACAATGGCATGGGGTATTTTTGAAAGAATATGCGGAAATGTGTCTTATTCACATGGGTTATTAACAATATCTAGTTCATGGTCAAATAAAAGTGATAAATAACGACACTTCTCTCGTCCTTCTGGCTCTGAATTGGCCGAAATTACCATTTAGTTTTTTGGGGATATTTTTTACAGCAAAGTTCGAGAAAATAGACCTTTAAAAATCCATTATCAAACATTTTAAAGTGGCCCATTTTGGTTCTGAGGCTGAATAGTCACAGTGGTCCAGATATCTCTGAGCAAACGCAGCTATTTCAGGATCAGAAAATGGTTTACTGCCTGTGTTAATGAAATCCCCAAACTAGAATTTGCTTCAGATATAGTAACTCAACATATTACACTGAATAATAACAGTAAAACTTTGAGGTACAATTTGTAGTGTGAAAGTAAAGAGGAACAACGATCTTGTGTTGAATATCACATGGATAATTTCCTTTAAAAGCTAAATCTTCATATGTGTATCAAGGCATGTTCACACTTATTTTTTTGGTCCAAATGTCGACTTGGTTTGGTCTGTTCCAGCACTAGTTTAGTCCCATTTTAGTCCCAATTTTTATGTAATGTGATGTAATATTAAATAATGACAGATCAGATTTATATAGTGCTCTTTTGGACGCACAAAAACGCTTTACAGGGCATTATATTCACTGCCCTGGGACAATCTGACGGAAGCAAAGCTGCCAATCTGCACCACTGGCCCCTTCGACCACCATCAATCATTCACACCACTTTCATACTAGCCAATAGACTCACAAACCAGGAAGATGTTTGGAAAGATGCAATTACAACTTCCTCGGCCAAGTTTTCTTCATCTCCATGTCATCGTAGTCTTCCATTACCTCAGTTTTCATCGTTTCCTCACTGACGCACAACTCCGAGTGCACTGGGTCCACGCGATTAGAAGAGATGAGGGCGCAACATTCCAGATGATTCCAAACAGCACATACGTAGTGCTCATGACATTTACCTCAATAGGTTTTATCACTGTCGGTTTTAATAGATCCATGTTAGGCGAGCACGTTGTTCGGTAACTACACCCGAAGTTGTCATCGCATCTTTCCAAACGTCTTCCTGGTTTGTGACGCAAGCGTGAATAGAGCCTATGTGGGTGAAGTGTCTTGTTTAAGGACTTGCTGCTAGCGCCTCACTGTGGCACCTGGAATTCCTGTAAGTGTGGACGCACCCATTATTTTCAGTGAATATATTTACACATATTACATTATATTAAAGAGCCTTGAATTTGTTTCCATGTAGTTCAGTAAGTTTTGCCTTGTCCACTTTGTACTGTCTGGATCTCATTATACAGTTCTGTTGTGTCCAAGAATCAGGAAGTGTGCGGTTAGCATGTGACAGCAAAATTTGTTATGAAAATCCCTTTGTAAACTCATTGCAGTGAATAATTAGGAAGCTCGGAACACAGAAGGTGAGTGAGGAATAACTTTAAACCACTGCAAACTGTAAAAACTGGAGCTGTTAACTTGAAAACTACCACTGCATGACATCACAAGGTAGGACAGAGCATTTTGAGCTTTGCAGAAGGAGACAGGCTAATAATAACGGACGTCCCAAACATGTGAATGAAACAAAACACAACTCCAGGCATGTTTTCTTGAGTTAAGAACATTATAACGTTGCTTAAAGCTCACTATAGTACTACATTCATACACAACCATTCATTCCGAGCACGTGATCACATGACTCCGCCGCTGGCTCTGTGTGTAACGGAGCTATTGACTTTAGCTGCGAGAGTCCACTGGCCCAGTGTGCTGTGCAGCTCATTGTGTCCACAGTCTGTAAGTCTTAAACATATTTACTCAGGAGATGACTTTGGAAAAGAAGGAACGCTGATGTGAATCTCTCCGCCTTGATCCTTAGACAAGCAGTCCTCTGACACCCGGGTCCTATGTCAACCGACGCCATTTTCCTCTCGCTGGCGTCTGATAATGAGCAGGTCTGAATGATAAATTACACCAGCACAGAGAGTATCCATATCCAGTCTGTCAGTGCAGGCTCTGGCACTTGTCAATAACCATGTTTCTGCTATTTAGTCTCAATGTAACGGGATACTTTTAAGCATATGTCGCTATGAAAATGGCTCTTCTCTAATTTCAAGCCAAAATCATTACTTTTAGATTACCAGAAGAGAAAATGAGTAACTAAGTAGTAATATGTGTGGACGTGTAGTGACATTAAGTGAAATCTGACCTGTCAAAAGACCTCATAGGGACTGCTGTTGCGAATAAGCCTGTATGATATTGTGTTAATCTATGGTGAATCGGTCCCTATCACATAAGTTTAAAAATGCATTATATATGTTTTTGGTTGGGGGTCCGTCACCTGCTTGTTTCTATGGACATGTCATTGCTCTGCCTAATATTTCTTCAATTCCAGGTGGTTTTATAGCTCAAAAATACCTAGAACTGTGAAACATTCCAGACAAAGCAATAACACCACGGAGAAAAGTATCCAGACCCTCCACCTTATACACCTTTATGGCAGCATTTTAGTTTAGTTTAGTTTGGGAACCACTGCAAAAGAGGATGTTTACGTGAGTGCAGTAGTCATTTAGTCATTCAGTGTGTTTATTATTATATTACTAAGGTTTATATGCACACGTCATACAGAAAACTGCCCAGAAGAGTTTTGCATTTAAGTCACTCTGAGTTTGGCACTTTGGACATTACTAAAGAGCTGAACGCTTTCTCACTTACGAACACGCTGTTTACTTCTCTGTATATAATAGTTTATTATATAGCGCGAGGTCATAATAATTTTGAAAGTTTTTGTCAGCGCCGCTCTGCTCCTTCCTTTAATAGATTCATCAATGCACGGGGCATATCTTTAATCGATTCTTTGGTTGACTACAGCTCCAGAGCACAGCGGCCTCCCCTTCCTCTGCTCATACATTAGCTAAGCAGGGTGTAAAAGTGCCACAGATAGAATTATGGCATGGCGTTATTGTTTCAGGGCCAACAGTGCATCACTTTTCCAACTGTAAACAACGTATGGCCTATGCTGAGTTATGAGTCAAAGATACAAATGCTACGAGTTACATGAGTTAATTAAAGTGATTGCCAATGCCCCATAAGGCCTAAGCGGGCTACGTACCCCCATGATAAATCCAAACGCAGACTTATTGTTCCGACTCCGGGCCTCTTCAGCTCTGTATCTGTTCTGGGTTTTTTTTTTTCTGCTGCTGGCCATTTTCTCATAACTCCCTCGTCCATCACGGTGCAGTTGAAAATGCCATTAGGTCGCAGGGAGATGGGGAGCGCCTTCAAACAAAATGCATGCTGGGTGATTTTTCTGGCTCCGAAACAAAGGGAGGGGGCAGCGGGGAGGGGGGCGATGGATGCGATAGTTGAGGGAGTGACAGTGATTAAAGATGTCTACAGGTAAGAGCATTAGGTGGTGTAGAGCTGTGCAGTCAGTGGGACATAGGTCTGTGACAGGCTTCTGCTGGGAAGAGTGGGTGAGCTGAATCCTCAATCTTAGTTTATAAGAACAGTAAAGTGAGTTTGAGGTACGCTATTACGCTATATATGAGCCAATAGGGCCTAACTTTATTCTTAGACTCTATTCTCAGTGAGGGTGTGTATGTCTGTATATGAGGCATCACTAACAGAAGGTACTAGTCTAACCTTTACATTATATCCACGCTTATTGTCGTGCTCATGGGCTTTTGTCTGAATATAAGACACATATATAATAGAGGTATATATATATATGGTTGTTGTCCATATTGTAGCAGTGGTGGAAGGTAACAAAGTACAAAAGTAAAAGTACAATACTTAAGTACAAATTTCAGGCATTTGTAGTTTACTTTATTTAACAGTGGATACATTTTACTTTTACTTAACTACATTTGAGAACATGTATCTGCACTTTCTATTCCACTACATTTTAGACCTGAACTGAAAAGTAAAAAGTACTTTTCTTTAGTTAAGTTAACATCCCGACTTTGGGCAAACCAAACGCACAAAAACAGCTAGAAAAATTAAGAAATCCATTGAATCAATTAAAATCTGCTAAATTCTTTTCCAAAATCACTACATTTCATGATTTAATTGCTCTAAAAATCTCAGCAAAAATACTTTTACTTTTTACTCTTGAAGTACATTTTGAAGCAGGTACTTTAAATATTGTTACGTGAGTAGATCTTTACTTTCTACTCCAATACATTTTAGATCTGAACCTTAAGGAAAAAGTACTTTGAAATGTCTCATTTAATTTGCATTTCTGTCCCAACTTTGAGCAAACCAAATACATAAAAACAGCTAAAACATGTATAAATCAAAGGAATCACTTAAAATGAGCGAAATTCTTCATCAAAATCACGACATTTCATCCTTTAACTGTTCTAAAACATCTCTACAAAATACTTTTAATTTTAACTTTAATACTTCCATTTAAGTCGATTTCATCATTTGATACTTGAGTAACTTTTTGCCCCTGTATCTATACCGAAGTAACAAAACTGAGTACTTCATACCCCACTGTATTTGAGTATGTGATTATATCGTAGTTCCAAACTAGCAGATCGTTTTTCAGATTCAGACTCAGTAAACTGGACCCCGTGGGCACTTCATTTACAGCAGTGAGCAGTTCTCACATACACACAACAATACAAGACAACAACAAACAAACACTTCCATCAGAGTTAATTACTATTTTGATTTATCCTTCAGTGTATGAGAGATGGAACAATATTTCTTTGAGGTCAGTAGTTATTGTGTAATTTTTCTTTGCAGTACTGGGGATTTGTTGGTTATTTTTTATCTGCAAGAGATTTGAGCTTTAGAAAGTTGAATTAATAACTCCAAGGACTCATTACAGATGCAAACTAAGTACAAAATTGTTTCATTCTGCTATTTATTTGTTGCGGTAATGTTTTTTTAATTAAATATTGCAGATTTAGAATAGTTTTTATGGTATATACCTGCTTTAGGGTTATTGTGTGGGATAAATTAGTTTCAATATTATCGTCTATATTTACTTCAGTACCATATCACACATCACACACATATACACATCAAAATTTGCTATCAGGACAAGCCTTTGAAAGAATTAGAGAAGCAATTTGTCTTTTGGGCATAAAACTGAAGCCCCGCGGGCAAAGTCAGGATCTTGAGGATGGAGGTTCTGAGCCAAGAGACTCTTTGCTTTGCTCAGCACCTGCTCCTCCCACAGAGAATGCAGCTCTCTCATTGTGAATAGTTGTTTTTTCTACATGGCAACGGCATAAAAGAAAATACAAAAGAAAATCCAAAAATGTGAAACCTCATTTTATTCTTCACTACAAGACCTCTGAACAAAATTATCAGGCTCCCAAACGAATAGAACAGAGAAGTAGTAAACAGCCTCTTCATATTACAAATTCAGATTACACGGTCAGTCCCAAGACTATTTTCTGATCTTATACTAGTAATGTTGTTTCCTCATCAGAAACATATCTTCACTCGAATCATATGGATGATTTCAGCCCTGGAATTGTCAATCTCTGCTAAACAAAAGGTAAAAGGTATCTGTTAAGGCCACCACACACTACAGGGGAATTTGCCCGAATTTGGCTGTGATTTCTTCTCCCCGAGGTCAGGGAGGCGTGACCCAACTTTTTGTCTCCGTGTGCGATTTTGAAGCTGCTGCGCTCCTCGTTTGTGTGGTGTGTGTCAGATCGTAACCACCAAACATCAACAACACGGTAACAGTCGATAAAACAGAGCATCAGGAGCAGAAGAGTGACAGACACAGAGACACAAGATACAAACTGGGGATATAGTGAAAATAAAGACTTTATTGCTCACCTAATGTAAAGTGGTACATGTAAAGTGCAGCATCTGATCCGGATTATCCATAGAAATTGTCCTCCGCAAATAATGACATCCAGTCCACAAAACTGTGCTATTAACCTAGTTTGCGGTGTAAAAGTAAAAAGGTAGTGTTTCCTTGTGTTTACGCAGAAAGCGTGCGGTGAAGCTGCAGATTAGCCATCGAGACTCTACTTCTTGTGCACTTTATCTCCAATCTTTAATGCTTTTAAAATCTTGTATCTGAAGTATTGCACCACATTTCACAACTAATAATAACACAGTTTTGACTTGTATCTAAACTAGAAGTGCAGAGTGTCTCAAAGCAACTTTTTACTGTAGACAGGAAACAGCCGACGTGATCGCGCTCACAGCTTTATATCCTGTGGTCCGCAGACAGATCCCGCTGCAGACTTTGCGATCAGAGATTTTTTGTCTCATAAGTTTCTCCTCGTGTCTGCGGTTTGCACTTTTTACCGCACATTTAAAAATCGTTTAAGACCGAAAAATCTTGTAGTGTGGAGCGGCTTTTAATTTGAAGACTACCACTTCTTTAATAACATCAGAAGGTGGAACAGAGCATTTTGAGCTTTGGAGACGTAAACAGAGTAATGACAGGATTACTCATGTGTCAAGGAAACAACACACAACTCCAGCTCTGTTTCTGACGAGGTAACAACATTATAACAAGGAGTCAGCTTTGTATAATGTAGGACCTTTAAGATAACTCACTCCATGAATTATTCTTGCTACTATGGGCCAAACAAATCTTCATAATACTAAAGAAATAATCATTCAAAAGAAAATAATTAGAAAAAAGAAAGTGCACTCTAGATCTTAATTGACTAAATGACTAAAGGCTATATACTGTAACAACAAAAATCACCATATTGGCAATAGCAATGTTTCCTGCCCAAATCCCATTAAATATTATAGGTTTATACTGCAGAGCCTGACTACAGGGGGTACCAGGGGACACTGTGAAAAAAACCCTGTCGACTACCAGTGAAGACTTCTTTTCTGGCTATACTCCATTAGTGTTTATGTCTTATTCAACAGTATTTTTATAGTCATATTCGTGCACTTTACTTTATTGGGTTTACGCAACTGAAATACAACAGAAAGGAGAAGGAGTGAAAAAACAGACCTGGAGTTGTGTTTTGCATCATTCACACATGTTAGAGTAACCCTTTATTATTAATATGACTCCATCTCCAAAGCTCAAAATGCTCTGTTCCACCTTGTGATGTCATGAACGTAGACTTAGACAAACTTTATTGATCCACAAGAGGAATGATCTGGAAGCAGTCATGTTCAGGTTTTCAGTTAACAGCTATCGTTTACAGGGATGTAACAATAACCGCAGTATGGTGATATCGTATCGTCAAAGGTCTCACAATAATATCGTGGAGCATCACAATATATCGAATCACAAGTCTCTTTGCTTAAATGAATAGTTCTGATGC
This sequence comes from Odontamblyopus rebecca, assembly GCA_030686955.1. Lineage (NCBI taxonomy): Eukaryota > Metazoa > Chordata > Actinopteri > Gobiiformes > Gobiidae > Odontamblyopus > Odontamblyopus rebecca. The sequence continues at coordinate 29,294,689 of CM060664.1, forward strand.
CAAAATAGCTAAAAAAAAAAGGGGAACTACATAGACCATGATCCTTCGCTCCGTTTCAGTGCAGACGACATGAAGAAATAACTGTTCTAAGCACTTTTACATCTTCATTCTTTGGATTAAGTCTTGTGAAGGCATTTTTAATGGAAAAAGTAGCATATTTACATTTTTTTGCAGTAAATATGGTACCGTGAGATGTATATGGTGAAAATATCGTACAGAGAGATTTGGATATCGTTACATCCCTAATGACAATAAATGTTGTACCACATGACCACATTTTATAATGACAGTCCTGTTATTATGTAGAATATCGTAATATCGTGAGCCTCCCACCGTATCGTGAGCTTTCCCACGATATCACCATAAATATTGTACCATGAGGCTCATACCGTGACGATATCGTATCGTGAGACTTGGAGATCGTAACGTCCCTAATTGTTCGCGTTCTAATAATTCACCATGAGAACAACTACTAGCATGCTAACACATATTTCCTGATAATCGAACAATAAAACGCTTTATGACTGAATGCAGACAGTATACACGTTGGAAATGGGGCCTTTAAGACGTCTTGGCACAATACTAAGATTTCAGGCTCAAAGCTGCACTACGTAACCTTTCAGTATGGGGATATTGCTATTGCTTTGGCTCCTGCTTGTCTCTACGGTGATTGATGAGTTTGATGCCATACTTGCCCAACACTGCAGGAAAAGCAGTAACATTTCCATGGCAACTCGTGAGCTTTCCCACGAAATCGCAATAAATATCGTACCGTGAGGTTCAGGTTTATGTTTACTTCAGTAGAAATAGGAAATTCCATGGCAGAAATAACAGAGTGTTTCCAGTTTGGGGGAACAACTAGGCCTAAATATGCAGGATTTGTGTGTTAAACATGTGTGAATGAAACAAAACACAACTCCAGGGGTGTTTTTGATAAGGAAACAGAATTATAACATAGATCCGAAAATAGCGTAATATGAGCCCTTTAATTGTTGCACAGGGCATGTATTTAGTCGACTGCTGCCTCTGTAACTCGAGCAGAATCCTTGTGCGCTAGAGTTTTGTTCATCTCCCTCTCTTCTCTGTTCTTCTTCTAATCCCGCTGTGGTCTGGTCTTGATATAGGGCCCGGTGTTTAACTCTGGGCCAGTTGGAGGAGAAAGAATCATTTGGCCTCACCGTCTGATTCAGATAACACAAAACCCTGCGCGAGTCCTCACAAATAAGGCGAGCTTTTAACATATGTCTCTTCATACTCCAGCAATCCTCCTTTAAATCACCAGCCAGCCACTCAACGCCGTGCCCTTATACGTTCTCATTCGGGGGGAAACGCACCGTCTCGCGCATAACAAATGACCCAGAATTCCTTGTAAAACAGCCTCCCTTCTCATCCTCCATCTTATATAACATTTATCTCCAGGCAACGAGGTGGAAAATAATGCCGCAGTGTTGTGTTCGCAAATAATTAGATACAGGTAAATTTGGATCTTCTAATAAGCACGGTGCAGACATTGTGGAGCAGAGAGTGCTGTCTCTGCTAAAATGAGCCGGCGAAGTAAGCACATTAGTTTCATAATGTTCAGTTACAATTATGCAGTAACATTTTACTCCGTTATAACGTTTTCATAACGTTTTACTTCTCGGATAAACTTTTACTCTGCTTTGAGTCACATCTTGAGGGTCTAACAGCTTTCTTACTTAAGGGGTCCATACTGCGCTATTTTCTGAGCTATGTTATAATATTTCTTCATCACAAACGTACTGAAAACGCGCTGTTCCACCTTGTGATGTCATGTGGTAATACAGGAAGTGCTCCACTGCGTTTTTAAACCCCATACACCTTCACTAGAATCATTTGGATTATGTCAGTCATGGATTTGTCCGTTTCTGCTGAACAAAAGGTAAAAGGAGCTGTTAACTTGAAAATTACCGCTTCGTGACATCACAAGGTGGAACAGAGCATTTTGAGGATAAAGGATAACTCAAACATGTGGGAATGAAACAGAATAACCACTCCAAGTATAATTTCGAGGAGGTAACCGCATTATAAAATGGTTTAAAGCTCACAAGAATCACTTTTTAGAAATATAGGACCTTTACGTAAAAGCTTTGGTTACACTTCTTCTCTTCTACTTTATGTTGATGTTAAATTAGCTTTTACATTTTTTATGTATCTTTTTTGATTTCAGCAATTTACAAATTATGAATCAGATGGTACGCCAAGGATGTTGAGTAATTATTTCCCTTAATATGTTTTACTCTTTCCTGTATCACCACTTTGTAGTTCTACTTGACTAATACATTGACGAATCAGAAGTAACTTTAAGTACAATTCCGGCTACACCTGCGGAAATAAACAGCATAGAAAAACATATTTTGTGGGTCCCGCTGTCTCTGTCTCTTTCAGTCAATTAGCCACAGCCAAGAGGAGCAACAAGCGGAAACTCAAAACAAATCACCAATTCATAAATAGCACTCGGACCGGGATACATAAAGGCAGATCAGGGCCCATTGGCGACTGCAGCACCAGGAAATGTCAAGGTGTGAATACATATAGTGCACTTGGCATTCAATATTGGGTCTAAATGTTCAAATAAATATGAGATATAAATTATGATGGACTGGCCTTCAGTCTACTTGTGCTTAATCTGAATTTCATATTACAGAATGGTAAATGGTTAATGGTCACACATATATATGATAAGCTCGTGAGCGCGGTGCTTAAAGGGCTCATATTACACCATGTTCTGTCATGTTTTATAATGTTTCCTTATCAAAAACTTTATCGTTAACAAAACAAACTGAAAACACTGTGTTCCACCTCCTGATGTCATGTGGTGATACAGGAAGTGCTCCACTGTGTTTTTAAACTCCACACACCTTCACTGGAATCATTAGGATGATTTCACCCTGGAATTGCCCATTTCTACAAACTAAAAGTAAAAAGGTAGCTGTTAACTTGAAAACTACCACTCCATGACATCACAAGGTGGAACACAGCATTTTGAGCTTTTAGAGATGTAGACAGACTGATAATAAACTGTGACTGAAACATGTGTGAATTAACCAAAATACAACTCCGGGTTTGGATTTCCTTTTAAAAAAGCAAGAAGCAAATCTGTGTTCTTTCAAGTCCAACATTTGCTGCAGAGTATTTTCATTGATAAAATAATATTGACAATGTGAAGCAAGATAATCAAATATCCTAACGACATAAGTAGAAAAGCTCTCTTTGTATTAAATAAATCCTGAGATGTGAGCACAGTCCAACTATTGACTCCAGAGCTTTGCAGAAATCACAAGATCTGGTACTAAGGCCAGTGGCGTTCGGAGGGGAAATGCAGTCCCTATCTTTAGTCTCAAAGAGGCCAGCAGCAGACAAGTTAGCAGAGAATAAAGCTCCAAGATTCATCCTGATCTGAAATTGCAGTTGGAATGGACGTAATTAGCAATTCGTGAAGGCTACAATTTCTGTATTACCGTAATTTCTTTCACAAACAATGAAAACTTGTCTCCTCTGCATAATAATGGCTTTAGATCTGTCCAAGCAGATGTAACATTTGTCAGTTCATGTTTCAGTATTTTGTCAGTGCCTGTAAGACAAAATAACAATCATATACAAATCCCAAACCAAGAAAGACCACAATAAACTACCAATAACAAGACTTTTGTACTTGAAGTTTATTTAACAGTGTATTGGGCAACTTCTCTAATGGAGGGCCCACCACCTGTCTCCATAGTGACGTTATTGTCTTGTTCAGAATGTTCCACAGTACGGCATTTGACTGTATCTATCAAGCAAATATTTAAGTGGTGTTTTCTTGCACAAAATACCATTAAATATATTAAATATATGTAATCTCACTGTGAGAGTGCTTGCCTCTCCATAGATCTGACCTGTAACATGGCCTGGTGACGTCACTTGCTTGTCTCTATGTACAACGTAAAGGAATATTTTAGAACATTTAGGTAAACCAAATAAATTTTATGTCATTTACAGCTAATTTAGACAAGCTGAGGCATGCCACAGTGGGACTTAAGCGAGACAGGTCCTTCAACTTCTAACAGCGATGTAGTATTTTCAAGGTTATCCTGCGAGCACAATCTTTTACCATCTTCAGCTGTCATATTTGAAAATCAATAAAACCTAAAAGTATGAGATACTGTCAAAAATATAGACACCTGGGCTTTCAATTCACTGTATATAGTTCATGACTTGTTGCAAACCCAATTTTCTCAGTTAAAGTGGGACTAACACCTAAACTCCGCCCACAATCACAACTTAAACAGAGACGCTAAACTGGGCGGTGCCTAGAGGACTAAAAGGGAGCGTGTCTTATTATGCCTTATTTGACATCAGTCTCTTTCTATTTTTGCTGCTTATTTTGAATGTATTATTACCATTTCTATTTCTGCTCTTTGTTATTATAATAAACTGTGATGTGTAAGCTACTGTGTCCAAATAATTTATCTTGTGGATCAATAAAGTATGTCTAATATACACAGTTTAGCAGCCAAAGTGATTTAGTGTTTAGTTCCAAGTTAAAACTGCAGGAAAGACTTATATAAGCAAACATCTCCACAACACTCTAATAAATAAAGGCATTCATTCTGTTGCGTTGAGTTTAACCTCTGTGACGAGCGTGTGTTTGTTTCCAGGTGGATGTCTCATTCAGAACGTGCAGTGTTTGACAACGCTCCGTCCTTGACAATCTGCAGCTTAACAACAAAACAAACAGGATCTGGTACACTGTGTGCTCCTCTGCTTTGGGAAACTTAGGGGAACCTTACTTTATGCCTGCACAGAGTAGAGTATCAGAAATCATATACTAATTATAGTCAAACTAGTATCAAAACTCATTTGAGCTGGTATCGATACTAAAGAAGTCATTCCCAGGACAGAAGTGAACCATTCCTGAATAGTTTTGGGATGATCTAGAGCTGTAGCAGAACAATAAAAACCAATAAAACCACATAGACTAGTACACACCCTCAGCAATTATAGCTAACAATGTCAGATGTTTTAAAACTTGTCTTAAAAAAGAACTGAGTAAGACTTTGTCTTGTTAACAAGGGATATTTCATGTCTTTTGAAGTTCTCTTTTTTGCTTTTTCAGTCTTATCTGGTGCTTCACTGTTGTACTACTCTTTGTCTGTTTTTGTGCTTTCCCACAAGGAACTGCTCATGCATTCATACATCAGTGTACGCACACACTGGGGGTGAGGTGGGTTAAGTGTCATGCCCAATGACACAACAGCAGCATTCATCTGTGGGAGCTGGAATTGCACCTCCAACCTGTGGGTCACTGAATCTGAATGCTCAAACAATGATGTTTATGTTGAGAGGGGAATTCAAACATCCAAACTTCGGACAAACGCTCCACCAACTGAGCTACTGTCGCCTACTGCTAATAAAATATCGAGTATCGAGTCGATTCCTTAGTATCGAAATCGAGTTGTGACCTAGTGACAACACGAGTACAAAGTTTTAATAAAGACCAGACTGTTCACACTGCTGATTTTTGCTACCTGTTTGCAATTTTTACAGCCTTTTCCACTTGACATGACAGTTTTGCTCCAATTTGAGATTCTTCTTGCGTACGAAGCATCATTCTTCCCCTAAGTTATCAAAACTGAAATCCCCCCATCCATTCCCTCACCACTCTCTCCTTTTCTGCCTCACTACAAAATGCTCAAAGCTGTTCAATAGAACCTGGATTTTTAGGTGGGAATACCAATGCAGACAGCGGTGCTCACTTGATCCATAATAAATGTGTGTGTCTGATGCATGGGAAAATTGTGCATTGCTTGCTAGAGACTGAAGCTATGGAGATGACCGCTGTGAGGGGGGCTGCCTGCAGCTTTCACAAACTTTCTCTCCCAAAGAAACATTCCAGCCTGGCCCATGTGAGGCGTGTTCAGGGAAAATAAACAAGAAAACAGGATTCTTGCAGGAGCAGCTGTTTAACTATGAATCAAAGGGAGTTCTTAAAGTGGGGAAATGCTTGTGGTGGCTCTGTGACGTAGCAGAGTTGAGTCACTGTCGATGTGCAGCTAAAAAGAGACATATCTGCAAGACAGTCAATAATAGGAGAATACAAATGCTAGAAAAAGAAAGGCAGGTGGTTTTTATGGGGGTGATCCTGACAGAAATATCACTGTCCTTTTTGCATTGTCGCCATAACAATGTTACAATAATATTTCAAAAATGTCTTGGTCGAGGTTAAAGTCTAGCAAAAAATTTGAATGGACCATAAAATGAAAGTGTAACTTAGAAATGGAAACTGCTTAACTCTATGGAAATAGAAAGTCTCCATAGTTTGGAACTTTCTCCATGGAGATAAATCGGTTTTATGCCATAATGTGGACTATTGTGAATATTGTTCTTTGGTGACTGTACAGCACTTTGTAAACCTAGTGTTTTAAAGATTTGTTATTATAATCTTGCAGCAAAAGCAACAACATGTCCTGGAAGGCCCTTCGCCAGGACAGATTAAAGACAGCGAACAGGTTTTTCGAAGTTTTCAGTGCAAGGAAAACATAAACACACTTTATTTCTGGGCTAAAAAGTTAAATATTGCGGTTTTAACTAAATATGCCTTTATACCCTCATGTGGGACATTACACTAGATACATCTGGCTTATTTTGACAGTTTTGTTAACAGTTTTAATTGCAGACTAGATACTCAGGTCCCGTTTACACGTACACGGATATTTTTAGAAACAAATATTTCCCTCGCTCTGTTTTCTAAAATAACATCGTGCACACAGCATCGCTTTCAAAAACGTTTCCGTTTACATGAACCCGCATAAATACGCTGTTGAGCGCCGTCATAACCACGCCGAGCCTCTAGGGGCCAGTGTAGGAAGAAGAAAAACGCTCTGCAGCCAACGGGGCCTCAGTTTCAGTAGTTTTGACGCAGTAAGTCAGAGAATAAAAGCAGTGATGACCGCGACATCCTAAAATTTTCACACCACCACGACCACTTCATTTTCAAAATTATCCCACCAGACAGCGGTTCGTCCAGGTCGGACCCAAAAACAGCGACGTTGACGGTGACAGCGACTGGGTCTTCGGGTTGTAAGGAGAAGAGGGAAAATTTCGGACCTCGGAGCCTCATTCGTCTCTTTTTATCGATATGATCCATCAGCTGTGCAAATGCAAACACATGACGAGTGTTTGCAGCAGAAGTAAAGCGACTGCTGCTCTGATGCTTCTGATCATCACCAGAGAAAAACGTCACACTTTGGCGTCAACTGCCCAAAACGCCGTTTGTCACTTTACATACAAATGCGAAACCGTAATTTTACAAAATCTCCACTTTAGCCGTTTTTAGCAGTTTTTAGAAAGATTTGTTTTCAGAGGCGAATTCTCCATTTGTGTGTAAAAGATGGGTACAAACAAAGGGAAAGTTCTCAGTTTATAAAAAGATTTGTTTTCAGAGGTGAATTCTCTGTGTGTAAAAGATGGGTACAAACAAAGGGAAGTTTTTTAAAAATAACCGTGTACATGTAAACGGGGCCTCAATATTCTAATTTTGCATTTCTCCAAAACAGTTTTTTCTATATATGTCCCACCTCAACCATTATTATATTGTATCACATATTGTACAGTCCAATCATTTTAATGGAGATGGGAGAAAAATCAAATTAAAAGTATAAATAAGATTTTTGTTCTGAAGTTGAAGGCAGGAAAGTTGAGTCCGTAAGATAAACCAAAAAACTCATATATATTTGCATATTTCTAAAAAAAGAAATCCCATGTAATCAATAAAGAAAACAGATTCTTGTTTCCACACTTGAATATACGGCATTGTAAAACCGCCGCTACTCAGCCCCACAGCAAACCTTGTACATTTTCCTCACTGCTAACAAAAAACACGCACACAAAAATCTATCTACTTCCTACATAGAACAGCATTCGAGCTAACTGGAAGTGAAAGCTCCACTGCCAACAGAGTCCAAAAGTTCTATTACATAAATCGCAGCATTACTTTGTATTCAGTTTCTTGCTTTTATACAGAGAATGCATTTTCCATTTGGTGGTTTTCAGATTGGAGAATGTAATGATGTCATACTCCCAGATATTTTAGGAGGAACTATGCAAATATGTTGAGCCCTTTTGTTTATCTTCCTATCCATGGGTTTCAGAATGATGAAAAAATTAGGACCATTGCCATAGCGATTAAGAGTGTCCGTCAGATGCTTTTCTTTAAGGAGAGGTTTTTGCTTTGTCTGGAATGTTTCGCAGCTTGGTTTTTGTGGTATACTTACATTTTCATTTCCACCCCATAGTTTACTTTACTTACACTTGTGTTTTCTCCTTTTTTCAGTTTGAATCACTTGGACAGACCGGACCAGACCATCGTTAAGCCAAGGAGGGGCACAATTTAGTTTGTTTTGTTAAGTTAGTCTGGTTAATGTTACTTTATTAGTGTTTATTTTCTGTAGTATAATGATTTGTTTCTGTGTTGCTTTAAATAAGTTAGTAGTTTAGTTTTTGTGTTTAGTTTTAGTTGGCTCCTGGGCCATTTAAGAAGACCTGGCCCCGGTCTGGAGTTTTTTTTTTGGTTGTGTTCAGTTGACTTTAAGTTCCTTGAGTTTAGGCCCAGTTTTTGTTGATGGGTTGAGTTAAATTACTTTGGACTTTATTAAATTTAAACTTTGTCTCTTGTTTTCTCTGTTTGGTCCCTGACAGTATCAAACCTTTCTATCGACATGGATTCCAAACTGGACCAAGTTACAGGTCAGATCTGTAGAGAAGCAGTCAGAATGTGTGTTTTTCTAGCCGTTTTTGAGCTATAAAACCACCTGTAACTGAATAAATGTAAGGTAGATCTGTTTAATGTCATATCGTTGAACAATCTGGGCAAAGCAATGACAAATCCATGGAAACAAACGAAAACAAACAGCTGACAGACACATCCAACCAAAAATGTACATCTCCTGAGTAGGGCTGGGTGATAAAACAATAACGATATGTATCTTGATAGACACATACTCGATATCAATACAATATGCATTCGATAGAACATTTTGATTTTTTTTTTTAAGAAACTGGCGTGAGTTTAGCCAGAGCCCTTCCTGGTTTAGCTCCATTTTAAATCTTTGTTGTGAAACGAGCTTGGTGCATGAGCAAAGGCACTCGTCCTCTGGTGCGTAGCAAATACTGGGACCACAGACAGAATAAAGAATATACACAGTCTTTGATTGGCACCTGACCCGAACCCACGCGTGTTAAAACTCACATGTTGCGCTCCACTGCAGCGGCCGTAGTATCTGCGGGGGCGCCTTGCGAACACGCGGGTTTGTTTGCGTAACAAATCACCCTTCGTTTTGCTATTTACGCTCAAGTGCACTGTTTTGGACCTGTCTGAAATAGCCAGCGCACTCACAGGATATACCGCGCAAGCTCCTGGATCATGGACGTGCTCTGGAGATCTCCGCCCAGGTGAGGAGCTTTGTCTTTGCGTGTGTGATTCGTGACCTGTCTCATTCACTCTGGACCATAACGATGAAACTGCAGTATTCACGTGTCTGCTCCGTGTGCACAGGACACCAGGCGTCTTTTTCTTGTCTCTTGCTGTTTTCATTTGGTAACACATGCAAAGGAAGGTTAAATTTTAAATAAAAATGTTTAAATTAGTATTTTTCCCTTCTGGTATTTTAAATAGATCATACAATGTTTTGATAATTATTGATATCAACCGATAAGAAACACTTATATCGTGTTAGAGATTCCAGCCATATCGCCCAGCCCTACTCATGAGAAAAAAACACTCAAAACCATACATCAGTCAGTGCATTTTCATTACTATTTCTACTAGTGACCGGCCCATAACCTCGCAAGATAATAACAATATTTTGCGCAACAGTAACACTAGCAATTTTACCTGCCCGCGTCTCCATTAGATAAAACAGGCCCATGCAATGTTGCCTTGTAATTTGAAACCCAGCAATACAGCAATTAACTGGTCCGTCCCTTACTGTGCTATCAGATATCATAAATAAGCACTTTGTATATGCCCTGGTGGTAGCTGCCAGAGGACATAATCACAGTCTTCATTCGAGTGTTAAACAGAGAATAACAATTAAGCAACAAGCCTGAACGCTCTATTAATAACCCCATAGACAGTCTCGTCACTTTTGTGGAAGGAGACACATGTTGGAAATGTAATTAGCTGTTTGGAGCCTATCGCTGTTGACGACCTGCGGGCATGCACGGGCGGGTGGAGTGTGCCGTGAAGCCTAAGCGCTAAATCAATGCTATTAGTTTACCGCTATGGTCAATTTAACCCACGGTAAATCTTGACTATTTCTCCATTAAGTTGACTTTGATTAAAGGAGTGCTATGTAACTTTCAAGATGCCGGACTATTACCTGCTGGCTACCATGGAAATTGGCTTGGATATTCTACACTATAGCATGAAACTGTCTACCTTGCATTTGTGCAGTTACAGGTGTTTGTACTGCTATTTCTCCAGGGGTATTATTAGGGTGACCAGATGTCCCTATTTACCCAGGGCAGTCCCAGTTCTGAGCCCCGTGTCCCCTGTCCCAGCAGATTTATCCGAAACCACTGATTTGTCCCAATTTTATACAAGAAATGTCTCATGTGTCCCTGTTTTTGAGCAATTTGATTCCTGCTGACAGTAAAGAGAGGCAGAAATTGTTATTTGTTGATGGAAAATGCAAAAAAGCTGCTTAAAAACGACCAAAACACAAAGAAAATGTGACTATACTGGCTCACATGTTCGTTGTGAATGGTTTTTCTTAACTACACACTCGTTTCACAATTTTATTATTACCGACCATCAAAAAACCAGGATGTCCCAGGTTTTTATTTTGAAATTCTGGTCACCCTAGGTATTATGCAACAATGGAGTGGCCACTACCTGATTGTCACCATGGATATCTATAAATAAATCTGTAACATCTAGATTGACTTTGATATTGTACAGTATAGTATAATCTGTCTATCTAATCTATTTTACAGATTTATTCATTTAGAGGTGTTCGTATTGCTTAAAAACATGATCAGATCAAATCAGATCGTCCTTGTGACATGGCCTAGTGGCGTCTTCTGCTTGTCTCCATGCATGTAGACAGATTTAATGCCATACTGTGAAACATTCCGAGCATTACACATGTTAGCAAACAGGCATTTTTACTGTGACTGCCTTTCCACAGATCTGAGCTCTAACTTGGCCTAGTCTTTTGGCATCTTGAAAAGAGCAATATACATGTATTATTATTATTAGTCACTTGACCTGCCTGTCTCCATGGATACTGAAATTTAATGGCAAACTGTGAATCATTCCAGCCATTACATTGTTTATATTGCTAATCTCCTATCGTGAAAAACATGTATTCTTACTGTGAATGCCTCTCCAAGGACTGGCTTGAACTTGAACTAGTGGCGTCATCTGCTTGTCTCCATGGATATTGACAAGTTTAATGCCAAAATGGTCATGAGTTTACATGGAAATAATCATTCAGAATAGAGGTTTGCATGGAAAACACGATAAACTGGCTTTATTTAATTCCACTCAATGTCTGGGGGTGGGGAAGGGTTCTGAATAGACAGGGACACGAATATATTTACGTCGACCAGAAGAAAACACAGTTCAGCTGCTGCCAGCTTTTGGGTCATTTCAGTTTGTCGTTATTCAAGGGGGTGCGTACCCTGTGCGTGTTCCCTGGTCCTGCTGTCCCCCAGTTTGTACGGGTGGGGGAACAGCGCTCAGAGAGGTCCCGGTGGGTGTTCCTCGTGTTCACATAGCAACCAACATTTGTTATTTTAGGATATTAATGAGCCTAATAATTGTATGGAAATAGGAAATAGGCTTTTCAATTGATTTAACAGACTGATGAATAAGGAATTACGTTTAATTCTGAACTGGCTCCTGTGGCTCAGAGAATAGACTTTAAAGCAGCTCTGCTTATGTACAAGTCTCTCCATGGCCGAGCCCGAAAGCACATCTGTGACATATCTGTGCAATACTGGGACCCTGTGCAATAATGTAAGATAGTAATTTATTGTATATATAGCTTTTTTGATTGCAATTTATTGTATATATTGTGTATATATTGTCTTTAGATCCCTATAGTGTTTGTCTATTTTTAACTTAACTGTACTCTATTGCTGCTACTGTTTCTTGCTGTTCTCTTTACTGTGCGTTGCAACACTGAAATTTCCCCATTGTGGGACAAATAAAGGATATCTTATCTTATCTATTAGTGCCGTATGAACCATCTGCATCTGAGGAGCTCAGGGACCGGCCTCCTGCAGGTGCCCAGAGTCAGGACTAAACTCAAGGAGTCAGAGTTTCAGACTCACGCAGCTAAAACCTGGAACAGTCTGAACATGTGAGACAGACTCTGCTCTGACTCTGTTTAAATCCAGGCTAAAAACTGTTCTGTTTAGCTGCATATGACTGAAATGTTTTCATTTTCCATACCGCACTCTACTCTTCTCTCTAATTCTCTCTAATTTAATGTCCCATCTCTATTTTAAAATTTTATGATTATTTATGTTTTGATTTGTTTGTATTGTGATTTTAATGTATTTCTTATTCTGTAAAGCACTTTGAATTACTTTGTGTACGAATTGTGCTGTACAAATAAACTTGCCTTGCCTTGAATAATTATTAGGAATTAAGTGTTTACATCATTTTTATTCAGAATTAAATTATCTTTAATCGTAATTAAAGCTCTCATGTACACGTGGCAAGTGTGAATCACTAGAGGCAAAGCAGACAAGCAGGTGGTGGACCCTCTACCAGAAAAGTTTGACATCACATCTTTAAAAAGTCATGTTATCCCATTTTGTCTAATAAAACACTGCTGTTGGAATCCAGCCTCAATACAAGAACGAACTGGCACCAGAGGAAAGCAGGCTGTAACTCATCAATCACAATCAGACTGCATTTTTCAATAAGTGTCAGAGCAACAAAAGCTGTCTGCCAAAATATGCATTATCGACTATGTGGGCATCCAGATATGTAGCGAAGCAAGAGCTCATTTGAACAAGTATCACTAGTGTCACATTTGTCCTTGAACGCAACCATTGAGTGCCTCATCTCAAGGCCGGACCACACCAAAACAAGTCAACTGTTCCCTGGAAACACTGTTAGAATTTCTCTGATATGAATAATTGTGTTGCATTAAGGGATTCTCGTAAATTTGGAGGCTTTATTCTAATCTTACAAATAATATCAATGCTAATGTTGCATTGCTAGTGGGCGCTTCAAAGCAACGTTGTGGAACTTTTTGGAGATGGTGCGTAGTCTCCTTGGAGATAAAGGAAGTTAAAACCAAACTTTGGAACATTATCCGTGGAAATTGGTACGTTTAATGCGGGATATTAAAGCCCTCCTCCAGGCCAAGAAAAAGTCAAATTTGTGGAGATGTAGGCCCGATCCTAAGGAAGCATATTAAGTTTTCTCAATAAAAACATGCTTTACTTTAGGCTATTTTAGCTGAAAAGTTACAGAATTGGGCTTTAAATGAACCAGTCAATGAAAGTGGCACTTCTTGTAGGCCTGTAAGTAATGAAATACTAATAATAAACACTAACACTAACTACACTAATATTACAGTTGATTGCATGTACTCACCTAGATTATTTATCTATTATTTAACTTTTCTGGTGGACGATCCGCTTCCTGCTTGTCTCCACGGAGATGTTATTGCTTTCCCTAAAATGTTCCATGGCATGACATTAAACATGCCCATGTAGCAATTACTCTTTATGAGTGTTTCTATTGCTCAAAAACACAATAGTTCCTTCTGTGAATTGGGGCAACTCTAAAAGCTTTTAGACACTATTGTTACAATGATAAAAAATAAAATAAACAGCCAATTCAAATTCAAGTTAACTGAAATAAAGACTACCCAGTTATGTAGAAGATTTCAGTTTGTGGTGTTGTTTTAATATTCATTATGCCTCAAAATTGGCATTAGTGTTAGTATTAAAGGGGAACTCCGGCACATTTGAAGCTAAAGTCCTTTGCTGAAGGTGGTCGAATACAAACAAACTCGCATAGTGAATTGGGCAAGTTCTTAAGGAGGATCGACTACTACTACTGATGGTGAAGAAGAACAGAAACTGAAAGTTGTTGAAAGAAAGAAAATGTTTCGGGAATGTATTTTTTTTTAGCGTTCAAAAAAGTATAATTCACTTGTAAATAAATGGGATTAGAAACGACATTGGGGATCGAGTCTTTTGGGCTTTTACATCAACATGGTTAGGCTAAGGCTGCTTATAAAGTTGTTTTATAACGTTTCCAGACACTAATGAGTGAGCCAGGCAGAGCGTTTTGTTTGTTAGACTCATGACTGTTGTAAAATGGGTTACAAAGTGGTGTTAAGCCTTTTCTGTGCAAATTGGCGTTTTACGTGGAAGTTAAGAACTTGCCCCCATCACTACACTAGCTTGTTGCCTGATCTGTGACGTTTTTTGGCTTCTGACAGTATTCGACCACCTCTTTCAAAGGACTTTGGCTTCAAACGTGCCGGAGTTCCCCTTTAAGACACAGACATCTCCGTTTTTATACTCAGAAGTGTCTCCCTCGTGATAATCTTACTGTCTGTTTTTAATCTTAATCTATACTCTGGCCAATTCTAGACAAATACACCTATAAAATTTCCGTGGAGACAAGCAGGTAGCGGACCCTCTGGCAGAAAAGGTACGCAATGCAGCTTTAACAACTTACTTTGTCCAAATTATCATCCTCGACACTGACATCAAGACATTACTGTGTCTTGATAGTGATTCCCTCTAATTTCTCAGCATGAAAACTAAGCAAAGTAGCTCTCGTTGTCTTGTTTGCGGCTTGTAGTGCTCTCTCCTCCACCTCCTCTTACGCCTGGAGCTTCTTGAACTGTGTAAATTATATAGTGCTCCTTTGGCCACTGTGGACCTCTCCTCTTCCCCTCTCCCCTCGCTGCCTTTCGTGTTCACTGTGTCAACCACGAGGCTTCTGCAGCTCATTCAGCCCGATAAAGTGCAGCCTGCGCGCCGGGTAAACATTTACATAGAGCGCATACATTGCTACCACGACAACAACCCCACTCAACCTTACCATTGTTGGCTTGTCTTTTTGCAGCACCTCAGCCTTGTCCATGACCTGCACCTGGGCCGGCTTCTCTGCAAACGTGAACAAAAAACAAAAGTCAGCTTCATGATCAATACTGCAAACTTTACGACGGCTCTTGATGCTGATGTAAGACGGATATAACATTGCGAGGTGAACCCGGGTGATGCGGAAGAAGCTGTACAAGTATGCACAAACTTTTACAATCCGATCTGTCTATCTGAAACGCTTGGGCAAAAAAACATATAGCGTAGTTAATATTGCGTCTGTAGGACATCATTCCAACATGGCTGCACTTAACTACAACCTAATGCTATCTCCAAGGCCTATTGAGCGGCTCTCCTCATGTCCTATTTCACGCTTGGTTTTGCAAAACCCATTAGCAGGTGATACATGGACATTTTTGGGGAGTAAAATTCAGATTCACAACTATATTTCTCCAAGCATGAAGGGAAGCGCAATGACACCCCAGCGTGGCTAAAAACAACATTTCGACGCAATTAGACGCAGCGTGGGTAAACTCGCGTCTCCACATATTGTCCATGTATCCGTGAATAAGCTTTGCAAATGTGATTGTCTTCAGCGGAGGGATAATTAGTCAAGGCTCATGCTCCTGTTGAAATAATCATATCAAGTTTCAGAGACGTAGTTATTTGTCTGTGTACACTATTGACTCAATTAATAGTCCACTTTGGTACAGATTTATAAAAAGAAATGAGTTGAAAAAACATAAAAAAAACCTTTGTTATTTAACTGTGTGGGCGCATTATTTGCCCTTATATTTAAACCATAAATACACCAGCTATATCGAGGTGTTGTACACTTAGTTCAAATGTGTTCCCATAGCAACATGTGTAAGTTTTTTCCTGCATTTTACAGATATTGGGTTGATTATTCAAAAGATTTCGGTCCAAACTCTTTGCACTGTTTCTCCTTATGACCTCTTGTATATACAGTAGCTTTGTCTTGCTGTATTTCTAGATTTTATGTTTACTTCTACATATACATTTATATATTTAGACATTATTTGAGTCTCTTGCTATTTTTTGTGTGAGCTGCTGTTGCTGTGTCCAAATAATTTCCCTTGTGGATCAATAAAGTTTCTCTAAGTCAAAACTATGTGAAATTGTCAGCTAAGAAGTATTTCTTCACTTTTGTGGTTTATTTTATTGACCATGTTACTACTTGAACCTCAGCTAAGACATTTACAGACAGGTTTCAGCACATTTTAAACTGAACATTTCACATTTGATTTCTGGGAAGCTAAGATCACATGTTAGTGCAATACTTTACAAATATGTGATTGTCTGTAAGTATATCCTGTCTGCCTGATTTCCAATGCGCATGATTGAGACGTGCGTTTACCAATTAGAGAATCACATTGTCTTTTCATGTCAAAACCAACATGGCGGCTTATGTGTAAAAATAAATATAACTGTGCTACCCATGGTCTATGTTGCACCTCTCATTTTTGGAACAGACTTCAGCCCCTCCCATAGACAGTATATATAAAGGGACAAATATTTCAAAGCTTTTCAAATAGGAAGTAGAGGCACTTCAACTCTGTTTCCAGCTGACTGAAATAACACTGAAAAAGTGTCACTCCTCTCTCAGTAACCGCTGCAGTGAGCCTCGTCATTTTGCTATTAAAATGTTCGCATTAATCCGCTCTACATGATCCCGGTTTTTATTTTACTATTTTGTCTGTAAAAAATTCCTATTCCTGATCTGGAACTGGATCCAAATTTTCCCAATACCCCTGTAAGTGCCTGGTGAGCTTGATTTGACTGCAGCTGAACACTATGGGTGACGTCACAGTCCCTTAGTCCACTTCTTTACACAGTCTATGGTCCGTCCTGACCTCTACTGGGACTAAGTTGGAGAAAATGGGTGTATATACAAAACAGTGTCAAAAATTATGAAGTTATGAATGATTTTTCTCACTGTGCACGATGACAGAGACAGGAAACTCATTGAGGTTGGTGGCAGACACGACCATGCAGGTGAAGGTGTGCTGGTCCGTGAGCGTTGCCCCTGTGATGAGCAGGTTGTACTTGTCGTCAATGCTGACTCTGGAGGCGTATCCGTCTGTGGCCTGGACTGTGGCCTCCTTTTGGTTCTGTTTAACCAGCAGATCACCGGGCGTGCCGTCAGCTTTCTCCTAAAGTCGCCACAAACACAATGAGGTCAAAGTTAGGGCCGCGAGATACGGCACAGTCTAATTGAAATAATTGCAAGACAGAAGTGGAACGTCACCTGTATAATTCCATGAAAATACAAAGTTAAAACCAAACTTTGGGACATTCTCCATGGAGATAAAAAGGTTAGATAAAGGAACAGGAGCGGCACCAGAGATTTGTGGTTCAAGGAGCTATTGGGCTGCTTCATAGTTACATTTTAGACACTCTGTGGTTGCAGTTTAAACATTTTGAGTCAACAGTAGATCGAATGTCCTATGAAAATGAAAAAAATAAATAAATAAATAAAATGAAAACAGTGCAGCCCATGGAAACTAGGCCAACCTGTTTCAAAAATATCCAAACAAGAGTCAAGTTTGTGGAGATACAAGCCTGACCACATTAAGGAAGCAGTTTTTCTGTTATGCTTTTTCGTTAATGTTTTATTTACTATTTACAGTCTTGCATTGTCTTTGTTTGTCTGCGCAGCATTTTGGAAACGGTTTAAAAAATGTGCTGTACACATAAAGATGACTGGATTTTCTTTGTTTTCCACTGTAATAAATACAACCAAAATAAATAAAACATACTTTTATTTAGGTCTATTTTGAGTAACATAATTTCCTCAACCAAGAACAAAACATTGTGTCTAATCACGGTTAAAACCTGCTAGCCCTGTACTTGAAACCTCTACAAACATGTTCTGAAATACACGGGATTCTTGGACTAGTTTAGCAGTTCTGATTTCACGCTCCTGCTCGAGTGAAAATGTGCACTGTGAACAGGATCTTACAAAGTACAAATACAAAATGTAATCACAATTGCAAAGTTTGTCAGAGATATTGCAATTAGATGTTTTCCCAGTTCCAAAGTTCTCACCATAGGAGCAGATCGCAGGTGCGTGTAGTGCAGTGGTGGGAGGACGTGTCTGTACGCAGCTATGGAGCCTGTTTCATCTGTTTGCTCACACCCATGATTCATTTCTCTGACATCTCGAGGCAAACAGAGCCTACAGCTTCACTCTGAGGCTGTGCTCGGGCATATAAAGGAGGGGCATGCTGGGACTTCAGGGACAAGTCATGGCTGTGTTAAAGCAAACAATAGGCACTTTAAAGGAGGTCTGTGTAGCTTTTCTGGTGGAGGGTACGTCACCTGCTTGTCTCTATGGAGAATGGGGATGCACCGATATGATATTGGTATCGGATATCGCAGCTGATATTGAAAATTTTAATGGGTTGAATATCAGCCCCAGGATACCGGTTCAGCTGACATCCTATTTTGGTTTAAAAATTTGTGTCAAAATTCAAATATGTGTTAAGTTTCAAATCTTTAAGTTACTTTGTATAAATTGGTGTAATAAGATGATTCCCTGGCTACTGTTGGCCTAAAACACCTTGTAATACTGAATTGGCAAAGTTGTTCTGTAGTGACTAAATGATAAATAACAGTTACAAAACACATGCGGATTGTTATTTACCATATGCTGTTAATATTTTCAGTCTCTGTCTCTCTTTTGGCTGATATCGGGTATCGGCAGATACTTAAAGCAGTAGTATTGACATCGATATCAGAAAAGAAAACGCTGGATTGGCATCGCGCAATCCTCATGGAGCTATTATTGTCTTGTGAGCAATGTTTCGCAAGATGGAATTACAGTTATCTATTTAAATGGGGGGCAACACCAGGGCAAGAAACAGGTCTGATCTATGGAGAGGCGACCCTGCTCATGGTAAGAATAAATGTTTTTCAAGGTATTTTAGATCATTAAAACATCTGTAACTGAAATGCATGATAGATATGTTAATGTCCTATTGCATATATTATTCAAAGAGAGAATATCTCCATGAACCAGAACCATGAAAGTTCCACAGTGAAGAAGTCCATTCCTCCATATTATTACATTATTGAGAAGTATCCAGAAAAAGACATTTGGCTACACCCAGTACATGTATTATTATTTACATTATAATATAGCGCATAAAAGATGGTATATTCACTGTAGATGCCCAAAGTTTAATCTCCCTCCAGGCCATCTTTCCCACTGTTGGACGTGTTAGCACCTTGTCGGTAATCTGCACTCTCGAGTGTCTAGTTGGATTCATTTTTTAGGGTTTATTTACAAAGTGGTTTATATTGCAAATTGCCTTTTGTTTCCACAAGAGTTTGAAACAAATTGAGTTTTTAAAATGTGCAATACAACCTTTTGCATCCCTCCATTACAAAAATGCATTAGTGTAATTGTTAACTTCAGAATCACTCAATGTTTAATATAAGGGCCAGACTGAGCCAAGTCCCATTGTCTCGGCGAACATTAGCAGACTCAGACTGACAGATCCTCATTTCTTTGGCTAATTACACCAGAGACTATGACGGCCCATATTTACTGCCATCAGGAATCCCAGGCACACATCCAAGGCAGATGCTGGCTTTCATTTGTAACGTTTAATCAAAGACCATCCATCAGTTTCCTCTGAACACAAGCCCTGTACTTGGATAGGTACGAGTAAGTCTTCTTCCGATACCATTTTTTTAATATTCGATCCGATACCAATACTTGGCCAGAGTATAATAAGAAAAAAATATGTATATATATATATATGAATGTGAAATATGCCTTAAGTGTACTTTTATACTTCTTGCCTTCATAATCTGCTCGAAATGAATGAATAAATTTATGATACAAGTCCAATACCACATAGTGAGAAGAAGTAAACTAAGGCAAACCAATTTTGTAGCACAGCACAAGAGCAAGAAATAACTACTAAAAAGCCATCTATAAATAAAATGCACAAGAATATGATGTTGAAGCCTAAAGTATTAAAGGTATAATTTAAGCACTTTTACATTTCTGCTTTATTGCTACAGAGTTTACATAAAGACAGCAGTGTGGCCTGTAAAAAGACGCTCAGCCTCAAAGCACATAGCTAAACAAATTCCGGGTTAGCGCTTTTTTCGGTTGCACTGCACTCTCCATAGCTTAATTTTTCTACTAAGTTCAGCATCCACCCCAAAGACTAAATGAAGGCAGTAACAAAGCAGTAACACAAATGCCTCTTATTATTATGAGCATGTTTTAAGTGTCTGCAGAGCCTCCACAGTCGGGATTTAACCTACTCCGAGACTGCTTGAATCTGCGGCTCCTCATTAAGAAAAATACCGTGATATTGAGTCAGTGATTTGGTCTGAGTACTTGCCGTTACCGATACCTGAAAAAATGTGCAGTATCAGACCTTTTGCTGATACCAGTATGGGCATCGGAACAACCCTACGAGTAACACAGCTGTACTAAGAAAGAAGCTGCAGTTCAGACGGGAAAGATGACCCAAAAATACCGGAGTACACTGAGTAAAGTCAATTTTCCTCAATCAGACCCACTGTACAGTCTGTGCTGGAGTAGTCCTGAAACACAGCTCTATATGGAAAATAAGAATAGAAAAGAAATCTCTGCCTTTTTATTTGACATTAGGCTTCATTATAGTTTTCTATTCGGAGAGACAGATAAGGCTCTCAGGTTAATTGATTGCTGTGTAGAACTGAACTTAAAAGGTTCTTGTCAAGAGATGGGGACCAACTCTCAAAGCTCATTCGTCAAATTATCCCAGATGGCCAGGACTGTGCTTTTAACAAACTAAGTTAATTCTGTTATTATTTGCCCTTATCTTGTACAGAATCCTTTCAAAACTCCACCATCTTATGGAGTGAAAGTTTCAGTCGTGTTTTAATAATGTGTGAATCATTCACACTGTCCAGACCTTTCTACAATATGTCAGGATGTATTATTAGTATGATACTCATATGTTCATCTTTCCTCCGATGTGCTTTGAGAAGCTATTTTGTTTAAATCTAAAGGGAGAGACCGTGGTCTACAGAACAGAAAGGTCAGTGCTGTCACTTGTCTCTTTCTTTCTGTGTGATTCTCAGTGAACCCAGCCTGGCCCTGTCACACTCTGAGCCTTATTGACTGCATACAAATATATATACAGCATATAAATATATATACAGTATATATATATATATATACATATATATACAGTATATATATATATATATATATATATATATATATATATATATATATATATATATATTTATTTATTTATTTATTTATTTATTTATTTATTTATTTATTTATACACTGTATATACAGCATATATATATATATATTTATTTATACACTGTATATACAGCATATATATATACTGTATATAGCTAGGGATGGGCATTTGATAAAATTTTCTTAATCGATCATTGGGAAAATTAACGGCCGATTTTCAATTAATCAGTAACATTTTATATTAAAATTATCATCACTATTATTATTATGACTATTCTGCATAAATAAACTCAACTTTACAACATATAAACCATCACCACTACAGAGCCACATCAGCCCGTGACATTAGAATGTGTTTAATGCAGCTTTGCCACATTTGTTTACAGAAACTAAACTAAAAACTGCATGGCTCATTTGCGTAAGTGAAAAAAGCAGCTATTTCCTGATGTGGTTAGCTTTGGTTGGACTAAAGGACACGACTCAGTGGAATATGAGTGTTTTCTGTGACAGAGGATGTGCTGAGGCTGGTGAGTCTGTTCTGTGCGTATGCCGCGTTGGAGATACTGCGATACATGCAAAACCGGGATACTTAAAAAAAAAACGATCATACCTGGGATACTGATTTGGTAAACGCACTCTGAGGGATATAGTGATCTCCAAGGAGCCAGAGCTGAGATGTGGGACTGTGAGGCCATAACTCCAGTGTTTGTGCTGTGAGACGCAGCCTCGACTCCTCAGGCTATGTTACGCACAGCAACTTACAATCGGTTTGTCGATTAAAATGATGGACAAAATTCTTAATGATCAATTATCGATTAATCGACTAATCATGCCCATCCCTTATATATATATACATATATATAGATAGATAGATAGATAGATAGATACTTACATATTTCCACTTGATGAACATTAGCTCATTCAGAGGCGGCGATCCTCCATTGCACGGTACAGTGATGGTCTCTCCATACAAGGCTGTCACAACATCCGACGAGGCCCACACTGCAACAGAGAAAGTACACACACATTTAAGTACACACACATTTAAGTACACACACATTTAAGTACACACACATTTAAGTACACACACATTTAAGTACACACACATTTACTACAAACTACTACAAACATTACACTCTTCAGTCTAAAATACTACTGAAAATAGCAGGTATTTTATGGCTTCACTGTGTGCCATGGATATTAGGGAGACACAGATATCGATACTGGTAACGAATATGGCACCAGTACTGAAACATTAGCTGGACTGGGTATCGGTTCCATAGTAATAATAATAATAATAATAATAATAATAATAATAATAATAATAATAATAATAATAATAATAATAATAATAATAATAATAATAATAATAAATTTTATTTATGTAGCGCTTCTCTGTCCACTCAAAGATGCTTTACAGAATGAATATTAAAACAGTCAAAAGAGCAATAAATAAATAACAGAGGAAAGATAAAAACAGTGAATCATATTGAGAAAAGTTACATATTAAAAGCTCTTCTAAATACAATGATATCAGTTAAGTCAATATACCAGTTGAGCCTTTAACTGGATGTAATAAGACTCATGTAATAAGGCTCAACATTCTCAAGTCTGAACTTTAATTCATACAAAGGTACTGAGGAGTTATTTGATGGATCAAGTAGAGCTACATAACACTCCTGGATCTCTTGTGTAATGAGTTCAGTGTATTTTAAAGAAATTAGTGCCATTTTCCATCCCCGTCCATCTAGTATTGGTTAATTTTGGGAATTGGCAGATATTTAAAGTCAAAGTATCGATAACTAAAAAGTCTGTATTGGTGCATCCCTAGTGGCAAATAAAGTGACAAATATTAAAGGTCCTGTATCTGATTTTGTTCCATATATCTGAGCAAAATGTGTCTTTCCCCAGTACAGAAGCAGCTGTACTCTCTGTGTCAAATTATAATGCGGTTTATTTTCCGAGAAGCAGGAAGTACGTGGTTTCCAGCTTTCATTCTCATTTCTAAACATTGTGGAAAGCACTTAGAAACTCTGAATAATTAGGAAACCCCGAATGCATAAAGTCGCACATTATTATGCATTGTAACATTTGTACAACGTCAAAACCAAATCAACAGTTTTATTAGGGCAACTCTTAAAGGTGCATTGCGTAACTTTACTGGTGGAGGGTCCGTCAAATGCTTTTCCATGGAGATTACTTTGTCTGAGATATTTCACAGTATGGCATTAAACCTTTCTATCATCCTGGAGACCAAACCAGTCCAAGTTACAGGTCAGATCGCCTGTTTTTCTAGGTGTTTTTGAGCAATAAAACCACATCTAACTGAATACGTGTAGGGTAGAGCGGTTTAATGCCATATTGTGGAAAAAGATAAGATAAGATATCCTTTATTTGTCCCACAATGGGGGAATTTCAATATTCGAAGCCGAGAAATGACAAGCAGGAGACCAAAAAGTTATACAATGCACCTTTATATCTTTTTTTTTTTGCACTGCCCATATATTCAGTTCAATTCAATTCAGGATTATATTACACAGTTCTCATAACAGTTTTACATATGTATTCAAGTTCCTGCTCAAAATCCATTTCTCAGGTCCCGGCCCATTGAACAAGCACTTTATAGTCTCTATCTAGTTTGTGCATTTGGGCCATATTGTACAATACTTATATGCTGTGAGGTGAGTGAGGTAAAATGGTGGCAATTCTCGAGCTGCAGTTTAAGAGCATGTTTTCACAGCGAGTTTCCGAGAGCCAAAGATCACAGGGACAAAAATAAAATGAGAAAAAGTAACTCTCAGACAGCTGCTTGCTATGAGTAAGAAGTTTAAAAGTAAAATGAGAGTTTTGACTGAAGGTAAACTTGTGGTGTGGGTTTATCGCTGGTTAAAGAAACAGGAAGTGACCGTGTGCTAATGTTATGACAGAAAACGTTTTCAGCTCTGTTCTCGCGCAATCTTAAAGGTGCATTGTGTAACTTTAATGGTATGGTACTGCTTTTGGGCTCGAATGTTTTACTAGAGTATAGCAATAAACGTACAGTATGTATCTCCAAGGAGACTTCCAAGTCAGATCTGTGCAGAGGTGATTCATGTAACAATAAAAATGCATGCTTTTGAGGAATTTTAACATTTAAAAGACCCGTAACGAAATAAATGCTAGGGAAATGTTTCTGATTCTGTGTAACAATCCAGACAAAGCATTAATATCTCCATGGAAACAAGCGAGTGACACATCAGAAAAGTTACGCAAGGCCATTTAAGATAACGCCAAATATAATACTGTAAAATAATACGGTAAAATGTCTGTTTATTGAAAATAGCTTCTGTTGGCTACAGTCACGCCGAATAAATTCTCAATACAGCAATGCATTGCACCCAAAAACACCTCACGTTACCCCGGCAACCCCAAAATCACAAGACCTTTAGCATAACATAACATTAACATTCTTTTTTCCATAGATATTATTATTATTTTGCCTGGTTCAACAGATATTTCCAGATGACACCACCAAACCAGGCATTTCTTTGTATTAAAATCAGCAGCGCGAATTGTATAGATGCAAGAGAGATGTGTTTAAAGACACACCGAGGAACATTGCAGGCAAATCAGTACGATTTTCATAAGGCAATCAAGAGATGGATGAGTAAACTTACAGAGCGTACTAATAGCAAAGACACTTCCAGCTCAGTTGCTGTTATATGGCTTAAATCCTCGAAAGTTATAACACTCTCTGCAATAGAAATATGGGGCTACTTCAGTGGAAAATACTGCCACAATGTGCTGAGTGTCTCCGGGTCCCTTACTGATGATACTATAAATACATTTCTACTGCATTAGCCTCTCTTAACAACTCTCTCTCATCGTACGCCTTAAAACCTATTAACAGTATCTTCCAATTATGTAAATGATTTGAAATGCGCTTGAAACCAAAGAATATTATATTAACCAATGGAGCCAGTCAATCCAACCTCATTATTTACGTGCAAAAAGACATAGTCACGGTCCTATAGCACACGTTCATTCATTCACACGTTTAGAGTAATCCTACATTATTAGTTTACATCGCCAAAGCTTAAAATCCTGTGCTAGTTTTCATATTAACAGCTACCATTTGCTTTTTGTTCAGTAAAGATCGGCAAATCCAAAGCTGAGCTCATCCACGTGATTCTAGTGAAGGTGTGCGGAGTTTAAAAACACAGTGGAGCACTTCCTGTGCTACCACATGACACCCCGAGGTGGAACAGAGAAGAACTCAACCTAAATATGCAGGGTTTGTGTGTTAAAACATGTGAGAATGAGAGATTTTTGATGAGAAAATAACATTACAACAATTAAAACAGATAATGTGCAATACGGGTTGTACAAAAAAAGAAAGTTTTAATGAAAGGAATGCGCTTTGATTTGATTTAACAAAGCAAAATAATAGTATAATAAATATAAACTGATATAAAATAAAAAAAGTGCACATGAAATACAGTGCCAGAATAAACATTAGATAACAAGCATCAAGATTAAAATACAATAAAATAAAATAAACTGCCAATACTGCTGGCTTAGCTCATATATAAAGCCCTTTTTATTTGACATTAGGCTTCATTATAGTTTTCTTTTCGGAGAGACAGATAAGGCTCTTGGGTTAATTGATTACTGTCTAGAACTGAACTTAGAAGGTTCTTGGGGACCAAATCTCAAAGCTCATTTGTCAAATTATCCCAGATGACCAAGACTTTGCTTTTAACAAACTAAGTTAGTTCTGTAATGATTTGCCCTTATCTGGCAGTAGTACAGAAGCCTTTCAAAACACCATGTTATTCAGTGAAAGCTTCAGTAGTGTTTTAATAATGTGTGAATCATTCAGGCTGGACAGACCTTTCTACAATATGTCAGGTGGTATTATTAGTATTACACTCTGTGATAAAGTCCCTTATATTCTTCACCTTTCCTGTGGTGCGTCTTAACAACCCTCAAGCTACTTCAACATGCACTCTAGGTACATACTTCACTGTTTTCTGATCTATGTTATAAAGTTGGTTTCTCATTTCCACCTTGTGATGTCACACAGTAATACAGGAAGTGCTCCATTATATTTTTAAACTCCATACACCTTCATTAGAATCATTTGGAGCATTTTTATAATCTAAGGTAAAAGGAGCATGAAAACTACCACTACAGCACTTCTGAAAACCCATTTTTATCGGCTGGCCTTCCTTTAACTGGTTTTAGTTCTTTTTATTCCCTATCGCATCTCTTTTATGTAATTATTTATTAGTATTAATCTGATTTGTTGCATCATTGACTTTTTTTGTTTTATGTGCTTTTTTCTGTGTTTTGTATTGTTCATTGCAGCTTGTGCAGCACTTTGTAAACCTTGTTTTTAAAAGTGTTTTATAAATAAAGATTTATTATTATTAAACATCATCACTTAGGCCATGTACACACGTAGCCGGGTATTTTTGAAACCAAACATTTCCCCCCTTCCGTTTATAAAAATGGTTTTATTCACACCACCTCGTCTTCGAAAAAAAAAACCTTCCACACATAACCAAACATCTGCGTTTTCAACCACATTCATACGCATTCCAAACCTGTAGATGGCGTTATTTCCATTGAGCCCTCACTTCACCGTCACTTCCGCCTAAACTTAAACAACAGAAAACATGGCGCCGAGCTCCTTTGTCTGGACAGACTCGGAGTCAGAATTGCTCCTAAACAAATTAATGCTACCACAGCTCTCAAGAAACGACTCCGATCCATAGTCTGCTTTGGCTTTGGCTTTTGCAGTCGCCTAAACAAAGGTCGCACGTTTGACGTCAGGGCAGATTCATATTTTTTGGCGCAGACAGTGACGTTTTAAAACGCAAAACCCCAGTTATCTCTGTCCACACAAACAGGCATAAACAGAGTTTTCAAAAATCTTTACTTTGGCCGGAGTTTTCCCTGAGTACTCGTTTTTGATGCGTGTTCGTGTGGATGACAGGTCAAAACGCAGCAAAACATCTTCGGTTTATCAGATACCCGGCTACGTGTGGACAAGGCCTTAAAACCAGGGGGGATCAGGCCCTAAACTGTGGAACACTCTGCCCCCCCCCACGTCCGAACAGCCCCCACAATCAAGTGTTTTAAGTCTCGTCTTAAAACCCACTTTTATTCTCTGGCTTTTAACTCTGTGTGAGTTTGTGTGCTCCTCTGTGTCTCTTATCTATTTTATTTTATTTATTTTAATTCTACTTTGTGATTTTTATGATGTCGTTGTTATTGTTTTAGGGCTGGTATGGCCAAATTTGAGCATTCTTTATGTTTTATCTCTGTGCAGCACTTTGGAAACTGCTGTTTGTAAAATGCGTTATATAAATAAAGTAGATTTGGATCACAAAATGGAACAGAGCATTTTGAGCTTTGGGAAAGTAGACAGACTGATAATAAAGAGTTACTCAAACACGTGTGAATGAAACAAAACACCACTCCGGGTATGTTTTTGATGGAGTAACCACATTATAACATGTTTTAAACCTCACAAGATTCAATTTTGAGTACAATAGGACCTTTAACGGGTCAAATCAAATAACCAAAAATACTGCAGTTTGTATTAGTATTAGTATTGTGTCCAAATAGAATTTCTTCACTAGCAACTTGTGAGGTCATTTTAGGTGGGCTAAAAGCACTCAAAACCCTATGAAAGCCAGTTGTTCCTTTGACTCTGGAACTTTTGGTCAATGCAAACTCCAAACTTTCTCATAAAAAACAAAACAAAAAAAAAGTCGAGATTTTGGCTTTTGCACCGTGATGACAAAAAGCTAAAAGTCCAGGCCATCACATTTGCAGCTCGCCTCCCATTACGCTCCGAGACAGAGGTGACAGGGGTTGAGTGAGGCGGGTCAGCGCTTGAGAGCCCGAGAAGAGCGCGGCGGAGGAGTGGTTACCGTGGCAACGCTGACCAGCCGTGTCCGGCGTGGGCGGGGCTGGTGACAGAGATAGATGGACGGGGGTCATAGTCTCCGTAGGGCACTACAAAAACTAAAATCTTGCCAAGTTAAAATGACTCGCATTAAGAGCTTGTTGTATTGATTTTTGCAAACATCAGTGAAAGTCTTTTTGTGGTTGAAATCAGAAAATACACCTAGTTAGACTCAAGATAACAAAAACAACAACACTGGACTTCAAATAAGACACGAAATCGTATGTTGTTTGAATTAAGAAAAAAAGACTTAATCCATTAGGAGATAATTTTACTTGTCAAGTGAAATCTTCTTCATTTGAGGCATTTGGAACTTACTCAGATATTTGTTTTTGCAGTGTGTGAGTAATGAAGAGAGAGAAAAAAAGGGGGAGGGAGGGTTCTAAGGGGGTCTTCACGCTCGGAATCGTTTCTCTTTTGAGTTTTCGGCGCTAAACTGGCAGACGTAGACGCACGTTAACATTCTGGTCATTCCACAGCGATGAGGCCGGAGAAGTGCAGCTGCTGAGTGAAGTAGCTCCTCTCGTCTCGTCTCCTCCTTCGTGACTCTTTTTAGGGTAATAACATGGATCGCGTTAGGTCAGAAATACTCCGAAAGACAAGAAGGCTGAATTATTTATCAAGAAACCCCAGCGCTTTGAGGAGTCGCCTTGTTCGAGGTGACAAAAGCGCACGGAGAAGATGTTAATGTTGGGGTTTTCAATTCGTTTTCAATTCATTTTTGTAAAGCCCGAAATTACGCCAACACTGGCCTCACACGGCTTAGCAAAACTGTTGATTCAACTGATAGAAAGTCAGAAAATCAAACAGTGAAATGTTCTTTGAAAACACTCCGTTCCACCTTGTAATGGCATGAGGTAACACAGGAAGTGCTCCGCAGGTGTTTTAAACTCCAGCCTACACCTTCACTAGACTCATTCATGTGATTTCGGCTCTGCAATTGCCAATCTCCGGTGAACAAAAGGTAAAAGGAGCTGTTAACTTGAAAACTACCATTACATGACATCACAAGTGGAACAGAGCGTTTTGAGCTTTGAGAACAGGAAAAAACAGGATTATTCAAACGTGTGTGAATGAAAAAAAACACAACACCAACTTTTTTATGCATTAAGAACATCTGACCATAGCTTAAAGCGCACAATAGTCAATTCTGCGCAATATAGCCTCTTTGATTCTACAAGACAACAATACTGATTACTAGTGATTACAAACTTTTCATCTGATCTTACCTTCCTGAGAAACAATCTTGGACCTCCACAGTCTTCATAATCTACACATAAATCATCGTGAATTGCTTTGAATAAAATGTGGTGGATGCAAGGCCATGTTGTGATACACGCTGTTTATTGCATTTTTACTGTAATTTATCACACTGCACTGACCTTAAACCAAACTCCGAATCACAAACCCAGTAATTCTGCATATCCCAAACCATGAAGCTTAAAAGATCTTGTGTCAAAGAGGAACATGCGAAAGACAGCCATAATGACCACTTTAGTGCATGGTAAATAGATTAATTGCGGACCAGAAATTCCTTCATTTAGTTGTGGCAATTTCCTGAATTACCTAATCACAGCTGCGGAGACGGAAAACAGACTCGGAACTGGTGGTGGTGCAGTGTTTTTTATCCAGCCCCTGCTTCATTAGTCAAAACGCTGCAGCTTTAATACCTCCAGCTAACCCGGTGCGTGCTCCTTTAACAACAACTATTTGTTTGTTCAATTGGCTCTGACGGTTCGGCTGAAGTGAATGCTAATTGAATGTGCCCATGTGTTAAACGGAAAAGCTTGTGCGTTTTCGGAAATTTCAAGTGAAGGTAGGGGAAGGGAAGGTTCACTTTATTACGGAAGAGAGATTTGCCTTCTGCATTTGACCCAACTTCACTGCCGCTGGGGCAACCTGGGAGCTATATGTTTGGTTAGGACTACCTTAGCTGGAGGATTTTAGCTAGAATTAGGATTTTAGCTCGTAGCTCTGAAAGTATTTTGAACAAATACTTATACTAACAATAGATAAAACCACTTATGAGAATACTTTAGAATGGTCTGTATCCAGATAGCCTTTTAGGGCAGAAGTGATAAATTTTTTGAAAAGCTGCGCGTGCATTTTGGCAACAGAAGTAGCATTGTTCTCCATTCATTCTGATTCATTCAGACTGAACACGGACAGACGGACGGAAGATAAAAACATTTCCAGCACCAAAACGTTATGTGTGTGGTTGGCAGAATCAATATTCTACCAGTGGACTAAAGTTTTAAAGTTCTACTCACTGATCGCACAAGGATCTGGCAGTCGGGCACCATTTGTCAAAGTCGCTTGTTGAGGAAATATTTGCGAACCTTTGACGATAATCCTTCTGCAGAGCTCAACCAGCTGCTGAGTTCTGCCGTTCTTCTGTTGCCAAAATACGTGCGCAACCCTACATCATCACTATTTACTAACACTAAAAGGGTTTATATCAGAACTAATACAAGAACCCTTAGTTATGTTTAAAGGTGCACTGTGGAACTGACAGTCTCCATGGAGATTAGTAACTAAAATAATGAAGCAGTGCTGTTTATCTCTGTCGGAATAGTGTTAGAGCTCATCGTAATGTTTGAAGATGCACTGTGTAACTTTTCTGGTGCAGAGTCTACAACCTGACAGTCTCCATAGAGATGTTATTATTTTGACAAGAATGTGTCACAGTATGGCATTAAAGTTGTATATCTCCAAGAAGGCAACATGGTGATACCTTCTATTACTTACAAGTCAGATTTGTGAAGAGCTCGCGGTAAGAATCCAGGTTTTTAGAAAGTTTTTTTGCAATACAGGTTTAATTGAACAAATGCGAGATGGATAAATGTAATGCCATACTGTGCAACATGGCAAAGCAATAACATCTCCATGGAAACCTGAAGGCCACCCCACCAGAAAAGAAACTACTATTAATTTGTGTTGAAAAGTGCTTTTTTAATTTCATTGTAAACTCAAAATTGGTATCACGTTTCCAGCCTTTTCCTTTTAAATATCACCAATAAATTCAATACAATAATAAAATCTTCTTGTATAATCAAATCTTTTCTCTTTAGCCACAAATCTCCATTTTAAAACATTTGATCCATATCTTCATTTGAGTCCCAGACGTTTTAACAGCGCCTGCGTTGAATCGCTCATGTTTTATGTGGCATTAAGCATATGGTCTTAAATCGATTTTCACAAAGCCTGCAAAATATTCTGGTGAGTAATGAGATAATCTGTTATGTCAGCCTATTTGAGCAAAAAAAAAAAAAAGAAAAGTGTGAACTTCAAATAATGCAAGTCGTATTGATTTTCTGCATGCAAATCACAAACAAAGCAGATTCAAGTGAAAGGGAATGTGTGTACGCCCTGTGCTACTCTAGATATGCAATAATCAGGAGGATGAAGTACTCAGTTTCAAGTAAAAGTACAGATACAAAGGTAAAAAGTTACTCGAGTAAAAGTATCACATGAAAAGATCTCCTTAAGTAACAGTATTAAAGTAAAATGTACTTAAAGAAGTATTTTGCACAGATTTTTAGAGCAATTAAAGGATGAAATGTAGTGATTTTGAAAAAGAATTTAGCATTTTATGTGATTCAGTTGATTTCTTAATTTTTCTAGCTGTTTTGTGCATTTGGTTTGTTCAGAGTCAGTTAACTCAAGTTAAATGTGCTAAAAAATAAAGTCTCTGCCATTTCAGCTAAAGAAATGCACATTTTACTTTTCAGTCCAGGTCTAAAATGTAGTGGAGTAAAAAGTACACGTAGTAAAAGTCAAAAGTATCCAGTGTAAAATGTACTTAAGCAGACTACAGATACCTAGAATTTGTACTTAAAGGTTCACTGTGCAACTTTTCTGGTTACACTACTGCATGTTATTACTGTGCTTGGGTTAGGGTTGTCAAGAATGTTCCACACTATGACATTAAACTTATCTACTGTACCAAATATGTATTCAGTTACATGTGCTTTTTTTTCCCGTTCAAAAATACACTGAAAAATCACATGGTTGCCTCTTCACAGATCTGACCCATACCTTCTTGTCTCCATGGAGATAGAAAAGCTGAATGCTGTGGAATATTCAGGTAAAGCAGTAATATACAGGCATGTAGCAGATCACAATACAAAGTTACACAATGCACCTTTAAGTACTTTTACTTTTGTACTTGGTTCCCTTCCACCACTGGGTATAATCAAGAGGAAAAGGCAGAAATGTAGAATCCTGTTAAAGCAAAGGCTCTGGCCGCACGGGAGTTGTGCAAAAAGAGTCAGCTATATTTATCTTCTTACAACAACAAAAACAACGACTATTGGGGAGAATTCATAGAGTCTGAAGAGAGTAGGTGCCAATTATGAAAATTTCTATCTGCTTGTACAACAACAATATGTGCTGTACTGAAAAGTGTTAATGATTTCACAGGTCTGACTGCAGCTAATTTTGGCCCTGTACCAAGAAATATGCAAAAGGAGGGTTTTATTAAAGGAAATTTGGGCTAAAAAGTAACTAAAAGAATGACGTAAGGTTCTCAAAAGTGTGGAAAATCAGATACGCTAAGCTAGATACTCATTTAAGCAGGTATTAATACTAAAAAGTCCCATTTACAGATCAGAAATGAACCTTTCCTGAATAGCTTTAGAATGATCTTGAGCTGTATCAGAGCAAGTATAAGAGCACATTGACTAGTATACGCCAGTGGAGCACTATGGAACATACCTGGACGAATGACGGATTACACAGACGCAAGACCAGATGGAGATATAAAAGAAAGTACTATGATTTAAAAGATGGTTTTTATAATCATCGTGGAACTGGAATCGGTTTGAGCATCAAGCCTATTCCTTATTATCAAAATCGAATTTGAAATGTCAGTATGTTGAAAATACTAGAATGAAACATACCAGGTAAGTCATGAAAGGTCCAGATGCCTATAGTTTACAAAGAAAAGGACAAAGGTAAACCGAACTATAGATCACATGTTGTTGTTGTTGTCACCCGAGTCGTCTTTCATCATCGTCTTCTAAGTTAGTCCCTGGAATCCTGCAGCTCCTATGGCAGGGCTGTCCAAACTTTTTTCATCAAAGGTCACATATTAAAACAGAGCAGCGTAAGGGCTGATCGAAGGTCATAGACTGGTGGTCAAGACAGTGAGTAATTCAGATATGTGCGTTTATAACAGGTTTAAATGACCCACCAGACCTTTGTTCAGGCTCAGACCCTCAAAAGGACACACTAATTTGGCTTGATCAAGGTAGATTTCAAAAACATGCAGTAAAAAGTACTACTTGCGGTACTATGGGCCAATTCACCTGGAAGCGTGTGGGTCAAAACAATTGTTCTAAGGGCCACATTTGGTCCCCAAGCCATAGTTTGGACATGTCGGTCTTATGAGGTCTGTCCATAGAGATCCCATAGATCTCATCGCAATCATATTTGACTTACAGTCACTAGATGAAACTAGCTAAAGCCATAGACTCTGGATAACTATTATGAGGATTTCATTGAATTATGATTAGGGAAGCACCAATACCATTACTCATATCGGATATCTGTGGCAATCCCGGGAAATTTGCAGTATTGAGTGTAGGTTCCATGATCGGTTCAGTCAAGATCCTGGCTGGACTCTTTACTACCATTTTTCCACATAATTCCTACACTAGTATCATTTAATATTGGATATCGGCAGATACTTAAAGCCACAATATTGATAACGGTATCGCAACTGAAAAACCTGGACCTAATTATGATAACAGAAGTAGGTTATGATTTACAGAAGACATTTTAACAGCTTAAACAGGTCAATCCACTTCCTCACAGAAGAGATTTTTTGAGCCCTACTTATATAACTGCATTTTCTTTAATAATTGCAAATCCAGAATGATATCCCAGATCACCTGTCATATACACACAAAGTGACATTTCTCTCACCTCAGACTAACAGAGTTCAGTGCTTGGCTCAGTGATTCTGCTGAAATCCTGACGGGCACAGAAAATAGAGCAGTGGGTGGAGATGGGTGGGTAGATGAAAATAGGATTACTCAAACATGCGTCAATCAATCAAAAATAAAACTAAAGCTAATGACGAGGGAGAGCTGTCATAACATAGTTTTAAAGCTTAGAAAAGTCGATTTTGTACAGCGTGTCCCCTTTAAATTTGCCAGAAAAATTCAAGTTTCTAACCCCATTAGAGAACCAACTACTGCGAACATTTCCCCCCAAAACTTCCTAATAATAGTAATGGATTTGATTTATGCCTCTACAATCCTGTCAAGTCTTTCATAGCTCTGATACATTATTCATTCACTCACTCAAAAAGGTGGCTGCCATTCAGACTTCCTCCACCACCATCAATCACAATCACCCTAACGCGTCCGCACATGAAGAGGGTGAAGAGTGGAGCAGTATCGGAGAAACTGAACCAGAAACCTTTCAGCTACTGGGCTGAGGTTTCACCGGTTAAAATGGTGTAGTAGTAGTCATCTTTTTTCTTTCTTTTTTTCCTTATTTTTTGTCTGTTCTTGTTTTCGTTTTGTAAGATACTATAATAACCAGATACTAATCAATACTGCAATTAGTATCAGAATTATGTACTCAGTAGATCAAGTATGAATCTATATCAGAACTAGTGTAGATGCTAATGTTAAAGAAAGTGCTATATCATTTTGGATTTGAAAATTACAGTCTATTATCTAAAAAAGAGCGTCTTTATTATCGTCACCTTTTCGAAAATAATCATTTTTTTTTTTTTGCCAGAATTTACTTTTTTTTCCTCTGGGGTAAGTTTTTTGTGTTTCCTAAAAAACTTGAAAAAATGACGTAATTATTTTAGGAAGGTGTCGCTAATATGGTATCAGTTATTAAAGGTGCACTATGTCACCTTTCTGTGCCCACCAGTTGCCATGGAGATGTTATAGCTTTGGGGCAAGTACTGTTGGGCAAGTATGGCATCAAACTTATCAATCACCATAGAGGCAAACGGGAGCCAAGGCAATAGCAATATCCCCAAACAGAAAGGTTACATAGTGCAGCTTTAAGCCTGAAATGTTAGTGTTGTGCCAAGAATTTGTGAAGGCCCCGTTCCCAATGTGTATATCAGGGGTAATCAATTACAAACTCAAAAGGTCCACTTACCAAATTTACAGAGTTTCCAGGGTCCGAAAAAGTGAACTGTGCACAAAGTATTGTGTGTTCTGTCCGAATCAGTTTGAAAAGATAAAGGCCGAATTAAGGCCAATTTAGGGTCAAAACTGTCTAGGTCTAAACCAGGACTGAACCAGGTCTAAACCAGATCTAAACCAGATCTAAACCAGATCTAAACCAGATCTAATGGACGCAGCTCCACTCCGATAATTAGCTGTGGATGTCAGTGGCGGTGTGTCGAATGGCAGCTGTAATAGAGCTGCATCCCAACACAAAACAGTGCGGCGCGGGACATTCTGAAAGCTCATTGCAGGCGGGAGCGCGACTGCACAATGCGGGAGCGGGCGGGACGATAAACAGCAGGTCCGCAAACTAAATTGAGTCAAATAAAAGTAAGATAAAAAGTAAGTAGGCCTATATAAGTAAAATAGACAGTCCACGGCACACGCTATGTGTTCAGGCTCCAGCACCATCCGAGGACGTTCAGGTCAGACTGGAGGAGAGACATACTGAAGCCCGTTGTTCACTGTTTCAGTGAACAACGGAGACTCAAGCCTAAATAGGCTAATTTTAGGAATGTTCCTGGCCCATTATAGGCCTATCGAAATGTCAAATGTCAGTTACTGAGGCCTATTTAATGTTTGTTTGGCTGAACAATAACTGTTACCCAGTTACCACTTAAGGAATTGTGTTTTTTTTCTCCTGGCCAATGAAACAACCTTCCGTCCCCATCTTGTGGGATTTGCAGTTGGGAGCGGTACTGAAGAATACGGGAGCGGGACTGAAAATTCTGTCCTGCGCAGACCTCTAGCTTGTAACCGGTCGGGCAGGACTGGAGAACACAGCTTCACAGCAAAGCACAGGCCAATGAAATACTGCGTGGATCCGGAACGCTATGAAAAAAAAGCTAGAGAGAGAGATTTTTGTCTCGGTCCGGATGTCATTGCGTTTGGGTCCGGATCAGGACCAACTGAGTACCTCTGGTGTATACTGTCTGCATTTAATCATAAAGCGTTTTATTGACCGATTATCAGGAAAGACATCTTAGCATGCTAGTTGTTGTGAATTATTAGAATGCTACAATTAGGGATGTAACGATATTCAAGTCCCACAATACGATATGATCATGGTAGGATATTTATTGTGATATCTTGGAAAAGCTCACGATATGGTGGGAGGCTCACGATATTACGATATTCTACATAATAACAAGACTGACATTATAAAATACTTTGACCAGTCATTTGGTACAACATTTATTGTCATTACGGATATAACGATATCCAACTCTCTCTGTACGATATTTTCACCATGTACATCTCACCGTACCATATTTATTGGAATATTTTGTGGAGGCTCACAAAACTGTGAATCTGCTCCTTTTTCCTCTAAAAATGCCTTAACAAGACTTAATCCATAAAATTAAGATATAATAGTGCTTAGGACAGTTATTTGTTCATGTAGTCTGCACTGAAATGGAGCAAAGGATCATGGTTTATGTAGTTCCCTCTGTTTGTTTTAGATATTTCTGCATCATAACTATTCATTTAAGCAAAGAGACTTGTGATTCAATATACTGTGATGGTCCACAATATTATTTGACGATACGATATCGCAATATTTCGGTTATTATTACATCCCTACTAATGATGCATAAAGGAAGCAAAACATTTAAAATGACCTCGTTCTGTTTTTCATGTTTTTAAGACAGTCAAAATCAGGTACAGCACCTTTAAGACAAGAAAATATTGCTTTTTGCTATATTACAAATGACCAATTTTGACATTCTTCATAAGTAGTGGATAATCTGCATTGTAACCTTTTATTGAAAACATAATATTCTAATAAAAAGACAAAGATACTACTTCGGAACGCATGAATACCATTAAACGTCATATTAAACAAAAAAGGGAATCCCGAGCTTGCAGTTTCTCTAGAACATGATAAAGCCTGCCCCATCTGCCATGTTGCACAGAGAATACTTATTATGCCTGAAAGTGCATAAAAAATACATTGTTAGAGGCAGCGCTTGCTCTCTCTCTTGGGAAGTACTCCGCGTAACTTTGCAGCACTGAATGAATCTAACCAGATATCTCAAGTCTTAGCGCTCACTTTTATAATGGGTTTTCTTTATGAGACTACATAGCTGCAGGCATAGCTCTAAAGTCACTCTTTTTATTAATGTTTGGACAGCGCAGTGCGTGTATATCTATCAAAAAGCTAAGTATGCAGAAATAATGGTGAGGTATAAAAACGATTACGAGCAAAACTGTACTGCGCCATGTAAACAATATCTGCGTATAGTATGATAGCGAGAAATAGGAACGAGATGGGGAGTAGGTGTCCAAGTATTTTCGTTTATGTACTTGCATACCAAGCGATATCAAGCCAGACTAGGATTCAGAGCAGATAAGGTGCAGTGGTGTTTGCAGATAGACACAACGCTTAATGTTTAACCATAAAGGCTCTGCTCCTGTCATGTCCACACACACTGGATGAATGGTTAACAGTAACGTCATGTGCTCATCTAGCTCCGGGTTTGGAGGCAAATTTACAGTCTATTATGGCCAGTCCAGTCGTGGTAAATAAAGTAAACATAGTATTGTATTTAAGTATACATTTTACCTATCTGTACTTTACTTGAGTACATTTTAAGTGTATATTTTTTACTTTTACTTCACTACATTTGGGAGCAGGTATCTGTACTTCCTGCTCCAACGTTTTTGTACAGGACTGAAAAGTAATAGTATTTTTTATTATAGTTTGAAACCCGCTGCAGCCTGAGGGGTTATTTTTAACACATCATAGTTCATATCATAATAAAAAATATACAAATAAAAACAGATAGTGAAAAAATACATCAGTTCCATACTTAATACTCAATACTTTGGCTTTTTAGTCTTTAAGTACATTTTTAAACAAGCACTTACTTTTACTTAAGTATTTTTTCCAGGTATCTGTATTTTTACTGCTAAAATCTTGTACTACAAAAAAGAACAAAAAGTCCTCGCAAAGAAAATTAACAAAACATAAAATATAGAGCCACTCTATGTTACTGTCCAGTTAATACAGTAATTATTGTGGCCAAGCGAAGTTTATTTCTGCACACATTGGAGGTGGAGATCGGACGAATATGTTCAATATGGATTCACACATGTGCACCAATAAAATATATATACCTATGATTTAAATTTGAAAAAAATAATTTATTTTTCCAATTAAGAAGGGTTCGGTGAATGCACATATGAAACTAGTGAGGTTCAGTACCTCCAACAAGGTTAAGAACCACTGCTTTAGAATGTTCCACAGTATGGCATTAAACATGTCCATTTTGCATTTATTC
This sequence comes from Odontamblyopus rebecca, assembly GCA_030686955.1. NCBI lineage: Eukaryota > Metazoa > Chordata > Actinopteri > Gobiiformes > Gobiidae > Odontamblyopus > Odontamblyopus rebecca. The sequence goes on from CM060664.1 coordinate 29,333,458, forward strand.
AATTCCAGGTGATATTATTTCTCCGCACTTCTTTGAAAAACTTGAAAAACCTCCTCAGAATTTAGCTGTAACTTGTCTTGCTAGCATCGCATGTCATATCACATTCGTCTCCATGGAGATAGATAAGCCCAATGCCATACTGTGGAACATTCAACGCAAATAATAACATTCCATAGAGGCAAGCAAGTGTTGAACCCTTCAACAGCAAAGTTACACAGGGCACCTTTAATGATGGTGAATATAAAGCCACTTTTGGAGCTGGGGAGGTTTGCTTTTCTGTCAGGGTCACTCATGTTTACAAAACAAGCCCAGCCAGTCCCATTGTCCTTTGTGGAAATGCAGATGAGTCAACCTGTTTTAGGCAAACATGTGCCCGGTCAAAGCTTCCCAGAATGCACTGAATATTCTCACCCATTAAATTATTTGTAAAAACAATAGTGTCTTTTTACACAGAATTCAGAAAAAAACAGGCTTTTAAATCAGGCTGAGCAAATGATAAAAATTGTGAATTTTCTTACAAGTACTGAGATGCCTGGACTCGTGATATATGTTTTAAAAGTAGGATTCTGTACACATTGTAAACAACTCCAGGATTTGAGAGACTGAAATATGAACTGATAAACTAAGAATCCCGTGCATTTCAGCGCATGCTTGTAGAAGTCGAAAGTACGCATATAATGTGTTGTTCTTTGCAGAGGACATCCTATTGTCTAAATAATTGCAGTCTTTGTGATTGGATAATTGCGCCAACTCAAACTGCAATTTTGATTCATTTATGATATATTGTTCAGCCCAACTCAAATACAACACAAAATGGTCAGTTCTTGATTGTTATGATCTACAGCAGGCTGTATCAATAATCACATACTAATCGATACTAAAACTAGTATCAACATTCACAGAACAGAAATGAACCTTTCCTGAATCGCTTTAGAATCATCAGAACAAGTATAAAAGCACAGACTATTATATGCCCACAGACCACTGTGGAACATACCGTGGACCACAGACTAATTGATAATTGATCATTAAAAATTTCGCTGACCACGTTTAATCGACAAACCGAATGTAGGTAGCTTAAGTCTGAGGAGACGAGGTTCTGTCTCACAGCGCAAACACTGAACTCCTTGGAGACCCCTATATCCCTCAGTGAGTGCCTTTACCTGCACATCAGTATCCTGGTTATAATCGGGTTTTTTGAGTATCCTGGTTTCGTTAGGAGTGTGCATGGGTCCAAAAGACAAACACTTTTCAGTCTTTTCATCACAACAGTAGCCAAAATAAATAAAGTGACCAACATAAATAAAGTGAAATGCTAAATAAAGAGCTGTGCTGCACACGTACAATCTGCACACGTATAATCTCTGAAGTGATGTACACACAGAACAGACTCACCATCAGGTGACATCCCTCTGCCACAGAAAGAACACACATAATCTGACTGAAACTGACCGCATCAGCAGAAAGCGCTGCTTTTTTCAGAACTTATTTTATGCAATTTAGCCATGTGGTTTTAAGTTTTGCTTCTGCAAAACATGAACAAATGTGGCAAAGCTGCATTAAACACATTCTAATCTCACACGGGCTGATGTGGCTCTATAGTGGTTATGGTTTATATGTTGTAAAATTGAGTTTATTTATGCAGATTAGTAATAGTAATAATCATGACAATAATTTTAATAGAAAAAACTTAAACTTTTCTAGGATAGGCAATATATAAGAATCTCTTCAGCCTGTTCCTTGTTTTTTGGTTAAAAAATGTGTTTATGTTTGATTGATTGAAAAAATATTAGCCAAAAAAGAGTGTTTTTATTATCATTGCAGTATCATTCCTTAGTCTCACAAGTGAGTTTGAAATTGTAGCACCATAACAACACTACAGTAGTTGATAAGAGAATTTCTCCACATTACTGCAGACATTATAACCCTAATAGCACTACAAAGTACTACTACCACTTAGCTGACATCTTGGGTGAACAGTTTGTATCTGAAGCACATATTCACTCAGCACAGGAAGCAAACCCAGAGCCCACTACACCACCTTATTGTTGTGCAGGTGGGGAGGAAGTAATGGCACATTAGCCTCCTCCCTGCGATTAAACAGAGGTGAGTATGTGTGGTCCTCCTCTTCGGGTTTCAAATTGCGGCCTTGCGCTTACCGCTGTGCGAATTACGATTTCAAGTCCACAGACCTTTACGTAAACATCCTCTTCCGACTGACGGGGAGATGACATGTTATGCTAAACAACCCGCACGCCGTCACATTCTGTTTAGAGGCGCTATTAAAAAGTTTTGACACCAAATTGCTGAAGCCATCGTTTAATTTTAATGAGTAATTATACATTGAGTGACTGCCTGTTGTGGTGGCTATACTGCAATTTCACCGTCAGTCTTCGAGCAGAAACAATAGCGTTCAATCTCTCTGTTGGTGCAAGATCCATAAGGGCTGGATGTGTTTTAGAGAGTCTTATTTAAAAGTGTGTCTGGATGAAGAGAGTGGCCCATTGAGAAATTAAATGAAGTGTAATTGTTAAGAGTGGCTGCAGTAAATAGGACTTAAAAAGGACTACCAAAGCCCAGGTTTGTACACACGTTTAACATAAATAAAGAGCTGTGGTAATGGGCGGGTTCAGTTTGAGCTGGTCCAGAGACATTAATGTTCCTCGAGCTTTCTGCCGGTCCTCTATATTTATAACAAGTGCATATGATGTGTGAATCTGTAAATATTTATCATAGTTTTATGTTTTATAAGGTGCCCTGTGTCTACTTGTCTCCATGGTGATGTTATTGCTTTGCCTGCAGGTTCCACACTATGGCGTGAAACAAATATATCTCGTATTTTATTCAATTACGGACGTTTTTATTTCCCAAACCTACTGCAAAAACATACATTAATAACGTGAGAGGGCCCACTGCTCCAGAGAAACTTTGCCTAGTGATGTGGCTTGCTCGTCTCCATGGAGATAGTTAAATATAATGTCATACTGTAGGACATTCCAGGGAAAAAAAACATCTCATGGACCTTCTAATAGAAAAGTTATTCAGTAGTGGTTTGAAAAAGTTGAGAAGAAAAGTACAAAAATACAGGAAGTAGTGGCAGTGGCAGTAGTAGTAGTAGTAGTAGTAGTAGTAGTAGTAGTAGTAGTAGTAGCAGCAGCAAGTAGCAGTAAGTTGTAAAATGGAATCCTTCTATCACTGTCATCAACATGTAAATTTCAATTCAATTTAGAGGCACTTTTATCCCGTTTTTCATTCTCCTTTGGGTCAAGTATTGGCTAGAACAGGGGTGGGCAAACTACGGCCCGGGGGCCACATACAGTTAACCTTTTTAATCCGGCCAAACATGAATGAACTGCAATAAAACTTGTTTTATTTTCCCTGCAATTCTGGGATTTCCCAATAGATGGCGCACTCTAGATACATTGACACATAAAACCAAATTATCCATATGGGCCCATGGCTCACTTCCCAGGGGTAGAACTGTATGTTGAACAAGTCTTCCTGACTCATGGTCCGAAAACCTTCCCATAAAGCACTGCAGCCAAGTATATATCTAGTGTGCCGGGCGCACCGCACCTCCTCCCGCACACCGCGCGTGGATCGTGTCTTGTCGCTTACGCTGCGTGGACCGCACTTCCTCCTGTGCACCTCTAAACCAGAACTAACACCAGGACTAAGCCACATCTAAAGCAGGTCTAAACCAGGTCTAAACCGGATCTAAAACCAGGACTAAACAAGCATTAAATCAGGACTAAAACCAGGTCTAAACCAGGACTACAACCAGGTCTAAACCAGGTCTAAACCAGATCTAAAACCAGGTCTAAACCAGGACTAAAACCAGGTCTAAACCAGGACTAAAACCAGGTCTAAACCAGGTCTAAACCAGATCTAAAACCAGGTCTAAACCAGGACTAAAACCAGGTCTAAACCAGGACTACAACCAGGTCTAAACCAGGTCTAAACCAGATCTAAAACCAGGTCTAAACCAGGACTAAAACCAGGTCTAAACCAGGACTAAAACCAGGTCTAAACCAGGACTAAAACCAAACAAGAATTTGCAGGAGGTGGTTGCTACATTCATTTAGTTCCAAAGTATTCAGATTACGTTAATCATTTAAGTAATTTAATGGATTATGTTACATGTTACATCATGCTACATTTTGGGGTCTGTAATCTGTAATCTGTAGGGAATACAGTTTACAGTAACCTTCCCAACACTCAACAGAATTATCAAATGTGTCACAATGAAACGGAATTCAAAATTTCAGAAACGGAAAATGTTAATTTTTGAAGCGGAAATGTTGAATTGAGACGTTTGAATCTGCCACATGTAAATCGTTGGATCCTGCAAGTTATTTTCGTCTTATTTGCTGGGCTGATGTAGTCAGACCAGAACACTCCATCCATCTGCTCCTGGTCCGGCCCTTCCATCAAATTTTAGAACCTTTGTGGCCCTTGAGCCAAAAAGTTTGCCCACCCCTGGACTAGAAATACCCTGGCAATGATGAAGTCCATTTTTAGACCTCTTTTTTGGACTGTCTTTCAAAACTCATGCATTGAGAGCTGTTTTTTTCAGCGCTTATAGTTTATAGTTTTTTCAGCGCTTATAGTTTATGCAAATGAGCCATGTGGTGATAGGTTTCATTTCTGTTAAACACAAACAAAGGTGCGCAAAGCTGAATTAAACACTTTATAATATCAAACGGGCTGACGTAGCACTATTGTAGTTACGGTTTATACTGTTGTAAAGTTTATTAATGTAAAGTTTATTTAGAAGAACACTTTGTTCCAACATGAACTGGACTTCAATTAAAAAAAAGACCTTGTAGAATTTGGCATATTTGTTTTTGCAATAGTTTTGGGGGGGATTATTTTTCCTGAACAGATATCGAGATATGTATCGTATATATGGTATATTGAGATATATTTTTTGCTACATTTTTTGCCCTACATTGACTCGTTTAATGTTTTGCAGGTTTATATTGTGTTGATTTTAATATAAAACACCTGACAGCCTGACTGATTGTTATAGGTTATAGGTTTAGCCTTAGTGGTTCTGTACAGTTTTGTTATGTGGTGAAAAGATTGAAAACCACTGGTCTATTTTGTATCTATAGTCTATTATATTATCAGTACATTCTTAGGAACCGTATGGCTTAATGTATAAAGCATTTACCACTTAACTAAATAATTCACGTTCAAGGTCTGTATCCTCATTATTACACTGCATTAACGATAATGGCAGCTTGATAGGTACTTATAGTTACTCACTCAGCACTTTTAGGTTCCATTCTGCCCCGCTCAAGGCTTTCAAAGTAATGCACAATCCATCGGTGGCTTTTAAGTACCTGAGCAGATGTAGCAGATTACTGGGATCCTGTTTCTCTATTCCTAAAACTGATGCCGCCATTTAGGGCTGAACGATTTGGGGAAAATATCTAAAAGTAATTATTCAGAAAAGCATTGCGAGCGTGATTAGAGTCGTAACTTATGTTTAAATAATGAGATTCTGTTCAAGTTGCCGGTGAGGGTTGGCGAAAAGACTGAAATAAGCGGACTGACAAACTAAGACAAAAGTCCCATTTCAAAACAGGTTTGTACAGATCTAAACTCCAGGGTTAGCAGTTTTTACGCGGAATTAGGCAAGAAATGTTTTGTGGAGGAAAAATGATGGCACTTGAAAACTGCCGCCTTTGCGTTTTGCTAATTGCGCCCGTTCAATTTCAGTTTGATTTGTTTGCGATTAAAGGGCCCATATTACCTTATTTTCTGATCTATGTCATAATGCTCTTTATAAACATATTTAGGCTTTTTTTAGTTCTTTTCCCAAACAGTAAACACTCAGTTCCACCTTGTGATGTCATGTGGTAATAAAGGAATTGCTCCACTGTGTTTTTAAAGTCTATACTATCTACCTTCACTAGAATCGTTTGGTTAATTTCAGCCCTGGAGGTGGCAAAATCTGCTAAACAAAAGGTAAAAAGTCGCTGTTAACTTGAAAACTACCACTACATGACATCACAAGGTGGAACAGAGCATTTTGAGCTTTGGAGATGTAGACAGACTAATAACTCAAAATGTGAGAATGAGAGAAAACACATCTCCGGGTATGTTTTTGAAGCGGTAGCACCATTTTCACATGGCTTAAGGCTCAAAAGAGTCAATTTTGTGTAATATAAGACCTTTAATCTTGCACCTTTTCATTACCGCCATTCGCAGTTAGTGGATTATTCAGTTGAAGTTTAGGCTCAAAATCTTCTTAAAGTTTTCAGCACCCCCCGCTTTTGTCTAACCAGTCTCGAAAACCTCCTTCTCTACTTTTCTAAACAAAAAGATGATACCAAGCGAGCCCTAAAGGCACCATTTTGTTTGCTCGGGCAGCTCTGACACAATGCTTCTTATCTGAAGATCTTCCAACTGCAGAACAATGCTCCTGCCCACACGGAAGCGAGAGTATTGGGGGGTCCCGTCCAACCCTCTTCCAACCCTCTTCCACACAAGCACCAAAAGAGGGCAAACTCAGCATTGCAGTTTCAGCTTTTCAACTGAAAGATACAAATTGTACAAAAACTGTGAGGCTGCTTGGGGGTTTTTTTTTTGCAACTCAGACTGTTTTGTTTCATGATATTGTGTGGGAGTGTCAGGAAAGCTGAGAAAAACTTGCGTATTTAATCAGGAAACTAGTGTGAAATCCCCTTGATCAACCAAGTGACGCCGTGTTCTATGGGGCTTCGTTACCGAGACAACTTCTTCCAACTGGAGGAAATGTCAAGCTGAAAATACGCCTTAAAGAGTCATGTCTCCGTGATGATGATTGCTTTGCCTGGAATGTTCCACTGTTTGGCATTATCTCATCGAAGTTAAGCATTACCAAGCTCAGGTCAGATCTGTGGAGAGGAAAACCCCACTCACAGTAAGAGTGCATGTTTTTTCAAGGCATTTTCAAGCAGTGAAACACATGTAATAATAAAGTTTAACGTCATATTGTGGAACATTCAAGGCAAAGCAATAACATCTCCAGAAAAGTTACATAGTGCACTTTAAATCTTAGTATAAGCTTAAAATAAGCCTTACTTTTGATTTTGTGATTAATATTGAACAAGATTTAGCTATTCTAAAATACATTTCAAAAAGTGGTGGTGAATTATAAGTAGGATTCAACGTTGAGTAAATTGATTCTTTCATTTTCATTTATTTTTTGAGTCTTATGTGGAAATCCTCTCTTTTGCGAAGCCGGATTTGTGTCAATACAGCCCCAATGTCTGTGGAATACAAGTCAATATTACAAAAAATGTCCCCTTTAAATATGTATAGTCATGAATGAGCCCAACTTTTGATTCTGTCTTTAATATTAAACAAGATTTAGCAATTCTAACATGGATTTCAAAAAGTGTTGTAGAGATATTAAGTGGGATTCAGTGTTGAGGTGAGTTGATTCTCACTGTGATTTTCTTGGGTCACATACTTAGACTTGATCCCTCCGCTGCTGAAAGAAGCTTAAAGGTGCACTGTTCAGCTTTACTGGTTGAGGTTATCACTATGTCTGGGTTAGGGCTGCCAAGAATGTTCCACAGTATGGCATTAAACATATCTATCAAATAGTTGTTCAATTAAATGTGCGTTTTATTGCTCAAAAATATGTGCTGAAAAACATACAGTCTCATTTTAGAGTGGGCTCGACCTCGTGGCATTACCTGTTTGTCTCCACGGAGATGTAAAAGTTGAATGCCAAACTTTGGAACATTCAGGCAAAGCAATAACCATTCATCACTGAGACAAGCATTTGGCAGACCCTCCATCAGAAAGTTACACAATGCAGCTTTAAATTTGTTTTATCAGATTTTTACTGTTTTAAAAATGTGAAAAACAGAACTAGTTCATTTTAAACAGTGTGCAGTGGGTGTCACAACTTTCAGACACCAGACAGTTTTGCAGTGACAGCAACTAGCATGCTAATAGGCACTGATGATCAGACAGTAAAATGCTTCAGATGCAGACAGCACGCAGCAGACTTTTCTGACCCCAGAAATGGCTTACACAATATATCTGTGCTGGGGCGAGATATGTTCTGCTCAGATACATGGGAAAAATCTGATAAAGGGCCTTTTATAACCAGGGGAATAAAATCAGGGGGCAAAGTTGGATCTAATGTTCTTCATGTTTAACAATGACTTGTTTCAGAGGGACAGTATTTAAAGTTATTTCAGTGGTTTTAACTTTTTACACCAAGCACCAGTCCACCACAGAAAAGATTTGGCCACTGCATATAAATCAGGTATATATCAGGACTACAGGTCTAAACTAATTACACCTTACAAATGACCCCTCTGCCACTGAAAGGAGTTTGAAACTTGGTTTTATAATGCAAATGACAGGTTTTCATATTTTTCTCATTATTATGAACTTTTGATACACTTTTCTCCTGTTTCCTTTGCCTGTAATCCACAGTACAATTACACACTTCTTCAATACTTTATGAAGATGTGAGTCTGGTCATTGGTTAATCTCCCAGTTTTCAAATGGGCGCAGACCAGGTGGATCAGCCAGTGGTCACACATGGTCTGTCCACATTGGGAAGAAGAAAGAGGCCAGAGAAACATAGTGGATTTCTGCAGAATCAATAAACCCGGCATTAAACTCTGTTAGTCTGAGGTACGGCTGGGCGATATGGCCAAAAAATAAAATCTCTTTTTTTTTGCACACACTGGACAATTTTGGACATTTTCATTGATTTTGTCAAAGGAGCGACTGCTTGTCTTTCAAACAGAGGAAGCTCTTTACATTTTCATTCTTGTCATATTCTGTTATTTAAGAAATTGTAAACAGCCTTGAGTTACATTTGTACACATAAAAGAAGAAAGGAAGAAAGTCAGCAAATCTGTTCCATAATAATCCTTGATTTCAGATTTTTCTGTTTTTCAAAAGTATTAAAAACCTGAATTCCTCAAAGGAATTTGAGGAATTGCCCAGCCCTAATCTGAAGTGATTTTACTTGTAGATCATGTGACCAGTGAGCTCCTTTGTTTTACATGTGTCTATTGCACAGGATTTGAGACGCAGTGGAGTGGAGAAGGGACCGGACTGATGGCAATCTGTATAAAAATAGACAGTTTTCATTGTGGATTTACCAGGCACATTATCTCTGAGTGTTAAGCAGAAACCCTGTTTTGTGAGTCTGCCTGTGTCAGTCCAGGGCCTGTGTCTGTGTCTGGCCTTGCTCGAGTAAAGGGAGCCACGTCGCCGTAGGAACAGCTCGCTTCTCCGGTGCATCTGGTTAGTCACTTCTGGATGTGTGCCACAAGCGACAGGGACACAGAGCTGTTCAATGGAAGGATTATTCTGCTCTTTTCTTTTTTCCACCATGTTTACACAGCATCAGCCTGGGGTCAGCTCAAACCAGACATGGAATATAATAGGAATAAAAAACAAGAGGTGTAAGCTGGTGAGGATGAACACCAAACTGAACAGAGGAAACTGATAACTTGATCAAGATTTTAAATTGTAATTATGATTGTGATTACCTAAGTACATTTGAAAGTCTATACTTTTCACCTTCACTCCACTGCATCTGAGAGCAGGTATCTGTACTTTCTACTCCACTGCATCTTTGAACAGGGATAAACAGTACAAGTATTCCCATAGTTTGAGACCTGCTGAAAAGAAGGTTTATTTTTAGCACATTCATAGGTTGAACAAACAAAAAACAACTAATAAACAAATAAAAACAGCAGTTTTTGCTGAACTATACTAACTGTTTTTGCTGAACTACATTAAGCTTTGTTAGATCTCAAAATACTTTTCGTATTTATTTTCATCAGAGATTTTCACTATGATTGTGACATATTGTGCCACCCTAATTTGAATAAAAACATTTTCCTTTGTAACATGTTTGTAATGATAATAATAATAATAACCTAAAAAATCAAATTACACATCTGATTGAGCTATTCCTCTGGGACTATGTTTTCAGCTGGTTCCATTATAGAAGGAGATAGGGCTATTTTACATCCAATATGCAATCTTCATTTTGAACTGTGAATAATTATCATTTTGCTGAGCAGCAGCTGCATTTTGATAGGAGCAAAAGCTAAGCCTGCAAGGCACATTTTTATGAGTGTACGAGGCAGACAGGTGGAAAACTATTGGGACTTGAACAGGTCTAGAAACGAGAAGAATGTCCTGAACAGATAAAGTTACAGCGCTCTCCTCTCTTCTCAAAGACTTCATTACTCGTATTAAATAAACATGACAGCCGCTTTTTGATATATGCACATCGACAACAGAAATCTACCAGCTAAGACAAAGCAAACACTATTGGGCCGTAGGATATCACACCGTAGGATAATAAAGCAAATCACAGAATGAATGGAAACACTTCATAATATCTACACATTAATTAGGCTTCATAAAGCATAAAGAAAGACGTATTTCATAGTGAACTCTTTCTTAATTAAGAATCATTCAGGATTAGCAACTCCCTCCACCACCAGTCAAAAGTTTGGGCTCCACTTTCTTTCTCCCTGTTCTTCAATGTGATTCAATGTTGTTGTTTTTCTTAAGTTATTTTTACTAGTTTCAAAGTTTTATACACATACCGAAGGCTTCAAATATATGATTATGTATGCAGCAAAGATTAAAGGTTTTGTAATATTTTATACTCAAATCCTCAATGTAGCCACTCTTTGCTTTGGTGAAAAGTATTTTGTACAATATTTAGGTTTTGTTTTGTTTTTTGTTTTATTTACTCCATAATTCCATATATCTTGCTTCATATATTTGATGTTTTCGCTATGCATATAAAATGTAGAAAGCAGTAAAAATAATAAAAAAAAATAAAAAAACACTGAATGAGATTGTATTGTACTTGTATTGTACCTGAATTTCCCGATCTTACTAAACCTGTATCACTTTTAGTCCCATTACATTTTTTGTCATGATTTATTAAGAGTGTATATTATAAACCGATATATGAGCTTCTTTTTCTGACTGTTGGGACCTTGCATTATGTAACTTTTCTGTTTGTCTCTATGGAGATATTATTGTTTTGCCTCAAATGTTCCACAACTTATGTAACGCCAAGCAAGCTACAGGTCAGATCTCTGGAGAGGCAGGCCCGCTCACTGCTGGATCGATGCTTTATCCCACACAACAATCATTTCTAGGGAGACAAGCAGGCGGTAGAGAAAAACGAGAAAAGTTACACAGTGCACCTTTAAACTCTGACTGGTTAAAGGTCCAATAAATTGTGTTTTTGATCTACGGCGTGCCATTTGAACAGTGAAAATGAAAATGTATAAGACAAAGAGTGACGCCTGAGGTTAAAATTTTGCATGACTGAACACGGCACGAAACTATATATGGATTTTAACAAGAGACTATATACGGACTTCCTTGAGTTATATTTCAAATCAGTCTGCCTCTCCGAACATGTCAAACTATTACAGAAGATGGGTGAGGGTGAGCGTGCGTATGGCCCCAAACTACGCCTGTGCGCGGTTGTCACTGTGAAATGTGATTCGTCGTGTCAAGCGAGTCCTACCAGTCAAACTGAAGCCGTGATTGTACCTTATAGATGATCCTGGCCACTGAAAGGAGCTTAAAACCCAGGGAGTTTAAAACCAGAGGGGGATTGGGGCAGATTTAAGGGTGAGTGACGATGTGAGGAGACAATAAAGTGGTCTGTTCATCCTTCATCCTTCATCACCTTCGGAGCGTGGCCCAGGTGTGGACTCGGAGCTCGGAGACAAAGCCCACCAGCTCTGTGTGGACACTGTCTTTTGTCTTGGGCTGCTAAGTCAACAGTGAAGGAGCGATATGAAAAGACAGCCAGCGACTGGACTGTAGCGCTTTCATTTAACACTTCCTATGAGTCTGAATAACAAAAAACGGTTTCTTTCTTACACTCACGATAGATTATTGCGTGTTAATAGGCAAAATAAGTGTTAAAGGGCCCATTTTATGCTGGTTTCTGATCTGTTATAATGTTATTTCTAGTCAAAAACATATCTGGAGTTGTGTTTTGTTTTATTTACACGTTTGAGCCAAAAATCCTGCTTATTTAGATTGAGTTTTTCTCTCAAATTGAAAACACTTTTTTGAAGTACTCCACTGTGTTTACTCGAATCATTTGGATAATTTCGGTCCTGGAACTCCCCATTTCTACTGATCTAAAGTTAAAAAGTCAAGCTGCTAACTTGAAATTTACCACTTCATGACATCTCAAGGTAGAACAAAGAATTTTGAGCTTTGGAGACGCAACTCCAAGTATGTTTCTGATGAGGTAACAACATTATAACATGGCTTAAAGCTCATAAGAGTCGAATTTGCGTCATACAGGACCTTTAAGGATGAACGCTGCTAAACCATAAAGAAAAAAAGATAAGTACTCTAATGAAAAGTAGACCGTGGAGTTTTATTTCCAAACGCATGTGAAATGTGTATCTATAGGCAACTAATTGAAATTCAAGCCAATGTGCCAACGTGTATAAAATGTGATGCCTGTAGAGATATGTTATTCTTTGATAAATGCTTAAACATGGCCTAACATGATTTCAATTCAAACACCAGCCTCCAACATACTCCACTTTCTAGCTGTTTGAACCTCCCGGGCTAATACGTATTCTGAACTGCTAATCTACTTACACAAGCCCTATGTTCAAAGAATACACCAGTGCAGCCAGCTTGGCACACCACACAGGGTTGCTATAGCATTCTCCACCGGTTTTTGGCATCTTTGTCTGAGAATGGGCACAAATTGTTTCAAAATTTGGGATTTTGTAAGCATGTCTGTGTCCCTTTTTTATCTCAGCGGATTTGACCAAATGAACTGTTTTGAGATGAAGAAGAACATTTCTTTGATTTGTTGATTTCTTCTTCCAAAAGCAGAAATTGTCCAAACCACGAAATGAAAGGAAAAGAATGACAATTTCACATTTTTGCAAGAACAGTGGCGAAATGGACTGTCAGTTTGACCCTGGAGTTAAGAAACAAATAAACATCCAATCAGCAGCGTTCAAAGTTTTGTCTTCGGTTTTGAATTCACGGCAGAAGCAGGTACACTGTGTATACCTGCGCTAGTATTTTTAGACACAAGTCATTACACTCCCATTTGACAAAAAGAGAGACCCGTGATACATATTAGGTGCGAGGCGTCTGGCTCATTTATCAAGCTGGTCGGACGCTGCGTTGATGCATTCATGTATAAAATGCCACTGTGATCATTTTTCTCAGCTTCTCCCGAGCTCGCGGACAGCGTCTAAAAACATTTGCATATGCGCTGGCTCGCTCTAGTATCAGAAATGTGAGAGGGTAAGCGTCCATTCTGTAGACGAGTTGATTAACATGTATTAGCATAACAACAGGTCCACTCGTCTGCACTTGGAGACATAATGGGCCCGGGCTTGACTTTGTATGAAGTCGGTGAAAGCAGCTGGACACTCCAATTTAAACCAATGCTGTGTGTTTATGATGTGTGCTTAGTTTAAAGGGCCCATATTACGCTATTTTCTCATCTGTTATTATTTATAATGTTGTTTCCTCATCACAAACATACTTGGAGCTGTGTTTTGTTTCGTTTGTATTTTTTAATTAACACACAAACAAACACTGCATATTTAGGTTGAGCTCTTCTCTCAAACAGAAAATACTGTTCCACCTCGTGATGTCATGTGGTGATACAGGAAGTGCTCAGATGTGTTTTTAAACTCCATACACCTTCACTAGAATCATGTGGATGATTTCAGCTCTGGAAGTGCCAATGTTTACTGAACTAAATGTAGCTGTTCACTTGAAAACTATCACTTCATGACATCACAAGGTAGAACAGAGCATTTTGAGCTTTGGAGATGTAGACAGAATAATAATAAAGGGTTGCTCGGACATGTGTGAATGAAGCAAAACACAACTTCTGGTATGTTTTTGATGACACATGGTTTAAAGCTCACAAGAGTCTATTTTCTGTAATATATATATTGTATAAGCAACTCAAGGTCAAAGTAAGTGTGTGTTAGCATGCTAATTGTTGTAGCTGTACCGTGATGGGAAAACTTTTTACTGGTTGAGCATTTTTAAACTCATAAAAGTGAATGATTACGTTAAGAAATCCAAATTTGAGAAAGCGAGAAATAACTTTGGACTATCACAAACCACTTCAAATGAACTAGTCATAACTTTCTCGTTTAAGACTATTAAGTGCCATTAAGTGCAAAAAAGTGCTTCATTATGAAACCCTCCTCAATTGTGTAACTCATAACTCATAAAAGTATTCACTGTGCAAAGATTTGGAGAGACAGCATTCACCAGAGCAAGTCACTTATAGCCATGAGGTCGAGAGTATATAAGATAAGCATCCATATGTACTGAAAATGTGCTGTAAAAGTGTAGTGGCCATACACCAGAGGGTTTAAAATGTGTGAAGAAAATTCTCCATAGTCTTTCGCAGCAGTGGTGGAACATAATAAGATGATTGAGCCCATCAGCTTCACATGAGCGGAGTGTACGCTTTTGGTTTTGCAGTAGTAAATGGGACTCGTAGATGCACGGAATAGAGTAGTTTAGATGAATTAGTAATGGTCTGCGAATGAGAAAGTTTTTGCAGCCAGCGTGATGTGCGATGTTTATTTAAATTATGAAAACACAGCGCGATGACTAAAAAAAACAGCCTTTACAATGCAAATAACAGGGTTCAAAGCGGGCGCGCTGTGTGAATCAATGAAATGTGACACACGCTCATGTAATTCTGTTTCCAGTTGCAGCAGAAGTGGTGACAGAAGAGAGAGCAGAGTACAATTTGTGTCAGTCTAATCATCAACTCACTGACTTTGCCATTAAAGGGCCCATGTGATGCTATTCTCTAATCTGTTTATAATAAATTTGTTTCCTCATCTAAAACATGCCGGTTGAGTTATGTTTTGTTTAAATCGCACACACACAAATTGTATATTTAGTTCTTCTCCCACACACTCAGTTCCACCTTGTGATGTCATGTGGCAATACAGGAAGTGCTCCACCGTGTTTTCAAACCTTCACTAGAATCATTTGGATCATTTCAGACCTGTGTAACGGAGTTAAAAATGCACTTATTACTATTTCCTGGTTGTATTTTATGTTTGATTAGAATTTATATGTGAATTTTCACCATTTACTTTTTTTTTTTGATAGTTCAACTTCCGCTCTCAGTCGCACGTTGGAGATGGCAGAGGGTAAGTTCTGTCCGGGTTGAAAAGAATATATTTCGCAAAAACAACACACTTTCAGCATAAATGCAAGAACGCATGTTGATAAGATGAAAGTTTTCACGTGTAATAGACGTTTTTGAGTTTTGTACATTTTATATGGAGTGTAAAATTTTCAAGTTAGCTGAATGTTATGAGAATGAGCGGCCATCACACGGTGCTGTCCTCATTCTTACAGGAGCCAGTGCCTGATATCTGTGAAAACAGGTTAATAGAGTGTTTATGTCTGTCAGGGGTATGTTTTATTTCATTTTATTTATGCAAAAGTTGTGCATTTGTCTCTCCATACACTTACCCTGTGCAATATGGTAATAGCACGGCCAGTATGTGATTATAAACCCCCCGTCTCAAGACTGCGGAGGGGAGACATACTAATAGAGTGTTTATACGTCTGTCACAGGAGAAAAGCTGACAGACTCCACACTGCGTCCTGTCTTTTTTACACAGCCTGACGAAGAGTTTGCCGCCGTTACACCTGCAACTGCCACTATCTACTGAACAAGGGGTAAAATGCGGCTGCTAACTTAAAAACTAGCGCTTCATGACATCACAAGGTGGAACAGAGCATTTGGAGCTTTGGAGATGTAACAGACTAATAATAAAGGGTTACTCAAACACAACTCCAGGTATGTTTTTGAGGAGAAGATTATAACATGGCTAAAATCTCAAAAGAGTCAATTTTGTGTAATATAGGACCTTAAAAGGTGCATGATTTTTCAAATGCAAGATTTGTTTTGCTCCATTAGAAATATCATGTAAGCAGCTCTGAAAGTTGAAATGAAAAAGCTGTGTACTGTACTGTCTGCATCTAATAAAGTGCTTTTACTGTCCGATAATCAGGAAGTTGTTAGCTTTACTGTGACCGCAAATCTGCTTCTCTGAAAGTTGTGAAAAGCGCTTATGAACAAATTGCTGTGAATAATTAGGATGCATAGGGTAAGAGGGGACTGCTGAAGTAGTTCTGTTTTTAACATTCACATACAAATCAGGTACGGTGCCTTTAATTTGCCTTTTCACACATAAAGATGCTTTGTACTTCTCTGTATAGTTTTTATAGTAAGTTTTTGCGCTAATCCTAATGAGCTTACACCTTCACGTCATTATCCTTTTAGTCAGTTAATCAATGTCCAGTGCGAGTCTTTAGTCCACCAAGATTTTCTTTAGTCAACAACAGCCTATTAAAACCAATGTATAAAACAATCTATTGCGTTGTAACTAATGTTGTGAGCTGGGGGAGATTTGCAGATTTTCCTGACGGGAGTGGAGCTTCCAGTGTGGTCTCTACTGCAGTGAGCCATCTGCTTGAAAGATTTGACAGTCTGGTCATTCTCCACTGACCTCTGAATACAACATGATATTTTCACCCCAGCAGCTCTACCACCCACAAAATATTTTCTGGTTGGAATTTTCATGTGAACAAGAAGGCTATTTAGAAGTTGGAGATTCTGCTGCAACAAAACCAAGAATCTGCCCTCAAATTTTGCACTTAAATCACCTTTCTGCCGTGTGATCTGTTCACGACTAACTTGCACTACGGTGATGTTTTTTGGTCAAATTTTAACATTTTCCAAAACCTTCAAAGCGCTTTACATCAACAAACCATTCACGCATTCACACGTACAACACCATTGTATGCAGACACTGGGGGTGAGGTGGGTTAAGTGTTTTGCCCAAGGACACAACAGCTGCTTTCGTCTGTGGGAGCTGGAATCGCATCGCCACTGGACTAATGAGATTGTATCGCTGTGTCTGGAATGTTCCACAGTATGATTTGTGTTCATTCAGCTTCAAAAAACCCTCAAAAATGCGAATTCTTACTGTGAATGTCAAAATGCATTGTTACTGGTTGTCTCTCCATAGATCTGACCTGTGAGAACTTGGCCTGAAGGCATCAGCTGCTCATCTCCATGGAGAACCAATCATTTCCATGGAGCACTGTCCATCAGAAACGTGAAACAGAGCGACTTTAAACTACTTTTCTTTACCATTCTAATGTTTAACTCATTTATTTGAGTTTCTACTATGCAATGTGCTGAGTACAAACTTAAACACAGAAGCAGCTGGGCAGGTGTATTTCATTTCTTTCCCATTACGTTCATATATTGAAAACAGACCAGCCATTGAATAACAAATGGCAGCTGTTTACATTAGTCAGTTGTGCCCATTGTATTTCCTTGTCTGAACTCGGGCCTTTGTGCTGCAAAAGAACATTTCATCTGCTGTAACATGATGCAGACCCCAGCCAAATTGGTCTGTACTTAGACACACAGAAGCTCATGTTGTAAATGCTGACAATAAACAGACATAAACAGAGTGTTTCATCTCGACTACGCGGGAAAAGTTACTCTAAGTCAGACCTTTTGTACAACTAGCTGGAGCATTGTTATTCCTCACTGTTTTCCTTAACATTTTTGCATTTAATTTTATGTTGTTAACTTATAAATTATGTTAAATTGTCACATTTTTATATAGCATTTTTCCACCTTCAAGCGCTTTACACCAAGGAACCACTCACGCACTCACACACCAGTGTACGCAGACGCAAAGTGGATTAAGTGTCTTGTCCAAGGGCACAACAACAGCTTTTATCTGTGGGAGCTGAAATGGCATCGCCAACCTGTGGGTCAGTGGACTTTTCTAGCTACTGTTGATTCATTATAATAAACTAAACCTTACAAAATGTACTGTAACTTTCCTGGTAAAGGGTCCATAAATGCCTTTCCTTTGCCTACAATGTTCCACAGTATGACATTAAACTGGTATCACTATAGATACAAGCAGGTGATGCTACCAGGCCAATTAATAGGTTAGATTTATGTAGAAGCGCTCCGGCTCACTATAAAATTGTAGGTTTTAAAGTGTAACTTTTGTGTAACTTTTCTGGGGGAGAGTCGGTCAAATGCTTTTTGCTGCGGAGATGTTATTGCTTTGTCTGGAGTGTTTCACAGTTCAGTATTAAACTTTTCTAAGTCACGGGTCTGGTCTGTGGAGAGGTAACCCCGCTCCTTTCTGTGATAACAAGAAAGTGGTGGACCCTCTAGTAGAAAAGTTACATAGCGCGCCTTTAGATGAGACTAAAAAGTAGCTGCATCATTCTGAAGGGTCATTTGGGGCAAACGCAACAGCAGAATGTTCAATTTATAGAAAGCATTAAAAATATATGAAGCGTTGACTTGTTTTTCTTGTAAACTTTTACATTGCCGATTTATCAATTTTCTGCGGCGCTTTCAGGCATATTTTGGAAGCAGATGTTAATGCAGGTTCAGAACTTGTGCTGATGCTGCTCTGGAACATCGTTAAGAGCAGAGCACAAACCCATGGCTGTGAATGGGGGCAGCCCTGACGGTTCACACAAAACACTGCTATTTTCAATAATGACACACAAGGCCACCCAACATGATGGGCCGGATCAAACGCTCTTCTAACGACTCAGATACTCAGTGTGTGTGTGTGTGTGTGTGTATATGTGTATATTATATGTGCGTGTGTGTGTGTGTCTCTGTGGGGGTCTGTATGTGTGTGTCTATGTGTACTTGTGGGTGTTGTGTGCGTGTGTTTGCTTTTTGTGTGTGCTTATGTATGTTTGTGTGTGTGTCTGTGTGTTTGTGAGTGTGTGTGTTTTGTGTGTCTGTATATGTGTGTATTATGTGTGTGTGTGTATCTGTGTGCGTGTTTGCTTTCGTGTACTGTATGTGTGCGTGTGTGTATTTGTGTGCGTGAGTATGTATATGTGTGTCTGCATGTGTGTACTGTATGTGTGTGTGTGTGTATCTGTGTGCCTGTGTTTGCTTTTGTGTACTGTATGTGTGTGTGTGTGTGTGTGTGTGCGTGAGTATGTATATGTGTGTCTGCATGTGTATATTGTATGTGTGTGTGTGTGTATCTGTGTGTGTGAGTATGTATATGTGTGTCTGCATGTGTATATTGTATGTGTGTGTGTGTGTATCTGTGTGCGTGAGTATGTATATGTGTGTCTGCATGTGTGTACTGTATGTGTGTGTGTGTCTGTGTGCGTGAGTATGTATATGTGTGTCTGCATGTGTATACTGTATGTGTGTGTGTATCTGTGTGCGTGAGTATGTATATGTGTGTCTGCATGTGTGTACTGTATGTGTGCGTGTGCGTGTGTGTATCTGTGCGCGTGTATGTGCTTTCGTGCGTATGTATGTTTGTGTATGTGTGTCGCTACATTGTCTGTGCCTTTCTGCATACGCCATCAAAGTGCGGTTGCCATGGCGGTGATCAAAGGAAACTCAAAGTCAGACTCGGAGCTTGTGGAAAAATTGCTGCTCCGATGAGGGAGGGTCGAGGCAGCGATCCCTGCGATCTGCTCCACTGTGCGCTCGTCATTGCCAGGTACGAGGAGATGCTTAGATTTCACCCACGCAATGTCTGTATCCAGATATGTGACACAAACTGGACCTGCTTTAATGGTGAGGGGGCGGTCACTAGGTAACAATGCAGAACTTTGTGATTGCGCTTGGTGCAGATTGATCGGCGATGCTGCAGGGTGCGTGGACATTAGCCTGTGCTGCTCGGTTCTAAAAGGTCCAGAGTGGATTTGCCTTGTGCGTGGCTTTCCTCTGTGGAGTCAGCCACGTTTATCCCTGCGTGAGTTTGCTCTAAGTATTTGTGCTACTGTTGAGAAATCCGGCCAAGTAAATAGTCGCTGGTCAATTGATGCCTACTGCTCAGAATAAGTGGATGCTAATTTTAGCTAATTTTATTCCTGTTGATTTACCTGAGGCCTATTTTCAAACGTACTGAGAATTTTTTTTTTTTTTAAACAGTTTCAAAATAATGTTTTTCAATGAAACAATTTTGGGTCTCCATGCTCCACCTAAATTAACAAATAGTTCAGAGTTTCATATTAATAAGAGAGATTCTCCCCAATAGACTAAAAACAAAATCACACTTTATTCACGCATCTTACACGTAAAAATAACTACACTGGGATAAAAAAAAAACCTGCTTTAAGATTAAATATAGGCAATAAACGTCATTTATACTCAAACAAAAATACACACAAATTATTAAAATCTTGTGTTACCATAATCTCATTTAGCTTGTATTAGTTTTAGGTTCAACACAATTGAAAGTCATGGTTGGATTATTTTTATATCTGGTGTTACCAAGTCTCTGCACAGATGTAATGATGTAAATGAACACAATTGCAGAGAAAGTACTTTGAGTAGCGGACAAACTCATGTACAGACTGTTCTTTGCTAAAAAAAAATAAAAACAGTCTTTGCGAGATGCATTAGCAGGTACTGTTATTTCAGAATAATTCAATATCTGTTGAAGAGTCCAATTCCCACTGTCATCACTGTTATCAGAAATAGCAGCCAAACAAGCAGCATTCTATTTCCATCATTAAATTACCAGCACAGCGTCACCACTAGGGATGTGCTAAAATATAAAAATATCAAAATACTGTGATACTAACTCTGGTGGTACAGTATCGTTATCATGGGCTGCTGTATATCGACAAAAGTATTGTTTTGTATATTTTACTAAATTATTTTGTGACAGTGATACAATTTTGAAGTCTCTCCAGAAAAAGGACACTTGTTTATGCAATACACTTGACACATTTACTGTTTTAAAGGTTATAACTGGTTTATTCCATATTAACTTTGCACAAATAGTGTTTAACAAAGAAATACTGTTATTAAAATGTATTTGTTTCTTAAAAATAGTGAAATATTGTGGAATATCATGTGCAAAATTTTGATTACTGCATGTATCGCCTTATCGTAATAATATAGTATTGTAAGCCATATATCGAATATTATATACAGTAGAATCGTGAAACACTGCGATTCCCAGCCCTAATTACAGCTGTCAATCATCTGCGGGTAGTTAAAATTTCATCTCCTGTATGTGTATGTGTGATAAAAGTTGTATATTTTTTTCCCAGTACAGGTTTCCTGTGCAAAGGTCAGACCAAATCCCCACGGCAATACTGATTTTACAATCATAAGCACTTTACAGGCAGCAGCTTCTCCATGTCTCTCCTCTTCACTTTTCTGCGCCCATAGTGTCAATGCATCTCCAATACTTGGCCATATCAACATGAGACGGATAGGTTAAAACCGCTATCTCAGCCGTAACCAGTCCCACCGTTGTGCACTTGAAATCAATAAGACCTATTAGCACAAGTCCGAAGAGAAATTTGGAAATGCTCACTCACATAAGATGC
The DNA here is from genome assembly GCA_030686955.1 of Odontamblyopus rebecca. Taxonomy (NCBI): domain Eukaryota; kingdom Metazoa; phylum Chordata; class Actinopteri; order Gobiiformes; family Gobiidae; genus Odontamblyopus; species Odontamblyopus rebecca. The sequence goes on from CM060664.1 coordinate 29,354,893, forward strand.
TATCATTAGGGCCGAGGACACTTTACAAAGGGCACAGCTCTTCTAGTAAGATATCTGCTGACGTGGAGTCTGCCACAGCCCATGTTTTAAGTCCCACTAAGTACATGGTGAATTTGTGCTGTCAGGGTGAGATGTGGCACTTGTGTTGAAAGCGTGCATTTAAGGACTGGAGCCTGGGTCCAAAATGTAAGGCGTGAAAAGCTTCCGGAAACTTGGGTGATATGTAACAAGTGAGGCCATATTTTTGAGATGAAACCTCAAAATGGCCAAAAGCAAAGGTATTTCTCAAAGGTCAAAAGTCGGTCAGACAGTTAATGCCAGGGTTGGACTGGGAAAAGAACAAATACAGTCTGTTCTATGAGGGGAAGCTGTGTCTAAGCTCCATCCGAAAGAGGAGAGCAATATCGTTTTAATGGTCTGAGCCCTGGACCCCAGCATCAGCGCAGTGGGGAAAATAACCAGCTGGCACTTCCTTCACTCGCGCATAATGGTCCTCACCTGGTGAAGACGCAGCCATACAAAAAGCCCGCCCAGCCAAAAATAAAAATGAAAGCTGTAATCTTATTTGGAGGGATGTAATTGAAAACAAGCCAATGTGCCGAAGCCAGGAAGTGCAAGTGAGCAGATGGTAATTAGCTGCTGCGTGATCCATGGATCAGATTAAGACCAGACTCACACATTAGCAGAATGTCAGCTCTGGGAGAAGATCTCATCCACAGTTTACGTTTTCAGTTCAGCGCTGTATGACTAATTTAAGTATCACTCTAAAAGAAACCCGCCCCATCTCTTCACAAATAAATCCCACATTCAACTCTTCATTCAAATGCTTCTGCCATTCCAGGAAAACGCGGCATAGCATATTGATAAGATGTAAAAAGAGCAGCGTTCTCCCACTCCAAGTGAGATTAATTATTCTTACCAAGGTCATGTGCCCTGCAAAGAAATGAAACATCTTCAATCATTGCTGTCATGATCGCTCGAAAAATAAAAGGGAATCTTAAAAAGCTATTAGGAATCCAATCTTTTGCCAAAGCTGAAAAAGTATTTCATTCATTGGGATTGTTTTTGTAGAGGATCTGGCTGGTTTCCCTTCGGAGCGTCAGGTTAAAACTTCAGGGACTGGGGTGAGGTCTCGGAGGTAAATGATGGCTACAGTGTCAGCACTTAAAGAAGACACTTGTACCATATGCGTGTAAAGCTACACCGCCGCGGGACCACCTCCAAGCTGTTCTGCTCGATGCCAAGAATGGATTGGGTTTCTAGCTCTTAACAGATAATTTGTCGCTAGCATAAACGGCAATCAGGAAGCCATATGTATGTCAATGTTTTTGTCAATACCTAACGGCTGCACCATCTGTATCAATCTGACATAAAGCTAACGGAAACACATTTAACTCTGTAACTCCCCGACTTCACTGACAAAGCTGATATCTGACCTGCTCTCGTATTACTCAAACCACTTAACATAATGCTTCAGATTTGTACAACTTTCAGAGCACAGTTTAAACATTTATTTATTCAACACTTCAACGAGAAAGCACAGTACAGCCCATAAGACGCTATTTTATATTTATGTTATGTTTCCTCATCACAAACATACTTGGAGCTGTGTTTTGCTTCATTCGCACATGTTTAACACACAAATCCACCTTGTGATGACATGTGGTGATACAGAAAGTGCTCCACTGTGTTTTTAAACTCCATACACCTTCACTACAGTCATTTGGGTAATTTAAACCGTGGAATTGTCAATCTCTACTCAACTAAACATAAAAGGAGATGTTAACTTGAAACTCCTGCTTCATGGATGTGGAGCTTTGGAGATGTAGACAGACTAATAATCTGATTTTCAGTATTAGTATAAAAATAACCCGTAATATGCAAAAACAGTGAAGTAGAAAAACCCTGTAAAACTGTAAAACCCCTCCGCGATATGAGGGGGAGCGGGAAGAGGGAGCAGGGAGGGGGATCACTCAAATCGGCCCACGATCTAAACTGAGCTGAAAATCATAGTTATGGGGAGTTTTTGGAGCTGTTTTTTATTCTAATAAACAGACATGCCACCTTTGACTACACAGAAAAATGTGCGGGTTTCCCTCAGCCAATCAGAATGCAGAACACAATGCGCGTTCATGCACTGTAAACAAAAGTATGTAAATTGCACAAAAAAAATCTGCGGAAGGTGAACCGCTTTATAGTGAGGGACGACTGTAAAACAAAACGAAAGTCAAACAGCGACATGCAATCGCTGCAAACAAACAGTTTCTCATGGAGGAACCAGCAGAGCCACTTTAACACTACCAATTTGATTCATCACTTACAAAAGAATCATCCGGACGAGTTTGAGATTTACAAGCCACAGCAGCAAACACCGGTGAAGGTATGGGCTCGGTATCGGTATCGGAAAGAGCACTCCTTTAAAAAAAGATCTGATCGGATTGGAAGCCAAAAAATCTTTACTGAGACATCTCTAATTGTAACAGGGGCCCTTTATATAATCAAGACAAGTCATAATCATAAAACCCAGGTCTGTGATTTGAGTCAAGCCAAAGTTTTGTATATAAATGAGTTTATCATGTGAAAGTCTCAAGAGGTAACAATAAACACAATCACAGATTTTATTGTATTAATATATTTTGCTATGAGTTCAGGAAATGTTGGTCTCTATGGAAAAAACAGAAGTTGCTTTGGGATTTAAAGTTTAGTCCTGTGTGTTTTATGGAAGTTTCTAATTAAAAATGTTTACAGCCACCAGTGAATCAGTTGTTTCAATAGATCGGGTGCACAGATAGCTACATCCCTTTGTAAACTTATTTACACATTATGCATTTATTCTTCGTAGTCATCTTTATGTTCCTGTTTACTTTGTGGTACAATGTTCATATTAATCAAGGCCAATTGGTACTGTGCAGCTCATGTAATCGACATATGGCGGGGGTGTGACGCTAACTGTAGGCATGTTTCGTCTGAGGCTTTGAATGGAGCTTTATTTTAACACAATCTGACCAGAAAGAATAGGGTTTGTTGGAACTACAGTGGGTGATCTTAGTTTTATAGTTAAACAAGTTAAATAACATTATAGTTGCAAAAGGCTCCTGAAAATGTATTGTTTAAATCCATTTTGTTTTTTGTTTTTTAGTTATCTTAAAATTGTGCTCTTTAACCGTCCGATTGCAGATGTCTTTTCCTGGTTTACAGTTCATATCTCTGATTACTGGGCCTATTCGTTCAACAAAAACTGGCACAAAGTTCAACGTCTTCTCTGTCTGTATAAATAAACAAGTTTTTTCTTCACAATAGCCTCTGAAAGTGGTGCCATAAGAATAATATTGCAGGTTTGAGAAGCCAGTTCTTAACCATAATGATACTGTTTGACATTTGTGTATTTCTCTTTTGGATATTCTTTCAAAACTTCTTGCCCACCTTCTGAGATTGTGTCATCATTAAATTCTAGGATGTGAACGCAACCTATCCACGAGTGTCAGAATAAAGAGAATCAAGGAGCGTTACCATAGTGATTAACAACTGAAAAGAAAAATATGATATCTTTTCAACGGTAAAAGCCTTTAAAATTAGGCCTGTCACAATAACACATTTTAAAGCACTATATAATGCTCCAGAAAAATACTGAATTGAATATTGAAACTACTTTATGACACGGACACAGAAAGTAGGACCGTGAGTGGGGGTCGCCTCTCCGCAGATCTGACCTGTAACTTGGTCTGTGTTTGGGCGCCGTGAAGATGGAAAGGTTTAATGCCAAAGCAATAACATCTCTGTGGAGAAAAGTGAACCCAACCTATGCATGAGTTGAGAGAATGAAAAGAATCTAGGACTTAAATCTAGCTATTTAAAACAAAGATATGACATATTTTAATGGGAAAAAGTCCTCAAAATGTTGCGTATAACAGGAAGCTAACCTAACTCCAGGGACATACTGCCCTTAAAATCCCCATCATAATTCATCTAACTACCAGCTCCAGGGTCTCCTAAATGCTTACAGTAAAGTAGAGTCCAGCTCAGCATTTTCTCAGGCATCTCTAAGTCTAATTGATTTTTCAGAGGCTCATTTGTGGGGTCTGTGCCACTGTAATAGGAGTAATAAACATGTATACGTGGTTTCCGCTCGTTGGGACAATCTGCTCGCACCGGCTAACGGCTCCCATGATGTCTCTACAAAAGCGGCGTTTACAGCTCACAGTTGCTACGGCGATGGTGCTAGACGGGCCCCTCACGAGTCGGGTTAAAAATGAACAGGAGATCACGCCTAAGAGGTTTGTAAGAGTGTACTTCTGGTTAGAGAGAAAACACACACGAGGGAGACTTGCTTTGCTGTGAGGTTGTGTCAGCAGAAGGAATGTAAGATACTTTGGTTCATCATAACTGAAAATGCATTCTTTTTTCACACTGAAATAATCAAATATTGCACTTAGAATTTCAATAGAGCTGGCGTGCCCCTGTCCAACAAGATAATTAAAATCTGAATGGAAAAAAAATATATATATATGTAAGCATGATGTGATATATGAAAACTAATGTCTGGAATATCAATCTTTCATGGATTTACAGCTGAAGTACCAAACCTTTTTCTCTTAAAAAAGACATTTTGTTGAAAGGATATTGTTTAAGAAGACAACATATAAAGTCATCGTCTGGAAAACGTTTGATCTATTACAAAATTATTATTTTGAGTAGGCCTGTCACAATAACAAATTTTGAACCACGATACATGGCTATAGAGATATACTGTGATAAGTGATAATACTGAAGCTACTTTAGGCCACTAAACATGTAATGCAAGATTATTCCAGTAAACCATTTTTAAATACGCTCAGCCAGGCTCAGTCCAAGAGGACGACGTGGGTCCACCCTCCTGTGGGCTCACCACCCGCAGAGGGGTTCATAAGGGTCAGGTGCCCAGAGGACTGGGCGGTGAACTGCTGCCTCCACAACCCAGCCGGATGAAGCGGAAGAAGATGGATGGATGGATGGATGCAATAATTCATCTTTTTCAACCCTCGACAGCTCAAATCTTATTGTATTACAACTAAAATTCCCCCGAATCTCTGAACTTTTAGAAATTGTACATACAATAAATTTTGAGCCCCAAAATATATTGTTCCTCCTTTCATATATTCAAGTCGATATAGTAATTATCATGACAGGCCTAGTGAATGTCAGCAATGTGCCATACATTTTGTGATAGCTATGAACAAGTTAGATTTAAAGGTGCACTTTGTAACTTTTCTGGTCGGGGTCTCACTAGTTGCTTAGTTCCATGGAGATGTTATTGCTTTGCCTACAGTGTTCCAAAGTATGGCATGAAAATTATCGACCTCCATAGAGACAAGCAGGAGACACCACCAGGCTGATTTACAGGTGAGATCTGTGAAGAGGCGACCCCACTCAGTAATAATGCATGAATAAATGCATATATAATATTTATATAATATTTAATCTTATATAATATTTAATCTTATACAAGATATCGTAATATCATATTATGGAAAGTCAAAGCCATAGCATCTCCATGATGACAGACACCCAACCTGAAAAGTTACACAGTGCACCTTTAAATACTCACTTCTTCCTTTCAGGGTTTGAAAATCAGGTCCCCCATCTTTAATCTTACAGCCAGTGGTCTACATCTAGAGTCTCAATGAAAACTGTCACTCAACTACAAAAACTTTGACATATTGGATTTTTGCACTATAAAGACCTTCTGGAAAAGCTATAAAACAATAGTGGTGCAGGGTGTCTGGCTGGTTTCACACCAAGCTTCAAAAGCCAGTGGGGCTAATCACGGTTTAGTTACGGTACAGAACACATGTGCAGTAATGGAAGCTTCAGATGTTGTTTGAAAAAGCATCTACAGTTCATGCTCCCGAAAACATGCTGGACTCTATCAATTCCTCTTCAGAAATCGAGGTTTACTTACAGTTATTTTTTACAAGAGGGAAAGTTTAGGTTAGCACGCAACCTGAACAACAAAGGCTGCAGAGTGGGGACAGTGGATTGACCTTTGACCCTGCGTCTCATAAACTCAAAAGAAGCTGGGTGTGGCTGTGTTTAAAAGAGAGTCTTAGAGCAGCACTCGGGCTCTTTCTCCTCTCTGCCCTCTGCTCCTACATGCCTTATAGCATCTCCTCTCTCTTCTTCAAAGTTTTCACTGCATTCCAACACAAGCTATAAAAGGCTCCGTTTAAAGCTGGTTAAGACTCAGCCCAAAACACACCAAAGCAATGAAATTAAAGTGCTTATGGTAGGGTTAGGTTACTTGTTTTCACCAAAATACTGGAACCACTGTGTTTTTAAACTCCATGCACCTTCACTAGAATCATTTGGATGATTTCACACCTGGAGTTGCCCATCTCTACTGAACTAATGGTAAAAGGTAGTTGTGAACTTGAAAACATGACATCACAAGGTGGAACAGAGCATTTAAAGTTTTGGAAATGGAGATAAACTAAAAATAAAGGATTACTCAAACATGTGTGAATGAAACTAAACACAACTCCAAGTATGTTTTTGATGAGGTAACGATGTTAAAACACGGCTTAAAGCTCAAAAAAGTCATTTTTTCATAATCTAGAACCTGAAACTGAATCTGATGTAAAACTATGATAAATATTTACTACAGGTACCACCCACTAAATCAAGTAATTACTAGAATAACTTGTCATATGCACTTTGAATCAAATGGAGGCTTTTGACAGGGTCTTGGTGAGGGAATATCAGGTATAATGAATCTGAAGTGTACGTAGTGGGAGAACAAAAGCAGATATAGAGGTGCTTAAAACTTACTGTTTACTTGTGCATTATTCAAATCGGCCCCGTGGTATCATTACACACTTCTGTCCAGACAATTGTGGCAAGAAAACAAAAGTTTTATGACAATTCTTCTAACCCTCTGAGTGACTTTGTGATGTCAGCTGGAAATGACAAAGTTGGAAAACTGCAGGTGATGGGGACTTATCAAAACATTTTTTAAAAAAAAGGAAAGTTTGTATGAGAAAATGTTGAGATTTGTTTTCTTTTTTTTTTTCTTTCTTTGTCAACAGCTCCACCAGTCTCCAAATGAATACTTGTGTGCAACCGCCTACAAATACTCTTCACATTTTTGTGTTTGATGACAGGGTCTTGTAACGCTTCGCCTGTCACTTATGGACTTTTTTCGATCTTATTCTACTTCACTACTCCAAAAACATTGCATTTTATTGACATTTGTTTTCAATCTTCACATGATACACTTGTTTAACTCTTCTAGACCAGTAACCATAATTGCTCATCAACTTAAAAATATTTAAAAAATATAAATAAAAGATGGAACAATATTTTTGTCTTTAATTTTTGGCTGTATATTTTCTTTGTTAGTTAGTTTATTCTTTATTTGTCAGGGACCGTGTACAATTTCATTCATTTCAGAAAAGAAAAGATGATATGCACCAGATTTAGCTATGACAAGTGTCCATCTGCCGTGCCTGGGCAGGTGAATACACTAAAAGTACGCATTTCATTACAATAAGACTAACTTAACACATCATTAAAATGAGTAAAAAACTGCACTAGTGGAGACACTTTTTGTTATTTTTTTATACTACAATAACATAAGTAACGTATCAGTAACTTTTATGACTCATTATAGATAGAAGCTTTAATCATAACACACAAACACAAAATAACCAAATGTCTTCCTCCAACCTCTTCTCCAGACTCATGATTCACAGAGAACTGGCTGTAGATTCCTCCACTAGAAAGACCCAAGTTGATAATTGACAAGTGAATGAATAATTCTTGACCTTGGTTTAAAAAAAACAACAAAAAAAACGTATTGACTGCAAAACCCTAGTAGACACTGATGCAGAAGTACACTGGTGGCTAAATGTATTTTCTATTATGAATCTGAAGAGGAAGAAGGTACTTCATAAATCGCAAATTCCACTTACATATTTTTCTTAAATTGGTTCAGCTGTTATGTAGGCAAACAAAAAGTATTTTCAAAGGAGGCTAGAGGAGAGGTGACGTTAGCTCTAGTAAACAGGTTTTCTTAGAAGACGCTGGTGTCTTCTAAGAAAATCTGCGTGCCTCTGGTGTGTTTAAATGACTACCTACGTCTACAACCTGAAGCAAAACACCCAGAGTTCAATAGAAGCTCCTGGCGCTCGGACTGTCTGGCTCGCTCACCAACGTATACACAGTTTAGCAAACAATGTCAAAACACCTTCCTCTAAACACTATCATTGAAAGGCCAGAGTAGGATTTACTGCGCCGCCTTGCCTTATCCCATATGCCAGTTCCCTCTCCTCAAATGCCCTCCTCATAGCAATCAAGCATCTCTGATGAAAGACGCAATGTGTAACTTTTCTGGTGGAGGGTCTGCAAACTGCTTGTCTGCATGGAGATGCTATTGCTTTGTTTTAATGTATGACATGAAACAAATCCAGATAGCATTTATTCATTACAGGTGTTTCTATTGCTCAAAAATATGTTAATTTCTTCAGAGAATATGGATGCCTTTCCATTAGGGTTAAGGGTATCCAGACTTTGATACCGTTAAACCTTCTCAGCATTTTACCAGGGTATATGGTATTACCGTGACTAATTAAGAAGTATTTTGTAGCTTGCACCTATACCATTCAGAAACAGAATAGCAGCATTATATTTGAAGATGAGGCACAAGTTCTGATCAAACCAAACTTCACCAGCTCATATCTCCCTCCATTTAATGATCTGGGACACGCTAAGACAAAAAAAGGCGCAGAAGAGGCAGATTCCAGACTAAAAAGTAAAAGGCGATAGTCCACGGCGCGTGATATTGTATCTGACAGTGCTCTCGGCACTCGGAGAAGTTACCGTCTCCTCCGTCAAAGTCTGACTTCGCCCTCAAGTGGGAACTTTCTCCTCTTCAGCGAGTCCCCTCTTGACTTTCGGCGTTCAATAAAACGTCTCCATCGCAAACTTTTTGGCCCAACATCACACACGAAGCGTCAGTCATGCTTTTTTCTTCTTCCTCGCTGCGTGTAGATGGAAATCTCCGAGCGTAATGAAGTTTCAAGAGGAGAGAGAGCGGAGGGGAGAAAGTCGGTGCTGTGTCCCGTGTCCGAAGCGACTGTGGTGGGATCGCTGGCTTGACGCAGAGTCGTAGCTTGGTCAACATTTGCGTCTCTCCCCTGGAGCCAAAATGCTGCCTAATATATACTAGGTCAGGGGTACTCAATGACAAACTCAAAAGGTCCACTTACCAAATTTACAGAGTTTCCAGGGTCCGAAAAACTGACGGTGGATTTTCAAACTTAGAACTTCTAACAAGAAATTTAGTAAATCCACATGGAACATTTGAACTGTGCACAAAGTATTGTGTGTTCTGTCCGAATCAGTGCGGCGCGGGACATTCTGAAAGCTCATTGCAGGCGGGAGCGCGACTGCACGATGCGGGAGCAGACGGGACGATAAACAGCAGTCCCGCAAACTAAACTGAGTCAAATAAAAGTAAGATAAAAAGTAAGTAGGCCTATATAAGTAAAATAGACAGTCCACGGCACACGCTATGTGTTCAGGCTCCAGCACCATCCGAGGGCGTTCAGGTCAGACTGGAGGAGAGACATACTGAAGCCCGTTGTTCACTGTTTCAGTGAACAACGGAGACTCAAGCCTAAATAGACTAATTTTAGGAATGTTCCTGGCCCATTATAGGCCTATCGAAATGTCAAATGTCAGTTACTGAGGCCTATTTAATGTTTGTTTGGCTGAACAATAACTGTTACCCAGTTACCACTTGAGGAATTATGTGCACGTGTGTTTTTTCTCCTGGCCAATGAAATAGCCTTCCATCCCCGCGGGATTTGGGGGTGGGACTGGGACAAAACATTACAGATGCGGGTGGGAGCGGGACTGAAAAATCACAATCCTTTGCGGGACTTGCGGGCGGGAGCGGTACTGAAGAATACGGGAGCGGGAGTGACAATTCTGTCCCGCGCAGACCTCTAGCTTGTAACCGGTCGGGCGGGACTGGAGAACACAGCTTCACAGCAAAGCACAGGCCAATGAAATACTGCGTGGATCCGGAACGCTATGAAAAAAAAGCTAGAGAGAGAGATTTTTGTCTCGGTCCGGATGTCATTGCGTTTGGGTCAGGACCGGAGTCCGCCAATTGAGTACAGAGGAGTACTCTGTACTTTTTAATGACGGTAATGAAACTGACACCGTTGCTACTTTTTGATACCTCGGTATACCATATCCCTACTCTCCACAGATCTGAATGTAGTGTTGTAGTGTAGCGTAGGTGCGTAGCTGCTGTCTCCCTCGTGATAGAAAGTTTAATCCAGAAGTCTCCAACCTGCTTCCTAATAGCTCACCAAAGGATTTCTGAATTACACATATAAGTAAAATTTGATAAATGAAACACCCATTACCATTGTGCATGTATTATTTTGATGCCTAATTTGTACACTAATAAATGAATAACGGTTTATGTTTTATAGGCTCCAACTGTATCTCATTAAAGACTCGCTGTGGCTCTTAAATATACACTATGCCTGTGATCGCTAAAAATAGTCGCTCTCTGGCATTTTCATTTTGTAAAGGTAGCTCACCGGAGGAAAAAGGTTGGAGACGCCTGGTTTAATCTACACCGTGAAAATTCACACACACTACATTTCCATGGAGATACGCAGATGGCAGACTCTCCCCTAGAAATGTTACGTAGTGCGCCTTTAACATGTTCACTGCAAAAGGCAATACTTAGGTCATTTAAAATGACTTAAATGAAGAAAATTTTCCTTTATTTGAGTAGATTGAACTTGACAAGTAAAATGATCTACCAATGGAACAAGTGTTTTTCTTCATTCAAGCAGCATTAGATTTTGTTTATTATTTGAAGTCCAAAGAGTTGTTATTTTTCTTCACTTAAGTGTAGAAAGACTAAGTACAAAAAGTCTTGTTCCATTAATAGACCACTTTAACTGACAAGTGAAATTTACTCAAATCATGACGAAACTTTCTTCATCCCACTCATTTTAACTTTATTTTTTATTTTAGTTTTGTTGTGTTGTTGTGCACATCTGATTTTCTACAATACAGTGGCACTCTTTAGAAATACTTTTACTTTAAAGGTGCACTGAGTAACTTTTCTGGTGGAGCGTGCGCCATCTGCTTGTCTCCATGGAGATGTTCTTTGTTTGTCTGGAATGCCCCAGTATGGCATTAAACATATCTGTCTTGCATTTACTCTATGACATGGGGTTTTTATCGACCTAAAAACTTACCGTGTGTGAGCTTGCCTTTCCACAGATCCGATATGTGGGAACACAATTAGGTGACGGACCCTCCACCGCAACAGTTACACAGTGCATTTTTAAAATCTTTACAGGAAAAATAATGAAAAAAGGAAATGTATGAGTAATTTTTCGAAATAATTGGAATTACATAAAGCATGAAAACGATTGGAGACCGTGGAAGTGTAATATTGGATTGTTTTTGTAAATAACAATTGATCTCGATATTAAACTCAGAGACATGTTAAAAGCATTTGAGCACAGGAATCACATCTTAATCAATTTGTGCTGTTCGGTGTGAAATAAAACAGCAGGTTTGTTTCGGCGGTGTTCAGTCGCTTTGTCTAATATAAAAAATCTAAAGAAAAGAAAAGAATGCTTAAGAAGGTGCCTTATATGCATACATACTATACAGCTCTGATTGCAGCTGATTGGAGTGGCTGCCCCGGTCTGCAGGCTATAGGAAACTGGAATATGAAGGAGTCTGACAAGTAGTTCAGTTTATCCAGGTCAATTTTAATGTCATTGTGTCAAAAACAGACTTTCGATGAAAAGGCGACGTGGGTGAGAAGATGAATTAGGTCATTTCAGCTGTTTGCAGTGGCATTTTCGGGTGTAACAACAATACAGACAGCGTTCTGCTGAGTTTTAAAACTTTATACGCCTTCACTAGAGTCATTTGGATGATTACAGACCTGGAATCGCCAATCTCTGCTGAACTAAAGGTAAAAGTTGGCTATTAACTGAAAAACAACCACTTCATGACATCGCACAGTGGAACAGATGTCACAACATTATAACTAAATGCTCTCATGAGTCAACTGTGTAAAATGTAGGCGCTTTAAACACTTTATAAGCGCTTTTCACAACTGGCAGACACTACAGAGGTAATACTAGCATCAACTAGCATGCTAACAGCACTTTTTTTGGAGAATAAAAACACATACATAGATGCAGACATCACACAGCCGTCTCATTTTGACTTCAAGAGCTTCCGATAAAGTCTATGTACTAGGGGCAAAAATCCTACATGAAAAAACGCCAGGTACAGCGTCTTTAAGTGCAGACACAATGACATATGACTGTCTGTCTAAAAGAAGCTCTATAGGCTCCATCTTGTCTGTGGTCTCGAATAAGTGCAATCCGCAATCAGGTTGTGGGGCCTAAAGGACGCCCGGAGAGTAAGGTCCATCCACAGGAGAGAGGCGTGTATGTACGCAGGTATTTCTCACACTGTGGGGACTAAAACCTCTACACACACTCGTTTCATGGGGACTTGCCAAACAAAATTAAGTTGCCGTGACATAAATGTTTTATTCTGAGGTCATCAACATGGTTTAAAGCTACGATATGGGTTAGGGTAGGTTATGGTTAGAGTTTAGGTTAAGACTGGAGTATTGACTATGGTTAGGTTAGGATAAGTCTCCAGGACGTTAATATAAGTCAATATTAGGGATGCAACGATACAATACATCGCACATCGGATATCGGCGCCGATATTGAACATTTTGATGGATTGGATATAGGTCCCAACATATTGGTTCAGTCCATATCCCATTTTGGTTTAGACATTAGTGTAATAAGACGATTTACTGGCCAATTCTAGCCCAAAACACCTTGTAATATTGAACTTTTATTTATTTTTATTGTATTTCTGTTCTGTAGATACTTTATATGATCAATTAGTTACAAACCACATTCCATTTAAAGGAAATAAATCATATTCTCAGGATCTCCCCCTAAAATAGGTATCAACATCAATATCGAAACAACTTCCAATCCAATGTGTGTGTGCGCGTATAGGTGTGTGCGTGTGTGTGTGCGCGTGTGTGTGTGTGCACGTGTGTGTGTGTGTGTGTGCGCGTGTGTGTGTGTGTGTGTGTGTGCGCGTATAGGTGTGTGCGTGTGTGTGTGTGCGCGTATAGGTGTGTGCGTGTGTGTGTGTGCGCGTGTGTGTGTGTGCACCTGTGTGTGTGTGTGGTGGGGGACAGTGGGGTTTTGTGGTTGATGTAATGGCGTGTCTCAAGGGAGGGGCTTCTTTCACCTCCCTGTATCTCGGCAGGTTTTCTTCATCCATCACTGGGCTGCAGTTAAATGATAGGCCATCAGGAGCACATGGCTGAGTGGAGTGACTCTTTAAGCCTGATCATTATGGATCATTACAGAGCTTTGCTAATTAGCAGTTGTTAGTCTGTCGCTAAGTGCAACAAGCCTCCGCCTTGAAAACAACATACATGTCTGGTAAGAGCAGCGTTTACAACAGCTTTAAAGCAGGGTTTTGTGGTATTCGGTGGTATTTGTAATATGGAGACAGAGAGACGCACATCCAAACAGTGAGCTCAAACTGTAAAAAGCACAAGACTGCATTCATACCATACGCCAAGGGTCTAATTTGGCTCGAAAGGGGCACTGAGATTTTAAGAAGAATCTCTTTACAATCAATTTTGTATTGAACAGACTGCCTGGAGATGGGAATGGGGCCAGTCCTGTCTATTTCCTAATCCTTAAGTCCATTTAATCATACATTTCTTTGCAGAACAATATTTTTATGTGCAAAATATCATTAGATTTGGCCCTTGACCACTAATGTGCATTTATTTTGGCCCACTGAGGGAAAACATTTGGGCACCCGGGCCATACTCCATACAACTATACAACAACTCATGTAATAGATAATAGATATAGATAATCCCATATCATGCCAGTCACGCTTTCATGTTTTCACTGTTTCTCATCACATCTTCCTATACATAGTTAAGATAATGTGTGAGGTGCTATGTCCAAATAATTTCCCTTGTGGATGAATAAAGTTTGGCCAAGTCAAGGTTCAAAAATATCAAAACTGGACAAAGAAAGTAGATCCGTACAGTAGTTCTTTGTCTCAGAATTTGTATCTTTTAATAATTACACCACCAGTGACGTCTCGGGTCACAGCCATTACGTTTGTATCGAAAACTGCTTTGTAGCGCTACAAGATTTATCCAAATCAAAAACACAATTTGAATGGATGCAATTAGCAAATCGCAAAGGCTGCAATTTCGGGGGCGGCCCTGTAGCTCTCTCTCTCCTCCAAAGAGTACTGCAATTTCCTCCACCAACAGTGAAATATCTTGCCTGGATGTACAAATATGTTCTAAAATAAATGGGGTTTGTGTGTCTGTTTGTCAGTTCAATTCTCCTGGACTTGTTTAAAGGGCCCATATTACACTACAGTATTTTCTGATCTATGTTAGAATGTTGTTTCGTCATCACAAACATACCTGGAGTTGGGTTTTGGTTCATCCACACACGTTTTGAGTTGAAAACGTTCCGTTCCACCTTGTGATGTCATGTGGTAATACAGAAAATGCTGCACCATGTTTTTAAACTAAACATACAACTTCACTAGAATTATTTGGATAATTTCAGCCCTGGAATCGCCAATCTCTCCTGAACTAAAGGTAAAAGGAGCTGTTAACTACCTTAAAACTACCACTACATGACATCGCAAGGTGGAACAGAGCATTTTGAACTTTGAAGATGTAAACAGGCTAAAACTAAAGCTGTGAGAATGAAACAAAACACAACTCCAGGTATGTTTTTGATGAGGTAACATTATAACAAGCCCTAAAGCTCACAAGAGTCAATTTTGCGTAATATTATCTTTAAACTGAACTTTGGACAGAATTCTCTTATTAAAAAGAAATAAAAATAGAGAAAATGAATCTAGTATTCTTCCCAAGCCTTGCTGCTTTGTGTTTACACTGTGTAGAATAAGCATCAAGCTACTTCAAATACCTGAAATAACCAGGGCGTCACAAGTTCCATGTCAACTTGGTGTGAACTTCTCAAAAGTTGGGCCGCTGCCAATGACAAAATTAACAGATGCAAATAAATCCTTGTGTGTAGCTTTGAGTGGAGGGGATAACAAGCTCTAAGTACAGCTGGATAACCGGCTTCGTAAAAGACAAATAGCAGACTGTTTCTGTTATAAGGCCTCACAAAATTACACAATTAGAAAAACAAGGTATTTTTACACACAAAATCTTGCAGGAATTACTTTACCAAACTGATCAACTCTGGCTTCAACTCACTTCAAATCGAAAAACTCTCACCCCTGTTTGTTAATTTGGTTTTAAAATGTTCGTATTAACCCGCTCTACGTGATCCTGGTGTTTTTATTTCGCTATTTTGCCCATAAATAAATTCACAGTCTACGTTTGTAACCGACTGTGACAAGAAATACAAGTTGAGCCCTTGTTGTTTTCTCCATGTTGATACGCAGTTATCAAATGGCTGCTATATGGAGCTCCCGAAAAATATTACAGCTGCAATAACCTTTGTGAAATAATAATGCAGATGCAGATATTGAGATGAAATGATAAATCTGAAATACCGAGAACAGGCTTGCGTTTAATGGAGCGTGGAGAATAGAAAAAGTGTTCGTATTCGAGCCAATGCTGTAAATGTCAACTCTATCTAAAGGCAGAAGCAGGACTGAACTTACCACAAAGGACTACAATAAAAAGATGAGAAATAGTACTTTAATAATTTATTTGATTGAGTTTTTCACCCGTGAAAGATTTGGAAAGGTGAACTTCTGTCGTTTGAATTTTTTTTTTAAAAGGTCTAATATTACCATTTGTTCTGATCTATGTAATAATTACACGTATCCTCATTATAAACGTACTTGGAGTTGTGTTTTCTTTCATTCACACATGTTTAACACGCAAACCCTGCAGAACACTACCTTGTGATGTCATGTGGTAATACAGGAAGTGCTTCACTGCGTTTTTAAACTCCGTACACCTTCACTAAAACCAGAACTGAAGAAGCAGCTGCAAAACGTATTCGACCAAATAAACTTTTGTCCCGTTGACAAATTGACTTCTCCTTTTGCCATAGATTCTACCTGGACGACTGAGGGATTTTACACACTTCACTAAAATCATTTGCGTGATTTCAGCCCTGGAATTGCTGATCTCTACCATTCCATGACATCACAAGGTGGAACAGAGCATTTTGAGCTTTGGAGACGTAGACAGGGTTACTCGAACATTTGAATAAAACAAAACACAACTGTGGGCACGTTTTTGAGAAGGTAACGTCATTATAACATGGCTTAAAGCTGGAAAGAGTCGATTTTGAGTAATGTAGGACCTTTAACTGACTGTTTTGTTATAGATTTGTGAAGGCTGTGGATGTTGGCTATTCAAATAACAGCACAGGATCCCATTTGAAGGGACAGCCCCAGTTTTCCACCCAATAGTCTCTCGCTATTAAAAAAACATGACAATATTCTTAGCCATTTACCATCTTTTTCATCTGCTGCTTGATATCTCCTCTCATGCCGTCCCTGCGGGATGAAGAGGAGCCTACGTCTTGACCCCCATTTAAGAAAAGCGCTCCCGGTCGTCCAATTAAAACACGTCCACTCTGCTATTTTTACCCACAATCCCCAGCAGTTCTAATCATATCACAAGTAAATACTTTGTGAGAAAACATAGCACGGATTCTCGTATTTTTAGATGTGACGTATGAAATATTCAGTTTTGTTATTTAAGTAGAAGTACAGAGATGGGGGCAAATGACAAAGTAAAAGTATTACGTGAAAAAAAAATCTACTATTGAAGTACCTGTTTAAAAATAAAATAAGATAAGATATCCTTTATTTGTCCCACAATGGGGGAAATTTCAGTGTTGCAACGCACAGTTAAGAGAACAGCCAGAAAACAGTAGCAGCAATAGAAGTACAGAATTACTTAAAAATAGACCAACTCTATAAAGATGAGGATTATAAAATAAAATAAAATTCTATATACAATAAATTGCTATCTGAATACAGTGGCTACAGTTTGTACAGTATAAATATCGTTAAATCTTTAAAGTGGCTACAGTTTCTTACAGTAATAAATAAATACATTTGTAATAGAATAAATTTGTAAGTGTAATAGTAAAAAGTATTTTGTGAAGATTTTTTTAGAACAATTAAAGCATCAATTGTAGATATTTTGATAAAGAATTCAGCTGATTTTAAGGGATTTCTTGTTTTTTCAGCAGTTTTTGTGTTTTAGTGTATTTGTTTTGCTTAAAGTTAAGACATTAACTCAAATTAAATGGTCTCAAACCAAAAAGAAATGTTTTTTAGTTTTTACTTTTCAGTCTAGATTTGAAATATAGTGGAGCAGAAAGTACAGATACACACTCTCAAATGTAATGAAGTAAAAGTATCCACTGTAAACTGTACAGATATCTAAAAAATGTATTGCACTTTTACTTTTGTCCTTTGTCACAGTCTACCACAGATTTTCAGCTCTCAGTTTTGTGAGAAAAACGAAACAAAAACACCAGCAGAATGGGGATTAGAAGTAAAATAAATATGTTTGAATCTGATGCCAACACTGCCAGTTCAAAACAGTAGCTGACTGTCAAAAGCGTACTCCCAGAAGACATCAAACTTAGATTAGCATATGAATTTATTTATTATATTTAACTCTGATTAGGCAAGCTTGTCGCGCAAATCGGCACCAGCTCCAAAGATTAGCGGATAAGCACAAGGGACTCAAAACATTACCACAGCTCTCCTGCTTGGAATACAAAAAGTTGTGAATATATTTTCTGGGGCTATATTTAAAGATGAGCTTGGCCGTTGTTTGCGCTGTAAATGTAGAGTCACTGACGAGTTCAGGAAATGTGGACAAACGTGAACACTGGGTCTCCCAAATACAACGAGCTAAAAAAGACAACATTTTTATATGGAAAGAAACAACAGGGAAAATTAAATCTTTGCTGAAAGTGGAATAAAGGTCCTATAGGGGGTGTGCAGGGAGGGTGGGATGAGGGTGGGGATAGCAATACACAATAAAAAATATTTTGGTTAAGCGCTCTGTTGACTTCTTTTTCTGTATCTTTTATTTTATTTCTGTCATATGTATCCGCTCTCCCCCATGTAGGAAGCTAAAGGAAAAATTGATCATAAAAAAAGGAAATGTGGTAAAGCCAAGCATTGCTCTGACTAACCGCCGTTATAATCAGTGTTACGAAACGATCCTGTTATGTTGTTTTTGAGCTTTCACCGGCCGCGTGACTCAAGTTCACAAGTGCAAAAGCGCAATTATGGAAGATGAGGAGCAGACAATATTGGGTTCAAGCTAAGAGACAAGGTCCACAATCACATATAAGAGCTATAATGTTTTCCTATTGATTATACACCGTGCTTGTAGAAGAAATATGCACCAGGTAAATGTACAAATGTTGAATCTGGTCATTACTATTATTGACCAGAACCAATAGAACAAAGTATTGTAACAAAATATAATGTAAAATATAAAATAGAACAATATTCGTGTTTTACTGTACCCCTTTGTATTAGACAGTAGTGGCCGATACTGTCGTCATCATTGATGTCATTTGAAACAATAGTGGAAATGTTTTCATACAAACACAACGTGGTATTGGAGTGTCCATTGACAAAAAAACATTAGTTAAGGTTTTTACGAAATTTTGCATTTGTAAGATTAAAGGATAAAAAACTAATAGAACTATAATAATACATAATACTTCCTTTTGAAAATAAAACATTTCCTTAAAAATACAACATTTTACCTAGCCATAGATAGAAAATCACATTAACCCTATAACGCCAAACGTATCATATTTGATACATGAGTTTTTCAGCCCTCCACATGAGCAGTGTGACATTTTTTTCCCTGAAAAACCTGATGTATACAATCAGATACATGCAGTGCACAAATAATCCAACAGTGGGTGTGATTCACTGATTAGAGGGTGCTCCAGTGACAATACAAGATTGCCATAAATAATAATATATGGAAAATGATATTTGAATTTTTTTTGTTTGTTTGTTTAGAGGGACCAATAAAGGCTCCAAGTTCAAAGAATTGGAATTTTCTGCCAATTATTTAATGGTGTGGGCTTTACAGGGTTAAGCTTAAGTTAAAGTGTCTAGAAACACTTTTCTATGTAAGAGACACTTTTTTTTTCAAAAATGAAGTACATTTAATAAACATTTCCTTACAAATATAGCACTATCACCGCCTTATTAAATAAATATAACTACTTCCATCATTGCTACCACTTCACCACCGAGGGGAAAAAAAAAAATCATGCTTGAGTTCCTAAAAACATCTCCAACCATATCAGATTGCCCTTAGAGCAGATTTCACTGCCACGCTCTGCTTTCCATGTGTGTATTCTAACAGTATTGCAAACACAGGCGTCCCTTTCTACAGCTCCTGTCAGTGCGGAGAGTCACGTGGGCTTCACTCTGATGATGTGGCCGTGACGAGCACAAATAGCCCGGTTTTCATTCATAGGGGCAGTGATTGTAATGGCGGAGTCGTGACCCCTGTTTGTGATGTGGTAATCATGGCTAATGTGTCCTGCAGTGAAGAGACACTGCTGTGGAGTGGGGGCCTGGACCAGTAAACCTCTCAGTACAGCATATTATCAAGTGTAAAATATTGATGCGTACAAATATGATACACGATAATACTGAAGCTACTCTAAACCTACTCTCATACAATAACCCAAAGCAGGATAGTACATACACCCTTTCTAAATCTACAAGATTATTAAAAACCATGAGCTGCATTAAATAAATAAAGAATTAAACCATTTTCCTTTATCTTTATGTGGTATTAAGCCTAAAAAAATAACATTTGAGCTGTAGTAAGTTGAAAAAATTACGGATAAAACTACTACTAAGTGCTTAAATGTGTTGTATTGGTTGAAAATATGGTTCAGTTAGAAAAACGTTCAAAGGAAACATCATACTTTACGGTTAATGCGTCAGGGGTAGAAAGTAGTTTCAATATGATGGAGTGCTGTAATATTTTTCTGTTGCAATACTTCAAAATTTGTGGCTGGCAACTGGATTAGCCAATCAGAGACAAGCGTGCTCCATCTGTATCAAAATACATATGGCTTATTTGGAAAAAGAAAAGGGAAAAAAATCACAGGGGACTGAAAAAAGGCTTTGTATTTCTGCCGAATCAATGAGCGAAGCACTAAACTCGAAATCTCATTTTGCTGGAAGTGATGAGTGACCAGTGCGCTCCATCGTAGGCTTGTCACGACGATTACTATATCTTATCGACTCACTGACTTATCGTTCAATACATGTTAGATGGAACAATCATTTTGGGCGGTCAATATTTATCTTTGGGACTTTTTCTTTTGGACTCTTGTGTTATTTTTCTGTTGCACACTTAGATCAGAGCTGTGGAGGGCTGAATAAATATCTTCTATGACTCATTATAGACAAACTAAGTACTACTTTTTAAAATAATATTGTACGTTTAGAATAGTTTTTTGGTTGTATTCATCTTTTAGGGTTGTGCCGGTGTCAGTTTGTCTATTTTACTTACAGGCCTATAATGACAGGCCTACTCCTTCATTTCACATCTGTCACCGAAATAAACAAATCTGGCTCAAGGCGCGACAGAGTTGCGTGGTGACCTCTGTATAAAAACGACACCAGTCTGGGCTCAACGGGCAAACGAGACAGCGCTCGGTGGGAGAGACTGGTACCACAATGCCTTTCCGCCCACGCCTCCTCGTCCGCGGACCGACTCCAGCCCTGAGCAGAAAAGCAGCCCGTCAATGAACATCAACGCTTCATTATAACGCGGGCATTACGCCAGATGGCACGCCTGAGAACCACTGCCCAAACCTGTAGTTCCCACAGTACGAGAAAGCACAGACTAATATTTTGGTTATCCTTTGTTTCACGGGACAATGAGGAGCGTGTGAGAGATTTGTGCAACTGTTTCGACAAGGGCAAAGGCAGAGGGAAGAAGGGGGGTGGGCTGGTAAACTAAATATATTTGGTGTTTTTGGGGTTTTAGGTGACGGCTGGTGCGGTCTGGGTTTAGTAAACACTTCAGTGGACAATAGGTACTTTATTTGTAATGAGTTTTTGTTATACAGCAAGGTTGTTATTAGCGACATATTTGTGTAGTATTTAGGATTGGGTAACTTTCGATTTCTTTCAGGTAACAGCACCAAACACCAGATATGCTGTAGTTAAAGGTGCACTGCGTAACTTTTCTCGCAGAAAGACGTCTGCTTGTATCCATGGACATGCTATAGCTGAAATGTCCCATAGTGTGGCATGAAACATCTATGTAACTTTTTGCTTGGGGGATCATCACCTCCTTGTCACTGCTCTGCCTGGAATGTTCCACAGTCTGACATTAAACTGCTCGACTTTACATTTATTCAATTACAGGTGGTTTTATTGCTCAAAAATACCTAGAAAAACAATCATTTTGACTGTGAGTGGTGTGGCCTCTCCGCAGACCTGACCTGTAGCTTGGTTTGGTCTCTAGAAAGGTTTAATGCCATACTGTGAAATATTCCAGACAACGCAATAACATCGCTATTTGGGGTGTAAAAAAAATCGATTCAGTGATATATCGCGATACATCTCAAATCGATTCAAAATGCATCTAAATCGATTTTTAACATAATATTTTTCAGTAAAATTCATTAGTTACATTCACTGTTCTCATGATTTCAAAAAAGCAATAAGTTTTATTTCGCACAATTTGGTTCTCGTGAAGGTGTAGATGACCAGATTATTAGAAGTAATTATTGATAAATTGCAATATCGCTCCCACTGTTTTAGTATTGGGATATATCGTGAAATATCGAATCATGACATGCGTATCATGATATGTATCGTATCGTCATATTCAAGGCAATGCACAGCCCTAATCGCTATGGAGAAACGCATCTGACAGACCTTCCACTAGTAAAACTACACAATGCACCTTTAAGATAAAAAAAAAAACGCAAAAAGAATAAAATCTAACCTGAATTTGTTTTTTTGTTTTTTGTTTTTTCAAGACAATAATTACACTTACATAAATGCAAATACTATTTAAGGCACATTCATTTTCTACTTAACTTAATCTTCAAAATAAAATACACATTATTACTTTTATGTTTGAACAAAAAGAAAAAAAAAACCTAAATTTGGTAGCGAACAGAACATTGGGGAAGTGAGTACTCAAATAAAATCCAAACTTATCGTCTAACATTAATTTGTGCTAGTCTGTTTTGTTACTTTGTTTGCTCTCACAGCACTGGTCCAGTACACAGTGATATCTTGAGTAATATTTGCCAGTAAAAGTGTTGGTATTAAAGAAGTTTGTTTGACATTTGGACCAGGCTCACGCAGACTTCAGCAGAATCCCTTCGGGGTGAGCTTGGACCCCAGATGCACTGGCGGTGGGCTCTGGTGGGGCATGAGCAGGAGAAGAGCTCAGTGCCTACAGCAGCTCTGCAGGTGTTACAGGACAGACCTATCATTAGCTCCCCCTCCCTCCGAGTGGGCCCACCCAGCTCACTCGTCTCTGTCGCTGTCCGCCTCAAACCAGCTCTAACCCTTGAATAACAGCTTTGATCCAGACCTAATCCTTTACCATTACTTGCTGGAGAAGAGAAAATTGACAGCCCATAATCCCAGCCTTCCTCAGCCACACGCTGCCTGTGCCTGTTCAACAACTCTTCATCAATATCAGCGGCGACAAACTATGTAATTTGTGACACAATGCCCTGATCATGATAATGTCGAAAAACTACAGTATCTGTGAAAGAGAGCCCTGAAAATGGATTCACCACTTGTACTACCATCTTTTTTATATGTTAGATACAATTTCAGAGTGGAAATGGAAGGTTTTTAGCACCTATTAAATGAAAGCAAACCAAAGCCAAAATTAAGCTTTAGAATATCCAATGAAAAAGATAGAGCGCTCAAACTTTTTAGTGCTCGCAGTGTCTGGTTGCAAGTACTATCCTTAAAAACCCTTTCTCCAAAATATAACTTGTACAGATATTGTGCAGTTATATTGTAAAAGCACTAATGCAAATCCTCTGAGTGCATCTAGTTATAAAGCCAGTTATTGTTCAAGTATCAGGAAGTGTGCAGTTAGCGTGCTAGTTAATGTTAGCATGGATAGCAGCTTGATAAACTCGTCGCGCTGGAAAACAAGGATGCTCAGAATGAACCATTAATAAGTGAGGAATAACTTGAAACTACTGCAAACTGTTTACATTGAACTAGCTCTGTTTTTCATAATATAAGACAGGTGATACAGGAAGAGCTCTGCTATGTTTTTAAACTCCACACACCTTCAGTAGAATTATTTGGGTGAGTTCTGTGGAAGTAAAAATCAGGTACGGCATCTTTATAAGGGAACTTCGGCACGTTTGAAGCTGAAGTCCATTGCTAGAGGTGGTCGAATTCTGTCAGAAGCCAAAAAACGGCACAGATCAGTGTTTCCTCGGTGGAGATCTCACTGTGGCAGTGAGTCTGTCAAGGCAACAAACTAGTGTAGTGAATTGGGCAAGTTCTTAACTTCCACATAAAATGCCAATTTGCACAGAAGAGGCTTAACACCACTTTCTAACCCATCTTACAACAGCCACGAGTCTAACAAACAAAACGCTCTGCCTGGCTCACTCATTAGTGTCTGGAAACATTATAAAACAACTTTATAAGCAGCCTTACACTTACACTTTGTTGATTTCCCACTGCGCATCCGAAAGCCCAAAACACTGAAACGTGATGTCGTTTCTAATCTCATTTATTTACAAGTGAATTTTATTTTTTGAAAAATGCTAAAAACATACAGTCCCAAACCATTTTCTTTCAACAACTTTCAGTTTCTCTTCTTCACCATCAGTAGTCAATCTTCACTTGTTGCTTCTGGAGGCTCGAGCCTCTCACTGCCGCTGGAGTCGGCAGTCGAGTCTTTTGGGCTTTCGTATGCGCAGTGGGAAATTAACAAAGGTAAGGCTAAGGCTGCTTATAAAGTTGTTTTATAATATCCAGACACTAATGAGTGAGGCATAGCATTTTGTTTGTTAGATTCGTGGCTGTAAAATGGATTAGAAAGTGGTGTTAAGCTTCTTCAGTGGGAAGCAAATTGGCATTTTATCTTATATGGAAGTTAAGAACTCAATTCACTATGCTAGCTTGTTGCCTTGACAGACTCACTGCCACAGTGAGATCTCCGCCAAGGCAACACTGATCTGTGCTGTTTTTTGGCTTCTGTCAGTATTCAACCACCTCTAGCAATGAACTTGTCAGAGTTCCCCTTTAACTGACTCCAAATCTTCCAAAGACTGTGAACTAGTGAAGGCCGAAATATACATTCCTTTATATTCTTTTGCTTTCCAAACAGAGCATTCCAACATCAATATGCATACAGTGAAGTGTATAATAAGATTTCCTTTCTAATGACATTGACACAGCCCAAATCCTTCAGCTGGACTTCTTCTTTTCCACAGCTGGGAAAAACCTGACTGACAGCTCATAATCCCTAAACCTGCACAGGCGCTTGCACACATGAACGCTACCTGGTTTCTCAAAGACTGTTAATTAAAATCAAAAGTCCAGTGTGAAACAATGAGTCTTTTCTTTGCGGGAGAGGTTGTGACGTAGCCGGTCAGGGTGAGGAGAGAGAGATAAAGCTGGTCTCTGTGTTTGGCTTTGACAGTCTCTTTGCTGAGGTGACACTCCCTGGGGCGTACCTAGATAACACAATCTGGACACGCTCAAATCAGGCGGCATAAATACTGGCGTACACTATTCACGCATATTTCATCGGAAGAGGAGGTTAGCCAAAGGAACTGGGAGTCTCTTTATCTAAACTAAGAAATCCTTGAAACGGTAAACCGTCTCTCAATAGCGGGGCCAAGAGCGTGACCGCAATCAAACCAAAATAGCAATTTGAATGAGCGCAATTATTTATAACCTTTCCTAACCAAAAATGTTAAGATTTGTGGAACTTTACGCATTGAAAATCATGTTTGAAGTTAAAAAAAATCTACAGAATAAGTTTAAAATCCAAAATAGACAGCTTAGAGGTCCTGCTATGATCATGAAAAAGAAAATCAGAAGAAATGGTATGAAATTTTGTCTGAAATCTGTTGAAGGAGTGGACCTTGGGAATAGAATTTGAATTGTGTAACACTCTTTTCCACTTTAAAAAGATGCTTAAATTTTTTGTTCTGGGCAGATACATGAATAATGATAGTTTGTGTTATAGTATTTTGCCATACTTTGCTGTACTGTTACTGTCTTGTTTGTTTCCTTTTACTATCTTTATGAATATGAATGATCTCTACATGTTACTGTTTCTGGAATAATATGCTGATAGAATTGGCCGCAATTTTTGAAGTACCACAACAAAATATTCTTATTCTGCATAAAATAGTTAACCCTGTAGTTCAGATTTGCATAAACACGCTCTGAAATGCGATCCTTGTATTTGTTCGTCAGTTCATATCTTTAGCTTTTTGTCAATTCTTCTAGACGTGTTAAAAATGTGAACTTTAAACCCTCTAAAACATATGCATGCAATTTGACATTTTTTCTCAGATTGTTCACTTCACTTACTTCACTTTTAATTCACAAGAAGAGGAGGTTAGCACAGGGATGAGGGAGGTTTCCTTATCTAAACTATGTCCTTGAAATGGTAAAAATGTCTCTCTCTGGCAACAAAGTTCAACACTGAATGAAGCAGTGTTGAGCTATAAAACTGTCCAAAAAAAAAAAACCTACAAACCGAATGAAGTGCTTTAAAACCAGGCACCAGGTGTAACGGAGGAAATGGGAAAAAATGTTACGTAATGACACGGCAGTAAAGAGGATTACTAAAAATAATTTATATTATGGTTTAATGAGATGGATATCACCAAGAATCCATTAAAAGTGAGAATAAATTTGCTTTAAGTTTCAAAGTCCACTCTGAGTTCTGAGTCTTTTTACACTCACGGCTGCCTCATAAAATACAGCTGTACAAGAAGATTCCTTATGCCAGTAAAATATGGACATCGCCGTCTATTAAAGTCAGTTTTATAGCACATTTCCTGGTTTAGACGGTGAGGGGGTTGGTACAATGGTGCTTCAATGTGCTCCAGGTTACTCTGAAGCAGATCATGCATCATACAAAAGTGTAGAGGGACTGTACTGTGCCATAAAGATACAACATCCCTCAAAAGTTTGGACACATCTTCTGATTCAATGTTTTTTTATATGTATTACTGTACTACTTTTTACATTTAATAGACATACAGAAGACATCAAATATTCATAAGCAAGTAAGGAGCGCTATGTAACTTTTCTGGGGATATGATTGCTTTGACTGGAATGTGCGTTTTTAAACTTGTCTATTTTGGATTATTTATTCCATTACAGATGTTTTTATTTCTTAAAATGCCATGAAAAACAGGCACACTGAGATGCCTCTCCACAGATCTGACCCATATCTAGGACTAGTTTCTTTTCTGCTTCGTGGAGATAGATGAGTTTATTAGTTCTTTGTGGAAAATTCCAGGCAAAGCAATAACAGCTCCATGGAAACAAGCAGTTGGCGTACCCTCAACAAAAAAGTTACACAGTGAGTCTTTAAATAACTATATGTATATGTGTATAATTTAAAACCAAATCCTCAAGTAGCCACCCTTTGATTGGTCTTTGCTGTGTGATTAAGATTCCTACTAGGGCCCGACCCATATATTGCTTGGCCGATATTATCCACCGATTTAGGCACTTGGAAATATATTGCTATCTGCCTAAATCTTGCTGATGTGGGCTGATAGTCCACGTGGACATGTTTTACCTTGTTATAAAGCTTACACTCTCTATATTCTGCCCATTTAATCCAATTTACAGACAGATAAATGTCCTAATATGTGGCGTTGCATCCGTATTTATCTGAGGAGTCATTTGTCTGTGTCTATGATGTCATTCTGCCCTTGAATGCATCTTCACGTGCACTTGTTTACATCCTCATATGTAAATCCATGTGTGCAACACTGACATTATATTCTTTTTACAGACGATCAGTTTGAGTCTGGATTAAAAGGACAGTTCTTAGTGCAGACTGTGTGAGGCTGAGTGTTGAAATGTGTTGGTTTTGAAGCTCGTTTTGTTTCTTTCTCATTGGTTAGCGATTAGCTGCTGTAGCTCGCACACATAAACAGGCTGTTTTCTCTTCTATTAGCGACTGTAAAGTGTCTATAAGTGACTATAGTGGCCGTATATATGTTACTGGACTCACATTGATATGTAAATGAGCTGTGAATAGAAGTGTGAATTATCGGCATTTAGCAGATCATTAATTACGGCGGCACACACGTATTTACAGCTAAAAGCTAATAGCTGTAGTTTACTTACAGAACTTTCTTTAGTGGCTAGAACATTATACAAAAACACCATTAGGCCGACCTATCGCCTTTAAATATGACGTAAAGAGGCAGAAGAACAATAAATGTCGCCTAAATAAACCCAACTGAAAATCCAATAGAGCCAAACCTAAGTTTTATAAACAATTGAAGATTTACAGTGAATTTTTATGTCATATATATCTGTGATTATATCGGTTATCCGCAGCTCCAACCAACACTTTATCGGTATCATATCGGCCGCAACAAAATCCATATTGGCCAGGCCCTAGTTTCTGCTGCTCAAAAATTCGATAATGCTCTCTGTGAATAAGGGCATATAGGTGCCTCTCCACAGATCTGTACTGTAACGTAGCATAGTGCTGTAAACTGCTCGTCTCTGTCATGATAGATTAGGTTTAATAGGTTTAATCTACACTCTGGAACATTTGAGACAAAATCATAACATTTTCATGGAGACAAGCACGTGACAGATCCTCCACGAGAAATGTTCACCTTTAAAGCTAGTTTTAGTTTTAGATGTAATCGATTTTCAATATTATCAACCCTATTTTACAACCCTAATTTCTTCTTTTCTCACCACCAAGCCAAAATCTATCACTCGCTGCTAGCTTCTGTAGTCTGAGAAACTCTGACGCAGCACTTTCAAACTTCCATCTGTTAAATAAACAACTCACAGCACAAAAGGAAGATTTGGTCAAACAATCATGGAAATGACACCACAATCCACAACCCCGCCACCAGCAGCTGCACAGATGTGAAATTAACCAAGTCCTACACAACAAACAGACTCAGAATGGTGGTTTTCGTGGTGATTTGCGCTGGACAAAAGAGAGGAGCTTTGTTTTGCTGCAGAGCGTGGACTGTGAGGGCCAAACTCGCGTAATTAGAGTGGGCACCTGTGCACTCCGTCGCTCCAGGGAGGAAGAGATGGAGCATTTCTACTGGCCAAAAGCAGCCATTTTCAGTTCGGTCCGCTCCCGATGACTGCCGCAACACTTCTGTTAACAGGGTATAAGTCTAGGCTAATGAAATTTGATTCTGAGCCAGTGTGGTCATGGAAGTTATTGTTTTGGAAATAGCAGTGTTAAAAGGCACAGTGAGTGAAAAATTGAATAAAATAAAAGTGGTGTTTTATTGTGTGACAGATTTTGGATGTTTTTATCACACTAAAACATGTGTCCTTGCTCTGAGCGGGCTTGCGACTCCATAAACCTGACTTAATGTGCACTTTTTGTTTTGTTTTTATGTTATTGTTGTGTGCAATGTCTTCTTCTTGGTTATTTAATATAAAAAATGTCAATAAAACAGCACAAACCTGATTTCCACTGTCATAAATAATCATAAATAATCTTTAGGGATGGGCGATATGTCTGTACCAATATCATTATCAGCCGATACTGAAATTTTTGCCCTTTTTGAACTGAGTAATGTGACAACATGGGAATAGAAATGCATGATATCGCTGTATCGTCACAAACAAGTAACTAATTATTTTATATCCCACTAAACTACAGTTTGTTATTTTTACAAAAGTGAAAAGTTTGTGATTGTTACTTTAACTTCAGCTAAATGTATGGGCCCTGCTATGGATTTTAATTGTGAAATATTAGTATTGGCAAACAACAGTTATTGGCCACAGCAGCATCAAAAATAAATACATAAAAAATACATAATCCATATCGCCCTATAATGATATAATAATTTTCCATGTCATACAATGTATCTATGTCCATGGAGAATGTTCCGAAGTGTGGTTTACATTTCTGTTTCCATGGATTCAAGCAGGTGACATGCCTCCTCTAAAAAGTTACACATTGTACCTTTTAGATCCTGTTGCTTAGAACAACTGCACTAGTCTTGGATATTAGATCAGATCAAGATAAAGATTGATCAATACGACGCAAATGGCTTTAATGACTCGCCACCTGCTTCAAAACATTTACAAATCCTTGTGAAATGGAGTATGGCCCTTCAGACTCTGCATTCTTAAAGTGACATTGGGAAAGTGCTTTGGTTTAAGTACCGGGTACTTATTCTGAAAGTTGTACTCAAACTACTTCAATGATTTTATTTGCTTAGGAAAACACTTTTAACTTAGAATAAAGTACACAGTAATCGTCTTAACAGCATTTGAAAAGTGTTTTCAATTTTAGAGTTGGTACAGAAAGCCAATGGGAGCACTATGAAAACTCAGCAAAAGTTTAGCACTCAAAATATGAAAAATGTCTCCAGTACTGTAATGTAGAATCAGTCGATAGCTGCATTCATGCATAATTGTTCATCCATTCTTTATGATTCATATCAGAAATGGACCGAGTCGGGCTATTTGTTCTGCAGCAATAGACGCATCATAAAGCAATGTTTCATAAAGTTCTCAGTCTCGTCCAAAATTTCAATAATGATTTTGATATCACAATGATAATAAAACTGTAATTTCACACAAAAAATATAATCTTACTTTATTTATGTTACCATGCAGTGTTATATTAGTTCTGATAAACATCAAGATCATTCAGAAACAGTGTCTAGTATCTAGTTTCGAACAGTTTTCACAGGTTTGCTACTTTTGACAGACATTTTCTATGACTCTGAAGGTGTATGGCCACGAATGACCTGTCTGGATTTTCAAAAGTTTCACTGAAGTATCCTTATAACATAATGTAATAGGCAGCTCAGAGGTTTTGACTCTGAATCAAGTGAGGTAGCGTACAGAC
Source organism: Odontamblyopus rebecca (assembly GCA_030686955.1). Taxonomy (NCBI): domain Eukaryota; kingdom Metazoa; phylum Chordata; class Actinopteri; order Gobiiformes; family Gobiidae; genus Odontamblyopus; species Odontamblyopus rebecca. Next base: position 29,385,083 of record CM060664.1, read on the forward strand.
TATAGCACTAGAACTGTAGAACTATATCAAAAGTCAGTACCACACTTCATATAATTCTGTATACAACTGTAAAACAACTCACCCTTATTTATCACGACAGGAGAAGCCTGCAGCGCATAGTGAACACAGCAAGAAAGATCATTGGTGCACGACCCGTACACCATATACACCACCCGTCTCCCCAAAGAACACTTTTCCTTTAATTTTATTTTTATTTATTTAGAAGATTGGGAGAGAGGGATATAATTTAAATATTTCATATGTTCATATGGAAATTGACAATAAACTTTTTCAATTTAATTATTTAATAGTTACCCCTACGTCCTGTTAATCACTCTTTTCATCGTTTCTCTTGAGATATATTTGTATTACTATAGTTGTATATTTTATTTTTTACTTTTGAATATACATTTAGATAACAATGCCTTATTTGCAATCAGTCTCTTGCTATTTCTGCTGCTTATTTAACATGTATTATTACAATTTATACTTTTGCTCTTTGTTATTATAATATAATGCGATGTATGAGCAACTGTGTCCAAATAATTTCCCTTAGTCAGAGTATAAGCCTGTCTCTTTCTATGACTCTGAAGATATACGGCCTGGAATGAGCTCCACGGGTGTCTAACGAAGATGCCATAAAGGACTTGGCCCTGACCTTGGCGTTGCCTGCACCAAAAAAAGCCCCCAGCCGTGTGCAGCAAATCATAAACGCACCACTCGGACATAGGACCAGAGGCTTCGAATATTTGGAGTGTTTTTCCATTCCTCCATCAGCTCCTATTGTTTGAGATGAGATTCCCTTCATTCCCACAGACACCTGCTGCTGGCCCAAAACTGTGCAGCGGTGTTCCCAAAACAAGAGCTGTGCGATGTCTTAACTCGTTTGGAAATCTTTCTGTGAGCAGATGTGCGGAATCTGGGCAGGTGAGGTGTAAGGACATAACATGATCACTGAGAAGGTCATGGAAATGATCAAAACAACTGTCGAAGTCTTATTTTAAAGGTTTTGTAGCTGTTTTTTCCCATGTATTTGAGTAATAAAGTTCTTGCCCCATGCAGATATAGTGTATGGCACCTCTTGAGATCAAAATAAGTAGGCTGTGAATCAGGAATCTCATGGTTAGCATGCTAGTTGTTGTTAGTATTATGAGTTAGGTGTGTGGGCATAACGTGATCACTGAGAAGGTCATGGGATAGATCTAAGCAAACTGTAGATTCACTCATTTCAAAGTCTTGTACTTGATTTTATTTCATGGATTTTGCTAAATGTGTCTTGTGGTCAAAATAAATAAAGCGCAATTTTGTAATTTCGTGTGAGAATCAGGAAGGGCATTGTTAGCATGCTAGTTGTTGTTAGCATTACTGGCGTGGCAAAACTCTGATCTCTGAAAGTTGCGAAAAGTGCTAATAAACTCATGGTGAATAATTAGGATGATCGGAATGTCTTAGGAATATCTTAGGGGAAAAAATTAACTGGTTCTGTTTTCAGGGCTTTAAAACAGTAAAGAAGAAAATGAGGTACAGCACCTTTAAGGTAAACAACAGTTCAGAATGACGGTTGAAAACATATGGCCTTAAACTATGTGCTTGGAGTTCATTGCGCTCTTTTCAAACACTTTGAAAAATGCCCTCTAACTTTCTAGGCAGCTTGTAAACTCGTCCTTCAGGTCACGCTTTGTTCTTCTCCAGACGGAGAAAAAAAAAACATATCCCGGATATTATTTCTCCTTGCAAATTTGAGTTTCAGTTCACATTCGGCAAAAGTATACGTTTAAAAACACCAAATTGACTTGAACCGCTGGAAGGAGAAATAACTTTTTTGCTCAGGCAGAAAATGGTCGAAGTACCAGTCTCCCGCTGTTTTCCACACCCCCTGCTGAAGGAAAGACGCTATGCTAAAAGTGGGGAGAAAAAACAGTACTTTCGGAGCTGAAAAGGTGTTGTGGAGACCCTTTTTTGTCGCTAAAAAGCAGAACATTGTCTATGTAAATTCCGGACGGGCAGACACGAACGCTCAGCTGGAAGATAAAATGCCGAACAGGTGGCTCGCCGGAAAAAAACAGGGCTCTCTCGGAAACGCAGCCCTGAGCCCAAATGGATGGTGGAGGTCGTGGGGGTCAAACAAACTGTTCCAGCCCCTCTGAAGTGCCTCAGGGGGACGGAGCAGTGGAGGAGGGGGGTGACGGGGGTCGCTGTGGATGCTTCTACCTGACAGCTGCTTTTGTCATTACAGAGCTACCTGGCACAAAATGGACGCTGGATATGTGACTTCTGTTTGCACGACTGTTTCTACCCGACTATTAGATCTTCACAGCTTCACAGATTGACTTGGCAAGTTTGAGATACTGTGAAAAGGTTATAGTAACAGTGTCGAACTTGATTATTACAGTGCTTATTAACAATGTGAAAACAAAACTTTGTGTCAGCAGTCGTCCAAACTTATTTCTCACTTGTCTAACACGTTCTTCGCATCCTAATTATTCAGCGGGGTGAGTTCATAAGGGCTTTTCACACCTTTCAGAAGACAGAGTTTTGTAGTCATGCCACTGTTAAAAAAAACTAACATGCTATTAGCGCACTAATTATACTCCCTGATTCGCGGATGATAAAAACACTTTACAATTCGATGTAAACGGCACATAATGATCTCAGTTTGACCATGAAAATAACATTGCCTGGGGCGGTGATGCTAACTGCAGGCACCGCTCTGTCTGAGGCTTTGTTAAACCCTATTCGCACGGGATTAGTTTTACCTGTGGACCTTTGGTGATTTGAAATAATTGAGTCTTAATCCCGTGCGAATGCGCCATGTCTGTAATTTGTAAAGTAAAAATTCCGCCGCAAATTATCTACTATATTTCACCAAACACAAACGTCCCGTGATAATACTCGTCCCACGCCAATCTACATGTCAGTGTTTGTTGTTGTAATTTTCTGTCTATTCCTTTTATTTCTGCGGTCTTTTCTCTATATATTGCGTGCATTTTATATCTCTTTGCGCGCATTTTATATCTCTTTCCGGCTTGAGTAATGGAGGCTGCAGTAGAAATTTTGATTAGCAGTTTTGAGGTTTTTAGGGGCAAATTATAATACAGCCTCATAGCCTCTATATGGAAACCGATCCTGGATGACATGTGTAGCAGCATGCGGTAAGGAACATTTTTTTATTATGTTTTTTAGCATACTTTCTAAATTTACTTACTTAGCAGCGCGAAACACGTAGAAACGGATGTGATGTTATGACATATCCGGTCATAAAGTCAGTAAAATAGAGTCATTTACAGACTTGCGCTGCGAGTAACACAGAGGTGGAGCGGTAATTTGCAAATTACCAGACGTCCTCAGGTTATACTTATCCCGTGCGAATAGGGCTTTAGACTTTAATCCGAGCTTTATTTCTACACAATCTGATCAGAAAGAACTGACTGAGTTGAAACTACAAGAGGAGAGAAATGTCAATCAATAGGGCACAACAAATCCAGTATCCAGGATTACATTTTCTGGGCATTATTGTAATGTCGATATCATAGTGCAAATGGTTCAAGTTTAGAGCTTTTAACTTGCTCTGTAATCTCAATTTTGGCATAATAAGTTTGTAATTTATGTTTTATCCCAAATCAATTCCACCTCCTTTACACCTCACTGACGAGCCATACAAGCGTCGCAGTTTATTAAAGGGATCCATTACACTCTGGTCTATGTAAAAATGTTGTTTCCTCATCGCAAACATACAAACCGGAGTTTCGTTTCATTCACACATGTTTATCGCACAAACTCTGCATATTTAGCTCTGAGTTCTCACAAGAATCAGTTTTGCATAATATACTGCAGGACCTTTACCGAACCGTTCAAAGCAGTTGGATTTCGTTTAGTTCTTGTTGGGTACATCTTGCTCAATTCTTCCTAGGAATGCGTGCCACGGAAAGGTCTGATGGGGTCAGCTGTTTATATTAGCTCCATGACAGAAAGAAGGAGAGATTGATTATGCGACACCTCTGGGTTTAAGTCCAGGCAGAACAAAAGCCGAGTGTGATTAAAAAGCAATTGACCCCGGAACTAAATGGTAGCGCGGAGGACTACACGAGGCCTCCTTCAAGGGTGAGGGCGTAATGAATGCATGGGGCTACTGCCATCACCTTTAGACCTGAAGTTGGACCTGAAGTTTGAGATACAAGGAAATTAACCGGGAATCTGCTGGCCATTAAAAGATCCTATTCAATTGTGGTTCAACAGCACATCACTGCAGTGTCCTAATGGTGTAATAGCAACCGAGAGGCAGATTTAGAAGTACAGAACTGTAGAAATGGTTCACAATATGGTATTAAACCTCTCTATCTCCATGGAAACCAAACCAGACCAAGTTACAGGTCAGATCTGAGGGGAGGCGTCAGAATGTCGCTTTTATAGGACATTTTGAGCTATAAAACCTGTAATTGTATAAATGTAAGGTCTGGCTCTTTAATGTCATACTGTGGAACATTCCAGGCAACGCAATAATATCTCCAGGTAACGGAACCTCTATTAGAAAAGTTACGAAATGCACCATTAAAAATAAGTGTTTAAATGAATAAGAATATGTAGATTAAAAGTACCCACACTGATTATTGACAATTAGAAATACCGGTAACTGAATCTATGCAGCACTGGATATATCGTTAGATGAGGTTTTAAATTAATTTTCTACCTGTAAAACATTAGGCCAATTTCAGACATGCTGTACTTTAGTTGTTTGGTTGATTAATTGTCCAATAGCGTATTAGTTGACCAATTTTCTTTAGTAATTGACTCATTTTGGGGGGGGATTAAGGATGGGACAACAGCAGACAAAAGAATGTATGGTGTTTATCACAATAAATGATGATATAGCAAATACTTAATGCCACTGACACAATAAAAAATAAAGTAAGATAAAGCCAGTAAACCATTAAAAAACAGTATCATTACAACAAATAAATAGCAGAAAGAACCAATAATAATTAGTTCTGGATGTTCATGTTTTTCATCCCTCTACAGCGTAAATCTTACCATAATACATAAAGCATAGCAAAAACCTACTCATTATTGCAACAAAAATATAAATAAATCATTATAATTATGGTGACAGGCCTTTATCTCTACACTGTATTCACTTGGGCAACACTTGGATCCAAGCAGGTCTGACTTTATCTTGTGGTGGAACAGGTTTTTTGGGAAGTGTCACAAAAGCCCTGTCATTGCTCTTATCTCTTGTCTGTCTTCTGTCTGCAGCTCGTCCGCTCATCCCTCTTCACCCTTCCTCCTCCTTCTCCTCCTCCTCCTCCTCCACCTCCGCCTCCTCCTCCTCCTTCACCCATCTCTGAGAGTTTACTCATGTTGTCTGAATAAGTTTTCTTAAGGACTGGTCAGCGGTTATTTTTTTTTTTTTGTTCTATTCTGTTTTCTTAGGATTATTTCGACTGTAAATTTAGATATTGAAAACATTTTTTTTTAAACAAATGAAATACGGTGATTGGAGGCTTCTGAATGGGCAATATTTCAGTTCAATAAATGTATAGATGGATTGATATAGATATATAGCTAAATAGTCCTTTATTCATCCCCTATAAGAGACATTCATCTGTTTTGATTTAGTGCTACAGTTCAGTTCAATCAATTCAATCTTTATTAACAACACAGAATATCTGGTTAATTTTTTTGTATTAAATATAGTGCTGTCAAACGATTTAAAACAATATCTGCAAACTACCTTAGGTTTATCTAATGTCCCGTCAGGCAGTTTTTTGAAGAGAAATTTGCCGCACTTTCGATAATCTGCATTAAAAAAAAACATTAGTGCGATATGTTTTTGCGATTAATCGTATGTGGTAACGTGTTAACATTGACAGCCCTGATTAAATATGAATCAAATTTGACGTTATACATTATAAATTTGGCATGTTTTAATGTATATAGACAGCACGGCCATGACTTACCACTGTCGTTGTTATAAAAAGGTCGTTGTATGTGTTGCATAATTTAAGCATTATGGTTATCAAAATACTATTACAACCATTTTTATTGTATGAATCATTGCGATGCTACTTCCAGTTTAGCTCAGGTTTGTTGTATTTCAGGCCATAAATGTCCTGAGACGACTAGTTTGCAAATTGGTGCAGGCACTGAGCAATTAATAGATGAAGACAGGCCAGAACAAAGAGATGCGAGGTGTGAGCTCTGTGGAGAATCTGCTGTAAGGAGGTAGAGCCACCATTATGTTTGAACACAAAAGTGATAAAGAATATAAAAAAGTGTGGCTAAGGGAAAGGCTGACAAGCTCACAACAATTCTCACAAAGAACTTCTTCCCCGAGCTATACAAGATGAAAGAAAAAAGAAAGATGCAAATGGTGCTCCTACTGGAAAAGTACAAAACTCACCGCTCTTGTTTCAGAAATGTTTCAAAAAAATGCTCAGTAATATGAAGGAAAATATATGCTCACTAACTACAACGAAGGCCAGAATTAATTAGCTACAACTGATCAGAGTATAATACCAGAAACATAATAATAAAATGGGGAAAAAAGAATGTAAATAAGTTAAATGTTTTGTTTTGTTCCACTGTTGTGAAGCTACACTCAAAATATCGAATAATATACTGGAAAGTGTATTGTGTTATGTATTAAGTTGGTAATTTTCAGTTCTAATTGCAGAACTGTTTTGAGGTCAGCTCCAGAGCCACAGAGGAAGTGAGATGAACCCGTGTTTGGTCAGAGCGATGTGGAAATGGTCGTGTGGGTGGTATCACATGAACTTCACCTCGGAATCACATGAAAGCCACACTTCAGCCACACAAACACTGGAGTTTATGACAAGGAGCTGATGGAGTGTTGAGTAATGCGGGTGGAGTTAAATGAAAGCAGAAACTTAGCGGAGACATTTTGGAGTGAATTGTGAAGTTACCCAGCTATTTTTGACATAAAAATAAAAGATTTCCTAGTGTTTTTTTTCTGTTTAAATCATTTTGCATGAACTCCTGTACCGTAGAGGTCGGACAAGATACACTTTCCACGAGAGGAGACACGAGATTGGATGAGACAGGACGAGATTTTGACACTATTTGATATTTTGTGTAATACAGGACCTTGAATCATTTTGTGAGTTTTTGCCATGCCCCATTTTTGGTCACCATTGGCAGGTCTTTAAAGGTGCATGTTTCTATAGATATGTCATTTCTCTGCCTGGAATGTTCCACAGTATGACATTAAACGGTTGTACCTTATATTTATTGAATTACAGGTGGTTTTTAGCTCAAAAACATCTAGAAATTCTGTGAGCGGGGTGGCCTCTTCACAGATATGACCTGTAACTTGGTCTGGTTTGGTCTCCATGAAGATAGAATAGAAGCATTTTATGGACCCTCCACTAGAAAAGTTATTCAATGCACCTTTAATCCACAAAGATTGATTTATTTTTTGTCAACTAGTCTCAGTGTGGATTTCTGTCTCACGGGTCCATATGTTATTACTGCTGTCCTCTTCATATACACTCTGTGATCAGCAGCAGCTCGGCCTTCTGTGCTCTTGTGAGTGGTGCCCTGTAGTAAAAAGAAGGAGATGGAAAAAAGCTCTCCCTGGAGAATTTGAGCTAATTGATTCTATATGAGAAAAATGCCCTGTGCTGTGCCGGGCTCCAGTTAGTCTGCCAAACACACGCTGGGCTCTTCAAAAAACATCACAACAAGAACATCACAACAGAATATTCTTAATAACGTGCAACATCCTCTAAATTCACAGTTTGAGCTACTTCCCTCTGGTCAGAGGTTTTTACTCCCAAGATCGAGAACAAATCGCTTTAAAATGAGTTTCGTTCCAGCTGCTGTTGTATTTATGAATAAATTGTAATTTATTTATCATGTTTTTGATATAGTTCATATGTATTGTGATTTTTAGCTCAGTCAGATGAATTCTTTTATTTATGGAACAAAACCATTCTGCACTGGAGAACTGCAACACTTTATTTGTATTTGTGTTTTTAGTGGTGTTTTATTGTGCAGAGTGTGAATGAATGACATGTGGGACCAGCCTCTCAAATCTGCAAAACAAATTTACCTACGGGTACAAATAAAGCGACCTAGCCTAACCTAACGATATAAGAGGCAATTGTTAAGAGAAAACATGTGAGTGCTTTGATTAAATTCCTGCCAAAACAATGCTTTTTCCACTTTAGTTTAGGACGTCCATCTGTTATGAACATATCCTGATTTGACCCGTAATAAAATCTGCAATGGAATTTAAGAAAACAAAATGACCCATGACCCATGGTCACAGGCTGACAGCTCGGCCGATATGGAACAAAGAGACTAAACAGAGCTGTGAATGGACACTTTATCATGATGAGGTCTGGAGATGGTTATCTGCACCCTCTAAATCTACTTCATCCCCGATACTGCTTTCCGGGGAAACTGATCGTCCAATCCATTCACCTGACAAGCCAGAACCACACACTGTGACAAAACTTTACAAAGACGAGTGGATCTGGAGCTGTAACCTGGGGCGCTGATTTCAGAGGGTGTGATTGACAGGCAGGTTTAACCAATCAGAGAGACGCATGCTCTGTTCCTATCAAAAACAAACATGGTTCCTTACATGTAAAAAAGTAGAAAAAACAACATAAAAAAGAGTGAGAAATAGCAGGGATTTTTACAGAATCAACAATCAAGCTAGAAGGGACTGGCTGGTCAGGTAAACAATCCATATCTCCCAACGACGTAGATAAATCAACAAGATTAATCAATAAACCCCAAATCCAAATCCACTTTATTTCTATAGCACATTTTCTAAAGTGCTGCACAGAAATCATGCTAAATGTGTTTTTCAAAATGCTGAGCACAAAATGAATGGAGGAACTGACATTTAGAAGAAAAACGCAGGTCGAGATCAAAGTTTTGACTCCGTGATAAATAAAGTCGAGGCACTGGGTGCTCTGCCAATACCTCACGAATGACATCAGCGGTCCCAGCGATCCATTACAAACATGATGTCAGACATTTGTGAAGTTTGCGCCGTTACAACTGCTCCTTTGTGCATGACGCTCTGCTCCCGTCGCACCTGTCGCTCATTGTCTCGTGCCTTTTTCTTTTCTTCTGCAGCAGCTTTGGAGATGACAGGGCGCAGCTGCCGTAAATACTGTCTGGCAGCTATAAAATGACAAGTTGTAAATAGGGCTTTACTCCGTTCATTCATCATCACATGACAGGAAGTTCGCCCGAGTTTTGACTAGTGGAGTCGACAGTGGAGGACATGGTTTAGTTAAGACTTAAAACGCTTCTTGGGCTTAAATGTAAATCCATATTCAACTGCAGGGAGGTATTCGAAACATGATAAAACTAAAAATGTATCATATGTACAATTAATCATGTACTGACCGATGACGCAAAATGTGTACTTCAATTTGCTAGAGATTTTAAAAAATAAATCAAATAAAAGCTGCAGTGTGTAACATTTGTAATTGAGAGCCCGTCACATGCTTGTCTCCGTGGAGATATTGATGCTTTGTCTAGAATGTTCCACAGTATAGATCAGGGGTACTCAATGACAAACTCAAAAGGTCCACTTACCAAATTTACAGAGTTTCCAGGGTCCGAAAAAGTGACGGTGGATTTTCAAACTTAGAACTTCTAACAAGAAATTTAGTAAATCCACATGGAACATTTGAACTGTGCACAAAGTATTGTGTGTTCTGTCCGAATCAGTGTGAAAAGCTAAAGGCCGAATTAAGGCCAATTTATGGTTCTGCGTTTATGTCGACCTCCTGCACCCATGGGTGTAAAATAAGATTTTATTATATTTCTCTGCGTGCACCTCCGAAATGTTCTAACTGCACGTCAAAACAACACAGACAATAAGGACTGTGACTGGTTTTAGACCTGATTTTAGTCCTGGTTTAGACTTGGTTTAGTCCTGATTAAGACCAGGACTAAAACCAGGTCTAAACCAGGACTAAACCAGGTCTAAACCAGATCTAAACCAGATCTAAACCAGATCTAATGGACGCAGCTCCACTCCGATAATTAGCTGTGGATGTCAGTGGCGGTGTGTCGAATGGCAGCTGTAATAGAGCTGCATCCCAACACAAAACAGTGCGGCGCGGGACATTCTGAAAGCTCATTGCGGGCGGGAGCGCGACTGCACGATGCGGGAGTGGGCGGGACGATAAACAGCAGGTTCAAATAATCAATATAAAATAAAAGTAAAATAAAAAGTAAGTAGGCCTATATAAGTAAAATAGACAGTCCACGGCACACGCTGTGTTCAGGCTCCAGCACCATCCGAGGACGTTCAGGTCAGACTGGAGGAGAGACATACTGAAGCCCGTTGTTCACTGTTTCAGTGAACAACGGAGACTCAAGCCTAAATAGGCTAATTTTAGGAATGTTCCTGGCCCAGTATAGGCCTATCGAAATGTCAAATGTCAGTTACTGAGGCCTATTTAATGTTTGTTTGGCTGAACAATAACTGTTACCCAGTTACCACTTAAGGAATTATGTGTGTTTTTTCTCCTGGTCAATGAAACAACCTTCCATCCCCATCTTGCGGGATTTGCGGGTGGGACTGGGACAAAACATTACAGATGTGGGCGGGAGCGGGACTGAAAAATCACAATCCTTTGAGGGATTTGCGGTTGGGAGCGGTACTGAAGAATACGGGAGCGGGACTGACAATTCTGTCCCGCGCAGACCTCTAGCTTGTAACCGGTCGGGCACGACTGGAGAACACAGCTTCACAGCAAAGCACAGGCCAATGAAATACTGCGTGGATCCGGAACGCTATGAAAAAAAAGCTAGAGAGAGAGATTTTTGTCTCGATCCGGATGTCATTGCGTTTGGGTCCGGATCAGGACTGGAGTCCACCAATTGAGTACCTCTGGTATAGATTAAACTTGTCTATCACAAGGGAAATAAGCAGGTAACATTACAAATCAAATCGAATTATTGTATTTTTGAGCAATAGAAACCCCTGTAATGAATAAATACTAAATGGACATGCTTAATGCCATATCATGGAACATTCCAGAAAGCAAAGCAATAATATCGACAAGGAGACTCTCTGAAAAGTTACGCAGTGCAGCTTTAAATAGGACGTACACATATTTTCAAGCAGAAAACAGTGAGTGAAAAAGCACTTACGTGTTTTTTACTGCAGACTGACTGTAATTTGAGTTATTAAAAAACATGAAAAAAGTAAAAAAAATAATCATGTGAGTACAATTGACAATCCAGTATTGACAGATAAAAAATTAGAACTTCCATGGTTAAAAAAGAACAAAATAAATAAGATATTTTCGTGAAGCACGAATCGATAAGTTAAAAAGCACTGCCGTTTTTTACTGCCGGCTGAATGCAATTTGAGCGGACCTAATTCAGTTTCATGTTTTATCACTACGGCGATAACTTGATTAGCGAGAAATAAGAGTAACATGTCTGAATTGGGACAAAGGTCACGTAATGAGGCTTTTAGCTGGAAACGAGGCAGGGCCCATGAGCTGTTTAAGATGTGAGACACTATGAGACTACTCTGAGCGCATGGGAAGAATGCGACTCTCCCGGTTATTCATGTTTGTCAAGCTGTTTAAAGATGCACTGCGTAACTTTTTGGTTGGAGGGTGCGCCACCTGCTTTAAAAGGCCGATATGAGACTATTTTCTGATCTATGTTTCAATGTTGTTTCCTTATCAAAACATACCTGGAGCTGAGTTTTGCTTCATTCACACATTTAACACACAGAACTGCATAGGTTGAGTTCTTCTCTCAAACAAAAAATACTCTGTTCCACCTTGTGATGTCATACGGTAATAAATGACGTGCTCCACTGTGTTTTCAAACTTCATACGGCTTCATTACAACTTGAAAACTACCACATGACATCACAAGGGGAAACAGAGCATTTTGATCTTTGGAGATGTAGACAGCCTAAAAATAAAAAAAGATTACCGTATTTTTCGGACTATAAATCGCACCAGAGTATAAGTCGCATCAGCCAAAAAAATGCACAATGACGAAGAAAAAACATGTATAAGTCGCTCCGGACTATAAGTTGCACTTTTTGGGGACATTTAATTTATAAAATTAGAGACCAAGAACCAACATTTCATCTTGAAAGGCAAGTTATAGAAGTTATAGTAATAACAACAACCCAATAGAGAAGAATCCATGTATCATTTGTTCATTCATTTTCAATATAGAACCAACATAAGAAAACAAAAAAACAACTCTTTTCTTTATTATTTGTCTCTAAAACCAAAATGAAAAAACGAATAACAATTTGGTTTTTCATTTTTGATTCATATATACGATTCATATATTTGGTCTATGGGCTGTCAGTGTGAAAAATGTAATATATAAGTCGTACCTGAGTATAAGTTGCAGGAACCACCCAAACCATGAAAAAAGTGTGACTTATAGTCCGAAAAATATGGTACTCAAACATGTGAGTGAAACAAAACACAACTTCAGGTATGTTTTTGATGAGGTAACCGCATTATAACATGGCTAAAAGCTCACAAGAATCAATTTTGTGTATTATAGGATGTTTAATCTATACTGTGGAACATTTTGGACAAAAAAAATAACATTTTCATAGTAGCAAACCTCCACCAGAAAAGTTGAGCAGTGCACCTTTAAGACACATCACCCTGCAGAACACTCTGTGTGGCAAGAATGTCACTCTGCCAGTTATTCATGTTTGTCAGTTTGAGGATTAAGGGAAAACAATGACAGGAAAATCAACTACAGCGTGGAAGCAATCTGTTTCTGAGGAAAAAGACGTATCCTGAAGGTGATGGCACCAATTTATACGACGCCAACAGCAGATTAAGGGGGAATTAATAATCTGAGTTTTGGCAGACAAAGGTGATTTAGGGACTACACGGTGCCCTGTAATGAAAGTCTACTGGGCTGACTTGAATTTACATGAATTTATAGTTTTTTTTTTACATTTAGTACAAATTCGCCAAATATGACAGATTGACAGTAGTGGGAGTCAGCCTACGGAGCGAGGTAATGGTTTTAATAACAGGAGAAAATCCACATTTTACTCCTGATCACTCCCTTAACCTGCTTTCTTTTTACTAGGGTTGAACAATTTGGGGGGAATATCTAATTTGCGCTTTCTGATAAGCACTGTGGTTCTAGTTAGATCTATGGTTTAATGATAGGATTGTGGTCAAAATTCATGAAACCAGAACTAAACGAAAACATTAAAAGTGAAAAATTAATACAAGAATCACATTTCAGAACATGCACAGATCTAAACGAGCGGATTAGCAGTTTTTATCCAGAATACGACAGGATATTGTGTTGTTTGTGGAGGAAATGACGGCACTTCAAAAACCGCAGGATTTGCTATTTAATAATTCAAATTTCAATCTTAATTTGAATTATTGAACAATTCGATAACGTGAAAAACAGAACTAGTACATTTTGGATGTTTTGCAGCAGTCCAAAGTTATTACTCAGTTACTTTATGCAGTCTGACCGTTCTAATTATTCAGCACGATGAGTTTATGAGCAATTTCAGAGGCCAGTGCAGAGTTTTGCTGTCATGGTAACGCTGACAACGCGCAATTCCTGATTCTCGGACAGTAAAATGCTTTTAATTAGATGGAGACTGTACACGGCAGGCGTATACTGACCTTATAAATTCTCACATGTCCTTTAAAGGTGCATTGTGTAACTATTGTGTTTCTATGTCTATTGCTCTGCCTGGAATGTTCCACAGTATGACATTAAACAGCTCTACTGCACATTTATTCCATTACAGGTGGTTTTCTAGCTCAAACATACCTAGAAAAACAGGCATTTTGAAGGCGAGTGGGGGTGTCTCTCTACCAGTGTGACTTCCGTGAAGAAAGAACTTTCAACAGAAAAATTACACAATGTACCTTTAATTTCGCAACTCTACAGCCTACACACATCTGCAGCTCTGGTTTTATATCCTTATCAGTTTCATATTGTTTCTTCTGAAGCCAATTTAATTCCAGGAACTCAAAAGACACTGGTTATTCACACAGATTTGGAGTGAGTTTGCAGGATATTGGTCTGATCAGGTGGGCTTTGCGTTTTAAAGAATTCTGCTTCTAATAATCTTTCAAAGGGGGAATGGTTTTCTGATGGTGGCATTAGCAGTGGACCGGTGTGCTAAATCACTTCACAAATATCACATAATAAGCTGCAAATGTTCCCGGAGAATTTCAAAGTCTGTATCGTTTGTGGCTGCTTTCCAAAGAACACTAAGCGACCGGCAAAGCTTAAGCAAAATCGTGTGCGACGAGAGGACAAAAGCCACGACAAAAGTGCAAATTCTGACCAGCGTTTGTGCAAACTGAAGGATCTGTGAGCAAACTGTGAATATACAACACGTATGCCCTCACTCTTCTAGGTAAATGGACTCATATTACCATATTCGCCCACATTAAGCAGTACATTTTCTACTAGTCTTTGAAAATCTATCTCATTCTAACCTGATGTAAGCGCACATATCCGAATAACCATCCATATATTGTTGCATAATCTTGTTGCATATCCTTATACTTGTATTCTACTTGTGTTATATGTTCTTATTTTTACACCTATACTCTAATATTCTAGTAAAATAGTTAAATTTCTGTCTATTTTTAAGGGTTTTATCTTTATGTGATAGCATTATCTTTATTCTGCTGTTCTTGTAGCCTATGTTGCAACACTGGAATTTATGCAGGATAAATAAGGCTTATCTTGTCTTAGCACAGTTCAGTATTTAGCTAATCAGGGAGATCCGACAACAGACGTTGACCAGATGCTCAAAGATGCTAGATATTAAAGGATTAGATACTCCTGAGCTGCCAGTGAGTTGGTTTAGGGTTTGGATTTTGCGCTCTTAATGAAGCACAAACCATAATATTTAGTTTTATTTTAGAGTTATTGCTATTTGCTAGAGATGGGACAGGTTCTCGCGCCTTAATATCTTGCGAGATAAAATATAAAAAAGTAATTAGTTAAAAATTGTGCGGCCAAAACAGCAAACTCAACAGAACAACTGATGTATTATAAATGATGTCAAAATCTTGTCAGTCTCATTCTCCTGGACCTAAGCTCATGTCTTGTCTCTTCTTGTGAGAATTGTGCTGTGCTACATATACATATACTGCTCAAAAAAATTAAAGGAACACTTTGAAAACACATCAGATCTCAATATGAAAAAATATGGATATGTAATAATTGGATATCTATATAAATAATGTCTTACAAATAATGGGCAATGTGTAAGGAACAAAAGAAAATCACCTCTCTTAAATTTTCAGCCAACAGAGGTCTTAATTTTTTTTGTGATGTGTTTTCAACGTGTTCCTTACATTTTTTTGAGCAGTGTATATAGACAACATAGTAAGATTTGGACCGTTGTCTCTATCAATACAAACAAAGGTATTTTTGAGCTATAAATCCAGCTGTAATTGAAAAAATGTAAGGTAGAGCTGTTTAATGTCACACTGTGGAACATTCCAGGCAGAGCAATGGCATATCCATAGAAGCAAGCAGGTGATGGACGCCCTACCAAAAAGTTCCACAGTGCACTTGTAAGTTGTGAATCAAAAGGCTGTGTGGACAAAACTCAAGGTCGTGTCTGTGGCGTTATCTGGAGCCGTGTGAAAATGGTCGGCCCGGGCAGGAGGGTGGGTGGACGTATCAGCATGTGAAGCTCACAGTTGGCTCTTTAGCAGTTTCTCCTCCTCACAATGGGAGATTTCTGCAGCTCTTACAGCACAACTACACCTTCTGTAGTGTAAAATGGACCATTATGCACAGGGGTGTGAAGTCAGTCTATGTATTACCTGCAAACTGACGGAGGCCGGAGCAGAATAACTCAAATATAGTGGAAAAACTATTACATTTTAGCTTTGACAGTGCAGCGCTGTCAACAATTAAGGTGCCGAACCTGATTTCTGGGTCTTTTTTAAAAGACGCACTATGTACGTTTTCTGGAAGAGGGTCTGCCACC
Source organism: Odontamblyopus rebecca (assembly GCA_030686955.1). Lineage (NCBI taxonomy): Eukaryota > Metazoa > Chordata > Actinopteri > Gobiiformes > Gobiidae > Odontamblyopus > Odontamblyopus rebecca. Next base: position 29,401,074 of record CM060664.1, read on the forward strand.
TGCTTAAGTCTGCTTTTCCCAGGAATTTTCCGCTTAACTATCTCCATGGAGACAAACAAGCCACATCACAAGATAAAGTTACAGCTCAGATCTGTGGAGAAGTTCAGTAATAATGCATGTTTTTCCTGGAGTTTTCAGAAATAAGAACACCTGTAATTGAATAAATACAAGATATATTTGTTTAATGCCATACTGTGGAACATCCCAGGCAAAGCATCACCACGAGACAAGCTGATGATAGACTCTCCATCAGAAAAGTTGCACAGTACATGTTTAAACTGCAGCTTACCAAACTTATTCCTCTATTAACTATTATTATTATTATTATCACATTCGTAGCATCCTAATTTTACAGCTTTTAGAGGCCAGAGCGAAGTTTTGCTGTCATGGTAACACATGTAGATGCAAACAGCACATTGCTGTCTTAACCAAAGAGCTACTTTTACAATCTGTACCGGGGAAATTCGACCTTGAGAAAAAAATCTGTACAACCACTTTGACCTAAAAGAGACAAAAGATAAATTAGCATTAGCACGCATTCATCTGCAAAAAGTGATCAGTGCCATTTGGAAAAGTCACTGGAGGCTTGCAGTTTACTCTTAATACAAGAACATTTCCAAAAGTCAAATCAATTTTACTGCTACCAAAATATATTTCCACCTCTTCTTCATTAGAGGTTCAAATCCACTGTAAATTATTGTCATTTTTCAAAACGGAGATATCTGTTTTAGCAATTGAACTCTTCGACCACAAATAACTGACAAAAAGTTAGGCGGTTTGGCTTGTAGCGTAAAACACTGTCCAGAAATATGCAGAGAGGTGGCCATTATACATCATGATGGCATTGCACAGCTGCTAAAGACACACAATGACGCCGTCCTCCAACTATTTGTGGAGAGAGAGGGACTGTTGACTCTGGGGAAGGTCCATTGTCCCCGTCATGTGTACCTGGAGTGTTTACAGTGATTCAAAACTATACTCCCAGGCTCACCTCTCCTGTCTGCAGCAGTAATACGTTACATATTTAGTCAGCGGTTGGTCTCGCCACATTTCCCGTGACTGATATTTTGCGGAAATAACTGTCACGATGGCGCTGACAGAAAAGCACTGAGACGAAAAGAAGACGGAGGGAAGGAGCCAGCCAGGTGTTGGGCCAGCGTTGCTATGGATCCGTTGTTTACAGTGGCTTTGAACTGAGTCCTGGTGGGGTCTTGTGTCATCAATAAAACTACTGCAGAGTCCATTAACAAAAGAGCAGTTGGCTGATATTTGTTCTTAAACTGTATTAGTGTCTCCACATTAAAAAGCCCATGTTGCGCTATTTTCTGATCTGTGTTGGAAAGTTCCCTCATCTCAAACATACCTGGGGTTGTGTTTTGCTTCATTTACATGGTTAACACACAAATCCTGCAAATTTAGGTGCTTCTCTGGTCCGCACTGTGACGTAATGAGGTAATACAGGAAGTGCTCCACTGTGTTTTAAACTCCACACACCTTCAGTAGAATCAGTTGGATAATTTCAGCCCTGGAATTGCCCATTTCTGCTGAACTAAAGGTAAAAGGAGCTGTTGAACTTGAAAACTGTGTGAATGAAACAAAACACAACTAGTAAGTATATTTAATAGTAACGGTATTTTTCGGAGTATAAGTCGCACCAGCCAAAAAATGCGTATTTCTAATGAAGAAGAAAAAACATGTATAAGCCGCACCGGACTATAAAGTTTTTTGGGGAAATTTATTTTATAAAATCAGAGACCAAGAACCGACATTTCATCTTGAAAGACAAGTTATAGTAATATAAACAACCCATTAAAGAACAATCCGTGTGTCATTCATTAATCCGTTTTTCAATATAGAGCCAACTCTTTTCTTTATTATTTGTCTCTAAAAACAAAATGAAAAAGCTGATTTGTTTTTTCATTTTTGATTCATATATACGATTCATATATTTGGTCTATGGGCTGTCAGTGTGAAAAATGGAATCTATAAGTTGCAGGAGCACCCAAAACCCTGGAAAAAACTAGTCCGAAAAATACGGTATTATCTTTTTTCAGAGGGAACATTAGGAGCATTTTTTAGGTAATGTAAAGAAATAAATGTTATGGAGAAAAAAACAAAAGCTTTTAGTTTTTAGACCACTCCAAACGTGTTCTGAAATGCATGGAAAAAAGTTTCAGCAGTTCATACTTCAGTCGTCTCTCAAATATTAATGCTCCTGGTTGGGGTTGAGTTTTTATTTATTTAAAAAAAAAGCTCAATATTTAACAGAGGACTACAGTTAGGAGTTAGATAACATATTTGAAGTCTATTTTGTGACATTTTCTTCTGTGTTTTAAGGAAATAGAGAACATCTGTTTGTCTTTGCTGTCTCTGAGTCATTTACTCCAGCTTTATTGGAAACAGCAATTTCCAGGTGCAATAACAGCAAAACACAATGTTTATTTCTATGAGGAACAGGACTATAGCTACACAAAGGCTACCAGCACCTGCACATAAACTTTTTCTCTATTTTATTTGAAACACCAACGCATTTTCGGCACTGCAGGCAGTCCGCTATTATATAGAGTCAAATTTCAACACAGTTTGACAAGCAGATGAAAAGAGGTAAGAAGCAGAAGGTTTGGCATAAAAAAAGTTCAAAATCAAAGTTGCATAAAGTGATTGGCAATCAGTTCTTTTAAAATATTTTAAAGGTCTTATATTTTACACTAAATCGACTCTTGTGAGCTTTAAGTTATGTTATAATGTGGTTACCTCATTAAAAACATACCTGGAGTTGTGTTTTGTTTCATTCACGCACGTTTGAATAACTCTTTATTATTGTCTCCAAAGTTCAAAACGCTCTGTTCCACCTTGTGATGTCATGAAGCAGCAGTTTTTAAGTTGACAGCTACAATTTACCTTTAGCGCAGTAGAGATTTGCAATTCAAGGACAGAAATCATCCAAATGATTCCAGTGAACGTGTATGGAGTTTAAGAACACAGTGGAGCACTTCATGTATTACCACATTACATCACGAGGTGGAACAAAGCGTTTTCCATTTTTCCATTTGAGAGAAGAATTGTATTAAACGTGTGTAATAAATGAAACAAAACACAACTTCAAGGTATGAAATAACATTACATCACAGATAAGAAAAGAGCGCAACACTGTAGGTCCTTTCAGTATGCAAAATGATTACTTAGAAGTGAACCGTAGCCACCTCTGTGTCTAAACAGGAAACCACTTGTGTGTTTCAAGACATTTTGACAGCTAGCCCTGGAGCTACAGCGTATATCTCCACCTTCAAAGGCTGTAAAAAGAAGACAAGTTTGTGTGCCTCTAAATCTCAGTGACTACTACATTATAAGCCGCAGCTATTGATGAATATCCATTAAGTCGTAGTCCGTAAAAGAACCTTATGTCCTGACTCGCAAATAAGACTGAGACGTTTGGGTACGTTTTTGATGAGGTGACAATGTTCTGACATGGCTAAAATCTTACACGAAAAAATGTTGCGTAATATAGGACCTTTAACAAAAACGCTGAAAGATAAACTGACCAACTGATACAAGAAGTGACGATCAAAACATGCTTGTACAGATCTAATCAGCAGAATAAGACAGGATATTTTGTTGTTTGTGGAGGATTGTGGAGAATTATGGTACTTAAAAAAGTGAAGCCTTCGCGATTTGCTAAATGGGTCTGTTCAAATAGCGCTTTTGTGTTTGATCGCCATTAATCTTGTAGCCCTATTGGCAAAGATAGTTCAGTACACGGAAAGTTACTGTTGTCGTTTGAGCACAAAAGTTAAATTAATGCATTGAGAAACTACGTGATCGGCAGAAGCAACAGATCCAAGAATGACTGCGTTGAGATGATTACACTCACTAATACAAAGGTAATGCAGAAAAAATAAAAATCCCTCAACAGCGTTTTATCTCGAAAAAGAACTGTCAAGGTTTTGAAGCTAAAATGTATAAAAGTTAGCAATTATGTCGCTGCACTGCTGTTTCATATTATTCTGCAGATGCCATGTCTTTTCTTAACCTTTGAAGAAAGTTTAAAGGTGCGATTCGCTCCTTTTCCGACGTGGCGAGAATTGAGAATCTCTGCCTCGATTTGTGAAAATGTGCACGATTGCGGATGGCAGTGGCTTTGAAAATGACTTCCCTTGTCCAATTTGGGGAAGCAAAAAAATTTCTGGCCTGTGAGATGGAAGTTAACATGAAAACCAGCGCGTTTCATCTGGATTTCAAAAAGGTCAAGTGATGTGCCAGGGTTGTTGGCATTCGTTGAATCAGCCAGCCCACTCATGAATAAGCAGGTGAGGCTTATTATCAAAGAGTGTGGGGAGAGAAACTGTAATATAACGCCAGCGTGTCCAATCCAGGGCTGCAGAGTTAATCGCAATCAAATCAAAATTGCCGTTTGAGTGGACGCAATTAGCAAATCGCAAAAGCTGCAGTGCTTTTACCAGGAAGAACGGCACGCTTTGATAAAACTTTACAAAGACGAGGAGCTCTGGAGCTGTATCCTGTCTCCTTGATTTCAGAGAGCGTGATTGACAGGTGGATTAACCAATCAGAGAGATGCATGGTCCATTAGCAGTTTACACATAAAAAAAGAGGGAAAAACAACATAAAGGACTGAGAAACAATGTGGATTTTTACAGAATCAAACTATGATTTATCTCGGGTAAAATAAGTGATGAATTAGCGGCTGTGGTTGGATCGTCTCAAGTTTTTTCATCATCTATGGTCAATTCCAGTCTCTTCAGGATTTGATCAGAATGTTGAAGGGACTGGCTGCAAATTTTGACAACAAAATATCCTGTCTTATATTATAAAAATCCAATAGTGTTGATCTATGCATGCTCTGAAATTGATTCATGTATTAGTTTGTCAGTTGATATTTCAGTCTTTTTGTCTATTTTTCTGGACATGTACTATGCAACTTTTCTGGTACGGGGTCTGTGGAGATGCTACTGCTTTGTTTGGGTGTTATAGTATTAAACTATTCTATTAAAGTTCTCAAAAACACCTTGAAAACGATGCTTTACTACTGTGAGGGAGGTCACCACTCCCTGCTTGTCGCTATGGAGATAGATAGAAGTTAAAAGACACACTGTGAAACATTCCATCCATTCATTTTCTTCTGTTTATCTGGAGCTGTCTAAGCAGGGACTCGCAGACTTCCCGCACCCCAGACACTTCCTGGGTCGAGGGAAGTCTGGAACATTCCTGACAAGTAATAACATCTCCGAGGAAACTATCAGGTGGTGGACCCTCCAGAAGAAAAGCTACATAGTGCCTTTAAATACGTGAACCTTGAGCAGTATCCTATTATTAAAACATAAATTGCAAATCTGTTCACAGAGTTTAACAGAAAAATCACCTTTAGAGCCCTAGTATAATATGAACGTACACTGGGCTTGTCTGCTATTTAGAAAACTCATGTTGAACCTTGGCTCCAGTGCATCATTTCTTATTAACAGAAAGTAGTTCAGGCTCTCGTAATCAATGGAAGATCTAAAATGCAATGTATTAATTATTTTGCGCATGTAACCTCAGACGCGATGAAGCCGAATGCTTGTCTGGTTTTCCAAAGACCAGGTGGAATTCTCGCCCGTAGGCACTTTACACATAGCTGTCTACGCGGAGCTGTCTTCTGAATTCTGCGAGTACAAACTCGACCAAATAGGAGTACACGCTGTTCTAGTCAGGCCCATGCCCAAAATCTCTTGACCTTTGCTCAGAAATGTGCTGCGTGTTCCCTAATTTGCGTTAATAGAAATACCACAAAAGAACTTGTGGGATAAAAAAAAATAAAACATGTAATGTACTGACATGTTGATGCTTGTTATTGTTTGGCCTGTAGTTTTCCACAGTAAGGATTTAAAGGTGTATTGTGTATCTTTTAGGGTCTGGCACCTGCTTGTTTCTATGGATATGTCATTAGTCTGCCTGGAATGTTCCACTGTATGACATTAAGCAGCTCTCTACCTTACATTTGTTGAATTACAGGTGGTTTTATAGCTCAAAAATACACAAAAAAGGCATTTTGACTGTGAGCAGGGTTGCCTCTTCACAGATATGACCTGGTTTCCATTTAGATAGAAAGGTTTAATGCCATACTGTGAAACATTTCAGTCAAAGTAAGAACATTTCCACGGAGAAAAGCATCTGACAGACCCTCCACCAGAAAAGCTACACAATGCATCTTTAAATTCATCTATTCTATTATTATTATTATTATTATTATTATTATTATTATTATTATTATTATTATTATTATTATTATTATTATTATTTCTATTTTTATTTTTATTATTATTGTTTATCTTCATTGCATCACACTTTTTTTCCTTTTTTGCACTAAACTGTCCTGGAGCTACTGTGACTGTTGAATTTCTCCACTGCGAGATCAATAAAGTCCTATCTAATCTTATCTTATCTTATCTTATCTAACGTGTTTATTCAATTGCAGGTATTTTTATTTCAAAAATACTTGGTCTGGTGGGGTGACCTGCTTGTCTCCTCAGAAATTGTTAAGTTTTATGCCATTTTCTTTGCCTGGGATCAAGAATACAGACCTCTTTACTACTTTACTGAGTCTGGTCATCGGTGACTCTCCCAGGTTTCAGTTGGGTGTGATTGACAGGTGGATTAGCCAGTCAGGGACAAGGATGGGTTGTCATATCACAGAAAAAAAGAGAAAATAATATCACAGGGGGCTGAAAAGCACTGCGGATTTCTGTAGAAACATGGGACAAAGCGCTGAATTCTGATAATCGGAGGATAGATAAATTTGTTTTTGCTTGTAAATGATGTGACCAATGAGCTCCTTTGTTTCACATGCATCACTGAAATAAACAAATCTGATTGCACGATCATGTTTGGCCAGACTTCAGATGCAGTGGAGGGCATGGGGACCAGACTGATATCAATCTGTATAAAAAATATAAAGACGCAGACAAAGAGAAATCATTCTGAGGAACATTCCAGTCAAAACAATAACAGGAAGAAAAGAAGGTTTCATCAGAAACTTGACTTAGTGCCCTTTTCAACCACCAACTTTATAAGGAGAACATATTCAGTTCAAACTGCTGTCGACTGTAAGTTCTACCAGCTACTGTCAAAAAAGTAGAAGAGATGAAAGCTAATTTATTCATAACTCAAGCGCACGTCTTGTCATAAATCATTCTGTTTATTCATTTGAATCGCCATTAGCTGAACCTATGGGTCAGAGTCCATTTAAAACACATTAAGCCATTATTTTATTCCATTAACAAATATTTTATATAAAGTACAGAGCTATTTCAAGAGAAACAGAGTTACATTTCCTATTTGAAGCATAGACTGTGAACAGTAAAAAATATCATTTGCACCTTACAGTCAAGCCTGAATCATGACCTGACTTTGCGTGTTATCTCAAATGACACGGGGAGATGACTTTGTTCCCCGGGCAACCAATTTATTTATTTGGCAAATAATTAATACAATTGAGTGAGCATCAAAACCAGTCAACAAGCCTATCGGGGCGACATCGGGCTGATTTCAGAGCGCCCTGTCACACTTCTAGCCCCGTAAGAGTGAAAGAGACGTCGAGCGGCAGAACAAAGCCCCAAAGCTCCAAGTTATCTTTTCCTGCATTTTGGGTTCATTTGCATATCAACATTTTTCCCCTTCCTTCTGTTCATGGAAGCAAGACGTTCTAACTTTACAACAATACCACAGGTCAGAAAATAGAATAATATGGACCCTTTAAAAATGCATTGTGTCACGTTTCTAGTGGAGGGTCCGTCAGATGCTTTTCTCCATGGAGATCTTATTGCATCGCCTGGGATGTTTCACAGTGTGGTATTAAATGTGGAGTTATGTTCTATCTTTACGGAGACCAAACCAGGACCAATTACAGGTCAGATCTGTGGAGAGGCGACCCCACTCACAGTCAAAATGCTTGTTTTTCTAGGCATTTCTGAGCTATAAAACAACTTGTAGCTGAATAAATGTAATGTAGAGCAGTTTAATGTCATATTGTGGAACATCTCTATAGAAACATATGTGCAGATAGAGGTTTAACAAAGAAACGCTATACGAAAAATAGTCATATCACTGAATATGATGTGCAATATATCAATTATTGCACGTATTATATCGTGAAGTTATCTTTGCCTGCATTTTGGTTAATTAGCATCATGTTTTTCCTTATATCTGAGTTGTCTTTGAGGTTAATATTTGAGTTGACGGGGCTGACACCATTCTCCTCGCTGTGGTGTAGTTGTCAGCCTTTCTGATGGAGACACACACACAGGAGATAATGGGAAAAAATGTTACTAAACAATGAGGAGTCTAAGTCTGCACGAGTCATGATCTTACCGCATCTGACTCATTGATCGAACGCAGAACTTGACAGCCAAATTGATCCAAATCTCAGAATGGTTTTGGGAGCTTGTGTTATTGATGTCCCAAAACACTTTCGGCTGAATTTTGTCGTTACAGATGATGGGTGGGGGCTTTTTAAATCCCCTTTGCCGGCAACTGTGAATCCATCTTAGCTTTAAAAAAAAAAAAAAAAAAAAAAAAAGGAATATTTTTCACGAATGCATGATGCGCAGCAGTGAGAGGAGAAAAATTTCAATCTTCTAAACAAAAGATGAAATAACGGCGATGATTTAAAGGTTGAGACAGTTTGTTGGTAATGAGTGGGATTTCTAAACATGGTCTCGGCCCACTAATCATCCCTAACTAGACCATCAATGACAACTTCCCAAGCACCAGGGAGATGCATGAAAAATGTAATTGGATTGCAGACTGTAATTAGTTTTTGTGAGACAGAAAATTACACACCTGGATGGTTATTTTGCACTATTACAATATCTCCAGGGTTTTTCAGGTAAAATGAGGAGTTTTCAAAAGTGTAAAAAAAAACTATTTAACATTTTTTTTCTTTATTTAATTGGAGAAACACATTTGAGAAGGCTGACTATGTTGGCAGACTGCAGCATATGACAATTGGTGCTTTTTTAGCTTGTATACTTTTGTGTTTTCTGTTACTTTCCGTAATTTATCTTGGGATTGGCGCAGACATTTCCATGCTATGAAAACCATGACTAAAAGAACCAGAGTGACTATATACAATGGAGTAGCAGATTCTCAAATGCTCTTCAATATAAAAGTGTTTGTATGTGATGTATTGCTCTTTGGTTTTGTTTTTTGTTTGTTATGTTTTTTATCTCTATAGACGCAACATCATAAACAATTTGCAAGGACCCAGAGGCACATATATTAACGCAGACATCAACAACAGAAGTGGATGGGGTAGGGGTCCTTGGTTTTACGGGTGATTTTGACACAATTCCTTTTTACAATCAAATAAGTTCTGTGCTAAAATATTGAATGACTGAGATCAAAAGATCGATATATATTTCATCATAAGTTTTAATGATTACAATGGGGGTATTTCATATTAAGTTTGTGAGGATAGTGTTTTTACTCTGAAACCTTCCAGAGGAAATACTTCTAGGGAGCTGTCCTTTCATCGCCGATTGCAACAACAAAGTGGAGTAAGAATGAGGCTTAGAAGATGCTTTCTTGTTGTGTTCACCTGGCTCCCACTGGAAGCTCCTGCGATGCCCCAGACTGCAGGACGTAGAAGAGGGACACTTTTGTTCAGAGGACGATTCCTCTCCTCAAACTGCCCTGAGACAGATCTGCGGACCCTACTTGACCAGTCCTACTAATGTCTTTGACTGAGACACAAACACAACTGAAAAGCGCAGTACATTTCTGCAGCTAAACTTGAATTTCTCTCGGGATCAGTAAAAATCACTATCGATCGATTACTGTATTATTGTATGTATTACCACATCGTGATAACATCGTACTGCGAGCCATGTATTGTAACAAACTATGAGAAGCCTTGTAATTCCTAGCCTTATTTCAAATTCCACTTCCACATTCTGAGGTAGCCCGAAATGGCAAAGCTCTGTAGCAGGCTTGTACTTAACTCTCTCACCGACCACATTAGTAAAAAGTAGCAGTCGCCAAGTTTCCGTTAGCAGAATGTTCGAGCTACTTTATCCCCCCTGTCCAGACAGATCAAGAGGCGAAGGGGCTCTCTCTCTTCTGAAGTCATAGCCCAACTGCAGTACTGGAATATAAAGAAGCCGCGGACCATAATGTACTTACACAAGAGAGCGGACAGAGACACCGAGAAGTCCGAAAAGTGAGAGAAAACTCCTGCTCTGGGGAGAAGCCAATTCCACAGTGGCCAGGGCTTTGCTTTATTAGCTGCTGTACATGTCAGCAGGAGACAGGCGGCACCTTTTGCTCTGCAGCTGTGGGTACTTTTATAAATGAGCACCGATGTATTGCTCCCCCATTCTCACACACTCACCGGAGAGCCACAGATGGACCTGCTCTATCCAGAACTAGTGTGCGTACTTTGTCATGCTCCACTAGGTAAGACACAGATACAGATCCCCCCGAAACTGAAATCCCACCCTGGTTTCTTATCAGCGGAAAACATGCTTGGAGAAGAAAAAAAAAAGCTTGTAGCAGGCTTTGGTTGATAGAGTTAAAAGCCAGGTAATGTCAGACAGTGTCTCTACACTTGAGCGTGGCTGTTGAGTTAAAGGGCCAATATCACGCAATTTTCTGATCTATGTCATAGTGTCGTTTCCTCATCACAAACAGACCTGGAGTTGTATTTTGGTTCATTCACACATGTTTAACACACAAACCCTGCATATTTAGGCTGAGTTCTTCTCTCAAACAGAAAAACTCCACTTTGTGATGTCACGCAGTAATACACAAAGTACTCCACTGTGTTTTGAAACTCCATATACCTTCACTAGTATCATTTGGTTAATTTCAGCTCTGGATTTGCCAATCTCTACTGAACCAAAATGAAAAGTTATACGTGCTAACTTGAAAACTACCACTACATGACATCACAAGTATTTTGAGCTTTGGAGATGTATAAATAGCGTGATATGAGACCTTTAACTCAACAGCAACTCAACATTTTCAACATTAAGAGCTCACAAGAGTCAGTTTTGCATAGTATAGGACGAGTGAGAGAGCGACTGGGGGGAGAGGCCAACACACAATACCTGCTGGAGTGTACTGAGATCATTGGTGCTGTGGAAGTCATCTAGGAAGGTCTATAGGAGATCACCCTGGTATTTCCTCAATAAGGGGTGAATGAAAGAAGAGAGAGAGGGCAGAGTGGTTCCCATCCAGCCCTCGGGTTAAAATTAGACTTTAATTCCCCTGGCTTCAGCAGAGGACATCAGGGGAGCAGAGGATCAGGGCGAGAGCTGACCCCACCGTCTCTCACAGAGCCCTAAACTTTAACACACAAATAGAGATGTGCGGAGGATCAAAGTTAGTTTAATATTTCACGGGACGGGCCCCATGGTGAGGCTGACAAGAGGAGCGTCGGTCTGAGGGAGATGGTCTGTTCGAACAAGGCATGAAACCCCTGAAAGGTGAACTGTGTAACTTTTCTGATGGAGGGTATGTTGCGTTTTTTCTTTAGGGAGATGTTATTATTTTGTTTGGTATGTTCCACAGTATGGCATTAAAACTCTAAAGTCTAGAGTTTAATTTAATGCCTGGACAAATGTTTTTTTGTTGTTGTTGTTTTTTCATGTAACTAGATGCACAGATATGTTGCTTTTAGGGTGAAAATGAAACCGATGCGTGCCGTCAACCTATTTTTAAAGAATTTTATCACTGACAAACCCGGAAGAAAGACTGGTGCTCTGTTAGCATGCTGGTTGTTGTTAGGATTACCGTGAAAAGCTCCATTCTGGCCCCTCTGATAGTTGTCAAAAGCGCATATAAACTTGAAATATTAGGATAGTAGAAATGCAATAAGAAGGTGAGGAATAACTTTTGGACCGTAAACTAGTAAATAAACTAAACTAGGCAATGAAAAGTAGATTTTTTTTTTGTTTTATGTATTTTTTATAACAGTGAAAAACAGCTATGCCTTGGAAATACAGTGAAAGCATTTTATAATGGCTGAGGAGATAGAAAAGGTTGAAGTTCAATCTCTCCACACGGTTTTAATTAGACATAGATACAAAAAGGACAATGTGTATTTATCCTTGTTAACCGCCAGCGTTGGAGGTTTTGGATTCCAATCAAAAGAATAGTACATTTTCTTCTAATAGCACACCTACGATTAACTAGTGATGCACATCTGTTAAGAGCTATTTACGTCTGTTACAACATGGCTCCATGACCTCTGGCTGTTAGATGCAGCTGCTTTCCTTGGGTCAAAGGTTCATGACTCCAAAACCCAACCCTAAAATCACTGTCAGTCCATGTGAAAATCTATGACTAAAATAAACAGCAAATAAACAGATACAAAACAAAAGTCTCTAAAGTCTTAAAAGTAATACATAATTCAATAAAAACGACAAAATTTGCTTAATTTAAATTTGTGCCTGTCCCGGTCACGTCTACAGCCTGGTTTAGACCTGGTTTAGTCCTGGTTTAATCCGGGTTCAGTCTTGGTTTAGTCCTGGTTTACTTCTGGTTCAGTCCTAGTTTAGGGCTGTTTTAGTCCTGGTTTAGTTCTGATTCAGTCCTGGTTTAGTCCTTTTTTAGTCCTGGTTCAGTCCTTTTTTAGTCCTGGTCCAGTCCTTGATTAGGTCAAAGCAGATAGTTCATGCTCTCACCAGCTCTACTTCTAAAGTTTTATAAGCAATAAATAATTCAATATAAAAACAGGCTATTTTGAAATTTGCATAATTTCACAGAAATCCTGGACTGCAATAGAAAATCTGAGCATTTAGTATTCTTCACAAGGTTTAAATCACAGTGGAGAGAGACGTGATGAGCACAAAGGGTTCGAACTGGTATAAACATATCTTGGAGGCTTATTTTAAGATGTCTGAATTCTGGTAGTGGAGCTTAAACTCCAGAATAACTCTTAAATGACAAGTGATCCTGTCTGGCCCTCTCGCTATCTTGTCTCCACAGTCCATGTCTGTCCTCGGCTAATGATTTTTAATACATACTCCAGCGAGCATCAGAGCCCAGTTTTGGTATACGTTTTGGACCCCTGAATCCTGAAGAGAGGGGATTTTCAGACACTGACAGTCGCTACAGACAATGCCATCTGTACGCTCGGCTGGGCATAGAAGGGCAAAAAAACTGCCTGAATCCAAAAATCCAATAGTGAGAGGAGAGAAAATGGCACAAAGCTGTTCCATCTCTGCAGCGATATGACAAGAGTGACATTATTAACATTTGAGTCAGGTACCAGGCTGTAGTGCTGTTTGGATCACGGATAATTGACCATCCCTGGCTGTGTCCTAATGAATAGCATGACACTTTCTGACAGGGAGCTGACAGGGAGCAAATTCACAAATTTGTCATGCTTTGTACCACCAAGCTTTAATATCAATTTAGCAAGACTATTCTTCAAATGTGAGCCAGGCAAAATATTGACAAAGGTCTTGAAAGTGTAAAAAAAATGTGCGTTGGTTGGTTACGTTGATACTCTGCAGTGAAATCGTGGTGGGGTTGTTCTAAACACGACACCATTAGAGGTGCATTAAGCAGTTACCATGGTGATGCAATGCACACATAAGCAAACACAGACAAAAAAGTTTAAGAAAAGTAAGAAAAAACACTAAATAGATTTAAACAACGCGTTTTCAAGAGTGTTCAGGTTCCTGTTTAGGTGTTTGATTTTCAAAAAACAGGTGAGAGTGACTGAAAAGCTGTTGATTAATGTTAGTTATCTTGGGACTGGGTATACTGGGTAATTTTACATATGTGAGATTTGTTTAACATCACTATCAGCTCCCCCGTTGTTTTGGTCTTTTTGGTCAGATTGCGTTAAAACATAGCTCAGATTAAGTCTAACTTGAGTAATTGAGCTTCTAACAGAGCAGTGCTGTCGTTAGCTTCACACCCCCAGGGAATGTGGATGAAATCAGCTGCAAAGCCTCAATAGGAATGCGGCATGAATAGAGCAGTGGTCAACATAAATAAACATGACGTCTGATTTTGTGTGACCGTCAAGTGACTCTTCAAAGTTGTGGAATGTTGTGTGGCGATTACTGCATAGCTTCAAGGAATACATTAGTTTCCTCCACTAGATATCGGCTCATTACCAGAGGAGCTACACTAGGTACAGTAGGTGAAACACAAATTAGAAATCATAGAAATTTTTACAGATATTTCCACTGCTAAACTAGAAACACAGACAACATTCTTAATTATTCCAACAAACTGAGGTCCCTCGGTAAAACTAATTCTGTGCAAATCCTGTTCTAGTCCAGGTCTAGTGCCATTTTAGCTGTAGTTTGGATATACTGTGTACACAAATGTGGACACAGCCTGCATAGTAAACTGTCTGATTTAATTGTGACTGTCTGCTTCTTCAAATCAAGCCAATAAGTGCTGCAATGAATACTTCCCTCACCCTGAAATCTAATAGAGCCTTCCCTTTTACACAGCATAGAGCCAGTTAAAGCTAGACTATAAAAGGAAGGATGTGAGCTCATAAAAGTTCACGTCTGTGTCAAATGTTTATAGATAGAGCTATAAAGGGAGCTCCAACATGGTGTGAGTTTGATTACATAGTGGAGTCTGGTCTATCTGTGAATGGATGTGTGTCTATCCTGGGCACAGCTACAGTCTATTTAGTCCTGGTTCAGTCCTGATTTAGTCCTGGTTTAGTCATGGTTTAATCCTGGCTCAGACATGGTTTAGTCCTGGTTTAGTCCTGGTTCAGTCCTGGTTCAGTCCTGGTTTAGTCCTGGTTTAATCCTGGCTCAGATGTGGTTTAGTCCTAGTTCAATCTGGGTTCAGTCTTGGTTCAGTCCTGGTTCAGTCCTGGTTCAGTCCTGGTTTAGTCCTAGTTCAGTCCTGGTTCAGCTATGTTACACTTCTGGTTCAATCCTGATTCAGTCTTGCTTTAGTGCGGATTTAGTCCTGGTTAAGTTCTGGTTAAGTCCTGTTTCTGTCCTGATTCAGTCCTGGTTTAGTCTTGGTTTAGTCCTGGTTTAGTCATGGTTTAATCCTGGCACAGACGTGGTTTAGTTCTGGTTTAGTCCTGGTTTAATCCTGGTTCAGACGTGGTTTAGTCCTGGTTCAATCCTGGTTCAGTCTTGGTTCAGTCCTGGTTCAGTCCTGGTTTAGTCCTGGTTCAGTCCTGGTTTAGTCCTGGTTCAGTCCTGGTTTAATCCTGGCTCAGACATGGTTTAGTCCTGGTTTAGTTCTAGTTCAATCCTGGTTCAGATGTGTTGCACTTCTGGTTCAGTCCTGATTCAGTCTTGGTTTAATGCGGATTTAGTCCTGGTTTAGTTCCGGTTAAGTCCTGTTTCAGGCTTGGTTTAGTCTTGATTTAGTCCTTGATCTACAGCCCGTCCGTCGATCTCCCCTTCACTGTGGTCTCCTTTTAAATTTTCGCTATTTCCCTCAGGATTTTAAACCCTCTTAGGACAGGGGGCGCTCTGGAATACTTATACCCTGTGAATATTGATTAATTTCTCTGTTACTGATCAGTGGAAAAATCTAACTTTGTGAAGCCCTGAGAGGCGGCAGCTGTTGTGATTTTGGGCTATTCAAAAATAAAGTGACTTGAATAGTCTAACATCTCCCAGGAGGCGAGAAGCAGAGCCCCGGCCTGTCTTTCCTGACTTCTCCCAAGAAATAGTGTGTCCGAGCAGCATGGTTGAACACGGCAGCCCATTCCTCACCTGCATGACTGCCCCATGTCAGACAACATCCTCTTTTACTCAAGCCTCCTGAAGCAAAACTAAATCAGCACCAGTAACTCCCCAGCCATCTGCTCCGAAGCTGACCCCAAAGATAGATAAAGACAGAACTTGCCTGCAGTGGGGTTTAATAAGAAACATTACATTATTGTTATTATGAAGTAGATGCACATGGTGAAAGAGCAGGGAGCACACGCAACAAAAAAAGAGCTGGCGTTTTGCAGTTTACATTTCAAATCCTTAACAGAAGTCGGATATATGGACAAAGCTGCGCCCCAGTACCAGGATGAGTATTGTGCACCTGGCCCCGGTTTCATAAAAAGAACAGAGGGGAAAAAAAGAGAGACAGAGAGATTTGGGAGCAGGTATATTAAATTTAAAGGTACAGTAACGTGACTTTTTAGCTTAAGAGACTACAATAAAAGCCTGTTTTTTGTTTTCATTTGGTTGTGTTTATTGGATTGAAAACTGTGTGTCCTCTTAATTTAATTCAAATTCAAATGTAAAATGTTGTTTCTTTGCCTATATTGTTTCTCAGTATGGCATAAACATGATCTATGCCCATGGAGAATGTTTCGCAATATGGTTTTAAGTTGATTTTTGACATGATTTTTTGTACTTTCCTATTTTTGTTAATCATCTAAAATGACAAACGATAACTACAATATTCATTACTCTCTTGTAACTTTCTATAGTGCTTTCCCAGGACCCACTTTGCATCAAAACTTGTTATTATAAGAGAAATAAGTCTTTTGGTACCAGTTTTTGGTTACATTTTCCTTTTTTTTTTTTGCTCTTGAAATACCCAGATCTAATTCTTACTTTTAAATGGGTCCCAGCCTTACATTTAAGCAACATATTCACAAGCCAAAAGACAAAAACAGATATTTTTTTTGTTTTGTTTTTCTAAATTTTGTTTCCGTAAAGTTTTTTCCTCTCATTCCTTTTGTGCCGCACCCAGCAGCATGCAAACACAGCGATGCCGTGGCCCACTCTCTGACAGTGCTGTACTGATGTGGAGAGGCCTGGTTCGGAGACGGCAGCGCGATGCAGAAAAACCCGAGGAGAGGAGGAAGCACAACACCCACGGATCGCTGCAGAGTCTGGAGACGAGCGCTGAGCAGGAGTTAAAGGCGCGCATTGTTCCTGGGTTTATTGGAGACAAAGAATAATCTCACAATTACATCACAGACCTGGTAAACACGACTAGCACAAGGCCAATGCGGACTCATTTGTCACCAAGCTGCTGTGTGTTGGCCATCTTTGGTGAGTGAAAATCGATAGTTGCATGAACGACTTAGCGGTATCCTTTTGTGTGTGTGTGTGCATTGATACTTTGTGGCTGATGTCACCGGCGTTCCCTGGGATTGTACTGCTAACTGAAGGTACTACTCTGTCTGAAGATCTGTTACTCAAGTTAGACTTTAATCTGAACTTTATTTTAACGCAATGCGACCAGAAAGAACTGACTTATTTGGGACTACGACAGTTCGTCACTCTCATTTTTTTGTTGAAAATCAAACACCTAAACAGGATCATAAAAGCTCATATTGATCACAGACTCTTAAGAATTTGCTGTTTAAATTCATTTTGTGTTTTTTCTTTTAGTTTTCAGACTATATTAAAACATTTTTGGCTGTGCTTCCTAATGTGTGCATTGTGTCACTATGGCAACTACATGTAGAAAGTATCTACAAGATTAAACCCTTGCACAAGCCTTTTTTCTTTGTTTGTCATAGATCTGGCTGACAGTATCTTCATTTGTTGTGTGTGATGGGATGACAGGGTAGTTTTCTAATTCTCAAAATAGAAAACTGTCCACAAATAAAACGTTTTAAAGTAGGTCCATGTCTACAAATGTCGCACTTAAATATAATTTCGACAGCACGCACGGCACTTCAGTATTAATATTAATGATATTTTGCATGAAATGTTGCCGCAAAAATAACTACAAGGCCTTTGAAGGAGCAAAAAGTGCTGTCAACCTTAACCACTGCTGGAGTTATTCAAAGCTGTGTTTAATGTGCAAACTAAATGCAGGCTCCGGTGTTTTTCAATAAGAGATGTTACAGGAGCAGTATGGGCTTGTACACGTGTTAAAGATGCACTGTGGAACTTTTTTAATAGAGCGTCCACCGCCTGACTGTTTCCACGGAGCTGTTATTGCTTTGAAAGATCCACAGTTTGTCGTATCTCACACTTATTCATTTACACTTTTTACTGTTCAAAAACACCTTGAAAAACATACTTGTATCAATTTATTAAAGGTGCATTGTGTAACCTTTTCTGGTTGAGGGTCTGCCATCTGCCTGTCTCCATGGAGATGTCGTTGCTTTCTCTAGAATGTCCCAGTATGGTATTAAACATATCCGCCTTGCATTTAGTCAATCACACAGGTTTTTACTGACTTATAAACTTGTGAGCAGCGTGACTCTCCACAGATCTGACACGTAACTTGGTTCTACTTGGTCCCACCAGAAAAGTTACGCAGTGCATCTTTAATGACTGAAGAACCGAAACAACAACTACTGCTACTGCTAATACTAATGCTTTTTTTCGTGCAGATAAACGTCCAGCAACAACATCTCCATGGAGACAAGGAAATGACGGATGCTCCAACATAAAAGTTACACACTGCATCTTTAATGATTTGTTTTTATTTTTATTTGGTTGCTACTTGCTCTAATAATCAATGTAAATGACCCTTAAAAAGAACAGGAAATGACTAAAGAGCTCACATCCTGTTTGAAGATGTGTTCTGCCTCATGGAAATCAAGAAATCAAGTCATCAGTCACTTCCCTTTACATTTAAAAGTTATTCCACTACCAGTCAAACGTTTGAGCCCCTCTCATTCACTTTTTTACTTTTCTACATTTTATATATAAGAAATATATGAAGCAAGACATAAAAAAGATATAGTCAAGAGTGATAGTGACAGGATTTTGGCAAAAAGCAAAGAGCATTTCACTTTTTTCTTTGCTACACAATTCCATGTATCTTAATTCATTTATTTGATGTCTACTATGTGTATATAAAATGCAGAAAGTGGTAAAAATAAAGAAATAAAACACTGAATGAGATGTCCAAACTTTTGACTGGTAGTGGTTTCAGTGTTTTTATCTATAGTATATCTTGTACAATGAATTAGTGTGAATACGGCATCATAGTCAGTGATTAGCGTCTATGGAAACTAATTGGAGCTAGAGTCTTGCCTCATTATATTAAAATACAGTGCAGTTAGCAGAGAGTTTTTTGTTGTTGTTGTTTTTGCTTCATCTCTACTTTGTAATATCACAATTCCAACTTGTCATCTGCGGTTAAGGGGGTATCTCTCCTTTTAACGGCTCCATTTAAAGGCTTGAACGCTCGATAAATACAGATCTTAATGTTCCCGGGCGTAGCAATGGCACACTTCAAAGCTCAGAGTCTTTGCTAATCCTTTTAAGATGTATTCATTTGAAACTCCTGCAGATTGTGCGAACACAGGGCTCAGTCGCGGATTGAAACCCGAGCAGCCTCGCAGTGACAGCACCACGGAGCCAAAACTAATGTCATATGTGAGGTATTCATCGTACCTCCACAAAGCCGGGCTGGTTGTCAGGCTTTAGAAGAAAAACGCAAAGCCAGGCTAGCATGGGAGCATGGGGATGGGGGGGGGTATAAGGTTTAGGATTACGAACAGAAACAGCGGGCTAAAAACAAGTTCAGATGAAGCCAGGCCAAAAACGGTTCGGTCATGTGATACGACTTGAGAAATGTTTTGTTCAACTGACTTTTGTTCAAAGGTGTAAATTCCAGAGCAGCAAAGACACATGACCCCATTATTAGTTATATAATACTACAGTCTACAGTGTTTAACCTGCACTATTTTAAAAAAAGGCACACAAGGTAACTTTTCTAATAAAGGGTCTGCCATTTGCTTGTCTTCAGATCTACTGTATTTTTCGGACTATAATTCGCACTTTTTTTCAGGGTTTGGCTGGTCCTGCGACTTATAGTCAGATGTGACTTATATTTAACATTTTTCACACTGACAGTCCATAGACCAAATATATGAATCCTATATATGAATCAAAAATGAAAAAACAAATCATGATCTGTTTTTTCATTTTGGTTTTAGAGACAAATAATAAAGAAAAGAGTTGTTTTTTTCGTTTCCTTATTTTTGGTTCTATATCAAAAAACAAATGAACGAATGATACATGGATTCTTCTCTACTGGGTTGTTTTTATTACTATAACTTCTATAACTTGCCTTTCAAGATGAAATGCAGGTTCTTGGTCTCTGATTTTATAGAATAATTTTCCCCCAGAAAGTGCGACTTATAGTCCGGTGCGACTTATACATGTTTTTTTTTCTTCATTACACATTTTTGGCTGGTTTGAGTTATATTCTGGAGCGATTTATTGTCCAAAACATATGATATTTCCTTAGATTGTTCCACGATATGGCATTAGTAGCTTACCACCACCGGGTATGAAGTGAATGAATATTGCTCTGTAAAGCGTCTTTGAGTGTCCAGAAAAGCACTATATAAAACTGATGCATTATTATTATTATTATTATTATTATTATTATTATTATTATTATTGTTATTATTATTATTAAGCCTATCTGTTTTCGTGGAAACAAGCAAATGTATTTTAAAGGTATTTATGAGCAAAACATGAGTGGAACATTCCAGGCAAAGCAATTACACCTCAATGAGACAAGCACAAAGTAAAGTAAAGGGCCGCTATGCAACTTTTCATATGGGTAGAGGTCACCATGGAGATGTCATTTCTTTCCCTGTTATTTTCCACAATATGGTAATGGCTGATTTAAAATGCACTGATTCAATAAAAAATGACAATAGTTTATTTTTCTCTATAATACCTCCACTCCACACAAAGCAACAAAATCCACACGGAGAGAAAGGTGACGTGCCCTCTACCAGAAAAAGTACATGGTGCGACTTTAAATGTTTTACACTTCATACATTTGAATGAAGCATGCACTGTACAACAAAGCTTCTCTTGACGGCTGAAAGATGAGACCGAATATTAGTATTTTGTAAAGTTAAACTCAGTACACGTGATATTTGGAGACACGAGCGCAAGACTGATAATGTGCCTGCAGCGTTCGGAGCACAGAGGGAGAATTTATAGCCCGAAAGAACGCATATTTCTTTAAACTAAGTCGCACTGACAGATGCTGACACTTGTCTAAATGAACTACAAACCCTCAATGAAACAAGCATGCGTTTATGATATCCCTCCAGTGTCCAAGGTCAGGCTTTGAGTTGCTCCTGTTTAAAATTCTCAACAGAGTTCTGGTGCCTTACAGCATTGCTCTGGTACTCTGGGCAAATATTCAGTGTTTCATATAGGATTGTTTATTCCAACTGTCTCACACGAGTTCCGAATATGTTTTGAAAGACGTGGGACAAAATGGATGTAAATTAAATGCAAATGAAATGGCTTTTTAACAGGAACATTATTCACAGGGATTCTCAAAACGAAGAACTAAAACCAAACAAAATCGCACAGAGATTTAAATCCATCCTATTAAAGCATCTCGGTTCTAATTTCTTACTTAATGGGCCCATGTTACGCTACTTTTTAAATCTATGTTACGTTGTTTCCTGGGGTTGTGTTTTGTTTTATTCACACATTTAACACACAAATCCTGCATATTTAGGGTGTTACAGCACGACACTATATTACAATTCAGATCTATGGAGAGTCACCCCATTCACAGAAGTTACACTTTTTGAGCAGTAGAAACGCCCGTACTTAATAAATGCTAGGAGGATATGTTTCATGTCATTTTATTTATTTATTTATTTGATGTGGACATAACAAATTGCATTGGACGAACCAAATGCACTGTTTCAACACCTGTCCACAGGAGGCTTTTAGAGAAAATACAATATTAAAACATTAACAATAGATGTACAGGAAATAATTTACATTTCACTTCAATTCATTCATTCTCATGTGTACAGCTCTGTCCTGATTTCAGCCACAATCATCACAATCATACCACAGAACGTGAATATGTGCAGGTAGCGGATCCTCCACCAGAAAAATGATTCACTTTTAAGGTATCTTAGTGCATCATTGTAAAACAAAATGACCAAAAAAGTCCTCTTAGTGGAGATGTTTTTGTTTTGAATGTTTCACAGTATGGCATTAAACCTTCTACCTTCATGCAGACCGAACCACATCAACTTACAGGTCAGATCTGTGGCATTTTTGTGCGATAAAACTACCTATAATTGAATAAATATAATGTAGAACTGTCATACTGTGGAACTTTCCAGACAGAGCAAATATCCATTAAAACAGGCAGGTGACGGACCCCCACCCAAAAAGTGCGTTACATAGTGCACCTTTAATATCACATTTTGTACGAGTTTGTTTGAAAAAAGCCTCGACAGAGACTGGACAGTTAGGTGAAAGCGCCTCGTAAATACTTCATTCATTTACACTCCACTGGAATGTTACCGACGCTTTTGTTAATACAACAAGTTGACCCAGTCCATCAACCGTGAACGTGCTAGAATGAGGAAACTCTCTGCTAACTACTCCTCACATTAAGGTGCGTTCATCATGCTACGCCTAAGCAAACTCCATTTAGGCCACTCTGGTAAAACAGCAGAGACACAGCACAGCGAGTTTCAATTTGCTCCCCTTGACCCACTTGCGGTCTACTTTGACTCCCTTTTATTTTTTGATTTTCTCTGTACATTTCTGTGTTCTCAAAGATTTGTCGCGCAATCACGTTCACGAGCAGACCTCAGAGAAAACACGGTCCTCTCCGTCAACAGGCTCCTTGATGCACACGCGAGCTAATTAGTCGCCGATGCAATTCCACAGCGGTTGCCGTTAGCAACGCTACAATCCAAAACAAAAAGTATCCCGTAATAAAGCTAAATTATTTTATCAGTGCCGTCTCATGAGGGTGCATTGTCGGCATGGGGATATTATTGCTTAAAGAATGTCCCAAAATATGGCATTTATGTTTAGCAGACCTTTATTGTTTTTATTGCTCAAAAATGCCTTAAAATACGCATTCTTACTGTGAGCGGGGTAGCCTCTCCACACATCTGACCCATAACTCTGGCCTGGTTGTGCCGCCTGCTTGTTTTTTTAGATAAAGTTAATGCCATACTGTGGAACTTTCTTGGCAAAGCAATGACAATCAGGTGATGGGCCCTCTACCATTTAAGTTACATTTAATTAAAAGTATGTCAAATGTGTTATGAGCTGTCAGTCACTTTGCTAACTCCAAACTCACTCATGTCTTTTAGTGGATTACTGATGATATGATGGTAATCCTTTATTTTTAGCTTGTCTAAATCTCCAAAGCTCAAAATGCTTGGTTCTACCTTGTGATGTCACGTAGTACGAGCAGTTTTCCCGCTAACATCTGCCTTTTGCCTTTTGTTCAGTAGCGATCGGCAATTCTAGAGCTGAATTATCCACATCTAGTGTCTAGTGAAGGTGTATGGGGTTTAAAAAACACAGTGGAGCACTTCTTGTATTACCACATGACTTCACAAGGTGGAACAGAGTGTTTACGGTTTGAGACAAAAACTAAAACACAAAAAATAACACAACTTGACGTATGTTTGCGATGAGGAAACATTATAATATCAATCAGAAAATAGCGTAATATGGGCCCTTTATGGGTGGCAGCCGCAGCACGAAAAAAGACACAAATAATTAAATAAATAAAATCGTTATCGTACTGTTTTTTTGTTTTAAACCCATATCGGACATTCCCTAGCCTGGATTTGAGACTGGGCTGTGGCAGGAGATAGCTAAAGTGGGTCATGTTGACATTGTTTGCTACTTTTTAATTGGCTGGTCTCAGTTCCTTCACAAAGAGCACATTCATCTGGAGCTCTCCCCCTGAAGGCTGCTAATGCCTGATGAAAGCACTACAGTTGCGGATCACCATGTTTGTGTTAAACCTCTCCTGACTTAAGTGCTTACCACCTTCTATCTCTGCAGCTCTCGCATTCTTAGTCAGATAATGCTCTTCTTGACAAACAAAAGGCTTGAGTTTGGGAGTTAGTGAAAGCAGCGACTGGCAGTGACAATACAATACGTCTCGGAGTAGGTTTAATTAAGGCCTGCCACTGGTGAATGATTTCGCTTTATTTCAGGTAGGGATGGTTCAATATGGATTTTTTGAGCTGATTTTGGTATCCGATATTAGTCTAATAGTGATTTTAAAGGTGCATTATGTAACTTTTCTGTTGGTTATATCATTGCTCTGTCTGGAAAGTAAATCCACGGTATGACATTAAACAGCTCTACATAACATTTATTCAGTTACAGGAGTTTTTATAGCTCAAAAGTACCTAGAAAAACAGGCATTCTGACTGTGAGCGGGGTCACCTCTCCATAGATCTGACCCGTAAGTCTAGTTTGGTCTCTATGTAGATAGAAATGTTTAATGCTATACTGTAAAACATTACAAAGCAATAACATTTCCCTGGAGAAAAGCATTGGACAAACCCTCCACCAGAAAAGTTACACAATGCAAATTTAAGATTTAAAAATCCAAAGTAAGGACCACAAATTTATGTCAAGTTATAGCAAAGTTCAAAAAATTAAAAGCAGCACTATGTAACTTTCTCTGGGAGGCACATCACCTGCATGATTCCATGGAAACAGCATGTTAAAACCATACTTGGGTACATTTTCCATGGATATATAAGAGTTTTATGCCACGGTGGAATGTTGTAGCCAAAATAACAACATTTCAGTGGAACCAAGCAGGAAAACAGGCTCTCCTCAAGGCCAAGTAAGGGTCAGGTCTGTACAGGTGCAAGCCCACTCACAGTGAGGACACATGTTTTTCTACATTCTTCAGAGCAATAAAAATATCCAAAATGAAAAAAAAAAAAACATGCTGCTATTTTGGTCAATTTTTCAACGAAAAAAGATTCATGATGGGGCTTTTAACATTCATAGCAAGGCTTAGACATTTATGTTAAGTTAAAGTTCATAAATAAACTTTTGTAATAATAATAAAATGTATTTATCTTGATATAAAACCATTTGTTCCAGGATTGAGTAAACATGCTGTGAAAGCATGTTTCTATCCTAATTGCTCTTTACTCAATAGTCCAATTAATAAGGCACCATAAGGAGCCATCTTTAATTTCTTAACTTCATTTCGTTGTGATATTAGATACAAAAAATATACATAGGGGATTCTGGATATTTCACTTGGTATTTGAGTAAACTTAACACTGAAAAACTGCCTAAAATATTTTGGAGTTAAAACTTAAATTAGTCTTGGAATTAGATGTGAACAAATCCTTCTTTATGTTTCATCAAAA
This sequence comes from Odontamblyopus rebecca, assembly GCA_030686955.1. Classification (NCBI taxonomy): domain Eukaryota; kingdom Metazoa; phylum Chordata; class Actinopteri; order Gobiiformes; family Gobiidae; genus Odontamblyopus; species Odontamblyopus rebecca. Next base: position 29,426,146 of record CM060664.1, read on the forward strand.
TCATTTTAAGTGCAAGACTGAAAGGTTTGTTATGTCCCTTGGAAGAAAAATGCATTTTGCGAAAGCTGCTTTTGAAGTTACAATGCACCATACAACTCTATGGCTGCATGCCGATTGAATTAAATATTAAATTTTCTTTTCTTTGGGTGCAGATTGGACTATTTTCTTGTTTCCACATGAAAGCGCCCATGCTATGAAACCAAAAAAAAAAAAAAGTTGTGCCTATAGTGTCTCCTTTTTATAACCAGATACAAAGGACAAACTGAACTATTTTAAATGTTTGTATATGTTTAATAAAAAATCCTCTGATATCACTGATACCAAAACTGAAGCTAATATTGGAAGAGCTACACAGACATATCTCAGTCAGTGTTGATAAGACTCTGCGTTCCCACCATAGCACAACACAGAGAGCGCAGAAACAGCATGGTGCCCTCTGCCCGCGGCCATGTTTGTACCTACCTCTGTATATACATTGTGTAACATGATCCGTGGGCATGCCAAGCTCACATCCAAACGCTTTTAAGAAGATCACAACTCATCCCAGACTGACAAGATCTGTGTTCTGCTGCCGATCACGTATATTGAAGTACAGGCCATATGTCAACAAGTATGGAAGTGTTACACATGGGAGGGCTTCAAATATTGATATGGTGGATGTTGTTTTGAAGTCGGGCTGTCAAAAGGATAAAAGAAAGATGATAACAATATTAAAACTAGTATCAAAACTACACCAAGTATCAATATTTAAAAAAAATCATATAACTGGATAAGACTGGACATTTCTAGAACTCTGATCATGAGGTATGATGAAAAATTGCTACTATTTGGTGTTAAAAATGACAAAATTGTCTAAAAAAGAGCCTTTAAAATCGAGTATCAAGTCTATTGTTTAGTATAGTGTGAAATTTTTGTATCATGACAACACTATTTTGAAGATATGCAAACTTTATAGTCTGAGTATTTGGTTTATAATTTAAAATGTTGAAAAAAGCCCAGACTAAAAATGAAAATGTGTAAATATTTCATGAGAGGCCACTGGGCTTAACAAAAGTTTTGAGCTGAACGAAAATACATTGATATGAATGGAAGAAAGAAAAGTGATAATTCTGCACTTTTTTGGGAATTTTAGTCATTTTGTCACTTAATTTAACACGTAAATCTCAAATCTTATACATCTGAAGACATGTTTCTGTTGGATTTTGTCCGACTATCTTTATCGGGACACTTCAATAAAGCATTGCAGTATAAATTTTTCTCAAACTCACGCTCCGATAGTGAAAAGTCACATGTAATCTAGTGTTATAGCATTAAATATATCCGCATACACTTAACATTTATGTCGGATAAGCCAAGATAAAACACTTGAAGAGGTCACACTGTCAAAGTCTTCCTGATAACTCGAACTACTCCTAGCACATTGTCCATCAAAGTGTCTTCTAAAATGCCACGTTAGTTTGTCTCGGCGCTGATTAAAAATGTTGCCTGAGCTGCGACTTTAAAAGTGCACTGCGTAACATTTCTAAAGGAGGGTCCGCCGTCTACTTGTCTCCATAGAAATGTTATTACAGCAGAGATTAAACCTCTATCACGAGAAAGGCAAGCAGGTTCCAGCACAGCGCTCCATTACAATTCAGATCTGTGGAAAGTCGCCCCTATTCACAGAAGGAATTACGGTATTTCTGAGCGATAGAAACAGCCGTAATAAATAAATATTAGATGGAAATGTTTAAAGTCACACCAGGCAAAGCAAGAACATCTCCACGGGGAGCGGGCAGCGGCCCCCCCACCCGGAAAGTTGCACTGTGCACCTTGAACACATCTGAATTTCAAGGGCGAGCTCGTGTATGGCGGTAACTCAGTCGCTTGCATAACTTCATTTTTAGTACCGTGGCGCATAACTGACCTGTACCTCTGAGGAATGAGGGTCAAACAACTAGTCAAACCCCTGAGTATCCAATGTCCACTGGACCTGTGATCATAAACATGTGAGTGTGTTTAGCCACTATAAAACTCGTGCTTAAAATGACTAACACAGTAAAATTGAACTATATAATATTATTATAGCTTAGTTTTAGTTTATTTGTTTATTTATCAGAAACAGTACACCTGAAGACTAGTTCAGTTTGTAAATGGGGCACATGGCAATAAAAATACAATGTTTATTAATGCAATCATATATCCAGTCAACCTGTAAGTAAAACTAGTCTCATTCAGTCTCACTCCCCACATTTACATACTAGATTTACAGTTCATTTTGCAGCATTACACTATTGCAATCGAATCGACTTTGTAATCTGAGTTTCCACAATTATCACAAAGGCAACAGTTGTTAAGATTTTAAAAATGTCCCCCGCAAACAACAAAATACCCCGTCTTTTTATAGAAAAGTCTTGCTGTAGCTGTAGTTCGGGATTGTCAGAAGTATCGAAAACCAGATAGTAATCAATACTAAAACTAGTATCGTAACTAGATACTCAACAAGTATCGGTATGAAAATGTCACATCAACAGGACTGAAATGAACCTTTTCTGATTAAGACATAACGTCACTGTGATACTGGAAAAGGTATTGACGCTATTCCTTATTATTCCAAAATCAAGTCTGAAGTTTTAGCATCGTCGCAACAGTTTAGACCTCAACATGCTCTGAAATGTATAGGATTCTTGTATTAGTTTCTCAGCTCATATTTCAGTTTTCTCTCGATGTTAACGCCCCTGGAGTTGTTTACAACGTGCACTCTGAACAGAATCCTACTTTATTATGCACGTATATTGTAAATCTAACCATAATGGCAATACTTGTCAGAAAAATCGCACTTAATTTCTTCCCAAATCATGCAGCCCTACAGCCCTACTGAGTGAGCGCGTGTACTGTTTACTTTTTATGACCGCATCTTGTTTATTACATTTGTCTAGATCTAATCCCAGATATGTTACCCCCAGGAATCAGAGTCATTTTTTATACATGGATTTACAATCAATTTCCTCAGGCAAGTTTTCTCTGGTGCTATAACTTCAGACATCCTCCGCTGTGATGACAGATTGACAATGATGCGACGGGAGGGTGAGCTTTTTTGTCCCAAGGCCTTCTTCGGAAACACTGCCGATTGTCCCAAACACGATTTTGATATGATAACATTAGTCTCAAGTGGCGCTGATGCTTTGTCAAAAGGGGAAAGCACATTCGGGCACGTCAAGCAAAACTGAAAGACGTTTATTAATTCTCACTGCCAAAATACAATCAGTGAGGGTTCAATATGAAGTATGGTAAAGCTTTGTAATACGGCAGGTCTATTTCAGTTATCAGTCTGAAAGATAGACTTGGTGTCACGATATTACATTTCACTGTTAAAGGTTCTATATTACGCAAAATGGATTCTTGTGAGCTTTAAGCCGTGTTATAATGCTGTTACCTCAGCAGAAACATACCTGGAGTTGTGTTTTCTTTCATTCACACGCATTTATTATTAGTCAATCTACTTCTCCAAAGCTGAAAAAAAAAAGCTATGTTCCACCACCTTCAAGTTAACAGCTACGTTTTACCTTTTGTTTAGTAGAGATGGGCAATTCCTGGGCTGAAATTATCCAAATTAGTCTCAGTGTTTGATATTTTTGAGTATAAGCCTGAATCATTCTTAATAAACTACAAATAAAATGTGTTTCTAAGGAAGAAAATCGTTCTTCGTTCTTTATAAATGCTAATTGTGTAGTGTAGCTATTATAAAACTTATCCTGTAAAGTTTTTATGATTATACTGTAACCTGAATTATCACAATAATCGATTTGTGTTAAAAATCTGGACATTTCTACGGCAGACTGAAGAGGCCTCTCTCGCTTTCTCTGGACATCAAACGCAACATAAAGCAGGTACTGTGTCCATTATTGGCCCATCCTTCATCGCTGTAATGTCTGCAGGATAAATTGCTTGTTAAATGGTGTATGACCAAACTAGCAGATCTCCTCTCCCATCGCCATAGCCGCGTCCTGGTTGCCTATTCACTGGGGTAATTGGAGGCTTTATGGATCAGTGTTAATCCTGTAGGCTAGAGTAGTGTTATGGTCTAGTTGTAGATTGGTGCTAGGGCTGAAGTGATAAAAAAAAGTTAAAGTATTAAACGTATACAGAACAACTGACAAATACTGAAGTTTGAACTGACAAACAAGACACAAGAATCGCATTTTAGAAGTTGTTCATACAAATCTAAACTACAGCTCACTGCATCCATTGCGATTAATCCTGCAGACTAGTATTCAGTATTCTTGTCTAGACTTTATAGACAGGTCTTAAACACTGTGCACATTAGGGTTGTCAAAAGTGTTGAAAAATCATATACTAATCAATATTAAAACAAGTATCGAAGCTAGATACTCATTTGAACAAGTATCAATACGAAAAATAGTCACATTCACAGCACTGAATGATCTTGAGCTGTATTAGAAGAAGTAAAGGAACACATAAACCCATGGATCGCTATGGAACCTACTGGACGACTGAGGGATTGCACAGATGTAAGACCCCATGGTAGTATAAAAGAAATATTCTGATAGATGAGGCTATAGTGGGCCCTCCATAGTCTGAAATTCACCCCTATAGTCTAAAAACAAATTGGACTATACATTGGCATCCTAAAATCACATTTCTTGCCTATTGTCCTATCATAAACAAGTAGCTTTACTGGTCTAAAAGGACTTCTTTAAGATACTATACTCCACAGATTATAAATGAAATTATTAAAATCTTGTGGCATCATAGTCCCTCTAGAATCTATGGAACACTGTATTCTGTTGTCCAAAGAAAATAGTTTTTTTTATTATCATCCTAGCGTCAGAATCGGTATGGAGGATCAAGTCTACTCTCCGGAATCGAAGTTTGAAATTTTAGCATCGTGACAAGACTAGTCCACTCCACACACACAGACGTCTTCATTATAAGTTAATTTCCCCATGAGGTGCACAGTATGATCTGAGCCAGCAGTGGTCTGACATATGAAATCTCGGGGGAGGCGACGGGGCTACTGCTGCTGCCGGTTGATGACTTTTTTTTCCTGTGGACCTCTCCCACTCAATGCCGATGGGATTTTCTTTCTTCTCCGTTTCCTTTCAGGGCCCACTCTCGCCAACATCCGGTAAATTGACATCCAAGGCGTCGGGAATGGCGATCGGCTGTCGGGGTTTCAAGGCCAGTTTCCATTCATGGATATTGATTTGCGGCGTGTGGAGGGGTGGGGATTAAGAGGCCCACCAGTGCTTTTCAAATATGTAGCAAGCAAATCCCAGCTGGAAGAAGTAGTTAGTTAATTGTCCATTTGAAAGGCGTATTCAGTGTACTAGCGAGGTCTGTAAAAGAAAATAGACAGAAGGTTTTGGTTTATTTTGGGGGTGGATAAGCTGAATTGAACCTCTTGAATCGAAGTATGTCTAGTCCTAAGGGTGGCCGGCCGAACCCTACTGGTTTTGACTAATATATTCTATGACTACATAGCGAAAAGCACATTGCAAATACATTTATTCTATCTTTTATTTAATACTTATCTAACAGAGCTTCTCAGTAGCCCTCTCAGAGCTGCTTGGTTGGGACTTGTGGGTACCTCTTATCTTCATAAATAATGGCCCTTCCACACCCGCTGTAAATGCACGCCGTAAAAGTAACGGGACCATTTGGGATTTTATCAAATGTAACATTTTTCTCAGTGCGAATATGTAAAAGAATCCTTAAAGCTGTTCGTTCTCATTGCTCTAAACTGAATGTGGAATCTTGTGTAAAAATTTAATTTCAATTGGCATGCAAGAAGGGGCTCCTCCGGGGAAAAGGGAGAAAATTCCCCCGGAGTCTTAAGCCTAATAGCAGGTCCCATCTCATTTTCTGGCTGATTAAAAGTGCTTTAAAATGCATGTAAACATCTGAAAGTGTGCACTAGTGACTGGAATAGATTTGTGAGAAGGACACAGGGGTGATGCTCTTTACTGCTTGTACATCTCAGTTTATTTAAGTTTTTAAGAACAAATTAATGGTTGATTTTATGAGCTCTGGTATGGCTTTATTGTTGACTTTGTAATAAACATTTGTGTGCTAGTATCTAGTTAATTAAGTTAAGATTTAATTTATCGTCTTGTCTATTGTGGTTTTAGATGCTTAAAAGAAACAGTATCAAGTTCACGTACATGTATTCTGCTGAGTTTCATTTTACATCCTGGTTGGACACGTTACCTAGCAGCCATAAAGTTAAAGGCCAAAACTTGCCTAAAATGCACAATAGTTATGATTTGACATCTTTATTTTTTGAATAAAAAATGTGTCCCTTGTGCATAAATTGTTCCTTCCTTTTTGGATGGAACTTTCTGTGTTAATGATCCGTTTTGTAACTCTGCTCTGTTTCCTGGATTTTTAAACTTTTCTTCTAAGCTTTTTCCCCCACAAACTGTCTCTTAACTGACAATTCTTAATGCTTTGCTTAAGTTGGTGGGAGGATAACTGTTGTAAATATAAATTATAGTTTTACTCCAATCAAGAAGCAGTTTGTGAGGAAAATCTGAAAAAATATACAGGATGCATTCATGAAACACATGTTTTTCTGATACTTTAAACAAAGTAGAAGTGTTTTCTCATCATTTTATTTGACAAATACTAAATTCTTTGTACTGTAGATGAGTTTTGGGAGCGGCCCAGTGCACAATATGTTTCCTGGAATAGTTACGGAATACCTTAGTGTGATTATTTCCAACCAGGAAGTACAGGAAGTAAGTTTTGAACCTAAAAAACAGCCTGAGAATTAAAAAAAAGTTGAGTAAAATCTTAAATATAACGATCTTAACTGTCACAGGCACTTTAAGAGTGACAGAAAGTTATACCGACAGCAGTATTTCCAGAAAGGAGCAGAAACGTTGGGCCAGACACATGTTTCCTTTTACTGTCATGGAGCTCAAGAGCGAAGCATTTTTATGACTTTATTACTTTTCTATCCGCTCATCTCTTCACCTGTGAATAGACGTGAGCAAACCCATGTGGCTCCGAGCTTCCCTGTCACTATCTATTCTCGTCAAGTGACACTTCTTAATAGATCATCTAATCATTCCAGAAGTAACCCGCTCCGTTTATAGCGGCGATGAAGGACACAGTGGAGGAAAACCGCCACTAAACTTCCGAGAGGGGAACCATTGCCCCATTGAAGGAATATCAATCTCTTTCTACTGACTTGAGAACACAGCCAATGCATGAAAGCAGCTCCAGATTAGATTCAAGCCACATTGTTTGAGTCCGTTTTTTTCCATCAACAAGAGAGTCAATAAGTCTGAATGCGGACGGATGCTAATACTACTTATTTACTGCTTTCCCTTCACTTATTTAACTGCTTTCCCTTCACTTTCACTCACTGTTTGCCCGTTTGTCCACTTAAAGGTGCACTGTGTAACTTTTCTGGTGAAGAGCCTGCCACCTGCTTGTCTCCATGAAGATATGACCTCATGTATTTAGCTGATATTTGTATTACTATATTTCTATATATTATTTTGACTTGTACATATACCTTTAAAAATGATGCCTTATTTGACACTAGCCTCTTGCTATTTTTGCAAATTTTTATTTTATTTTATTTATTTTTATCATTTATATTTTTGCTCTCTCTTATTATAATTTATTGTGATGTGTGAGCTACTTTGTCCAAATAATTTCCCTCGTGGATCAATGAAGTTTGTCTAAGTCTAAATATGACAGATTTTCCTTGATTATTCCACACTATAGAAATATCAATCTCTTTCTATTGACTTGAGAACACAGCCCATGCATAAAAGCAGCTCCAGATTAGATTCAAACCGCATTGCTTGAGTCCTGTTTTTTCCATCAACAGGCGAGTCAATAAATCAGAATGCAGACGGATGATAACGCTACTTATTTAACTGCTTTCACTCACTGCTGGCCCCTTCTAGCTTCATTTCCCCGTGGACTTTTTCGTCCTGGCGAAAGGTGGACTCCATCGAATTTTAATTTTCCTGTGCGTTGAACAAAGCTGCGGCCGTGGCGTGGAGACTGGGAGCAAACACAGCAGTTAACTTGTTGTTTTGATACGGTTTTGCTCTGGGCGCCGGACCTCTCCAATGAGTTTCTGGGCATGACATCATTATGGAGGCAGAGCAGCCAGGCCGACTCACAGCCGAGACTGGGCCCTGTCATACTGATGGAGATTTACAAAGGGAATATATATGAAATCTGGAATATTGTGAAAGCCTAGAGTGACTTAAAGGTGCACTGTGTAACTTTTCCGGGGGAGGGGTTGTCTCCATGGAGATATTACTGTTATGCTTTGATTATTTCAATGTGTGAGTTTTGCCATCACAGTAAAGCTGACAACTAGTATGCTAATGGTACTTCCTGATTAAAGACACCCCAAAATAAATGTAGCCGTAGGAATCCATAGGTTTCAGAAAGATATTTATACTGGTACAAACTGTAGCCTCTGTATTCAGATAGCAATTTATTGTATATAGAATTGTATTTTATTTTATAATCCTTATCTTTACAGATCTTTATAGCGTTTGTCTATTTCTAAGTAATTCTGTAGTTCTATGCTGCTACTGTTTTCTTACTGTTCTCTTAACTGTGCGTTGCAACACTGAAATTTCCCCACTGTGGGACAAATAAAGGATAATAAAGGATAAAGGATATTACTGTTTTGCTTTGATTATTCCAATATGGAAATAAACTTGGTAATCACTTTATATCAAGTTATAAGTGCAAGTTATGAGTTTTGCCATCACAGTAAAGCTGACAACTAGTATGCTAATGGCACTTCCTGATTAAAGACATTAAAATGGTTTATAATTAGATGCAAAAACGTTATAAAATAATGCTATTAATGGAAGATACATGAAGTACTTATAGCTACAACATAACTAGTCCAAAAGAAATGTAGCCGCAGGAATCCATAGGTTTCAGAAAGATGAAAATTTACAACTGTTACCATGTGATTAAGAATTTAAAACAAAATGCGGCATGAAACTGAAACCTATGAATATCGTCAATCATATCATTATCATAAATGTTCTACCTTTCTATTTCCATGTTTTTATTTTTATTATAACGCAGCTGTAACTGTAACTCGCTGTAACTGTAACTCGCACCGACAGTTTTGCATATTGTATTTGTATATCAGAGTCTATTTTTATTTCCCTTATTTATTGCATGGCTTTATTATTATAGGTCATTCTATTATTCATTGTTTTATGTTTCGCCATAGCGCTGGAGCAAGTTCCTCGTCTGTGAGTTTTATATTTTTTCTGATAATAAATGTCGGTCATATCACTGTGCTCTACTAAACATGGGCAAAGTGCAGCGATACTGAGTCATGTGATACTGAGTCATGAGTGCTCAGAGTGTTTTCACCGGGCTTTCCCAGGCTTGAATTTACTTTCACTTTAGCCTGTTATTTTAGTTCACTGACGAATGAGTGTGTTGACTTCAGAGTGCGGTGTAGGACTGTTACTATAGCAATTACTATAACAACTTCAATACATGACAAATGGGACAGTCATTTCTGGGATTCAGTATGTATCATGTGGACTTTTTCTTTGTACTATAGGAGAACTTTGTGTTATTGTTCTGTATATGATCAAATTTGAGCTGTAGAGGGTGGCATAAATAGCGTCTATGACTCAATATAGATACTAAAACGCACTAAAGTTTCTGGTATCTGTTCATCGTAGCTCAGTTTAAAAAAAAAAATTCACATTACATTAGCAAAGAGTTACAGGGGTTATCTTGCTTTAGAGTAATAAGTTAAAGTTGTACTAGTAGTTACAGTAGTTAAGTGGTTTCCATATTAACATTTATCATTTAGATTTCAATACTAAGGAAAAGGCAAGATACCCGATAGCAATTTTGATACCACAATGATGAATAAACCAAAACACTTAGACAAGAGAATAAAATAATAGTACTTTCTGAAAGTTACCACATGGTTCTAAACTAAAAGCTTAAAAACTGTTCAAGAAAGCTCAAATTCTGTCATGTTTAAAGGATTTTTTCAGTATAAATACTTAAATTGAGTGTCTATTTTTGATACTGGTTCAAGCATCTGATTTTTGCAACTTTTGACCACCCTAGTCCAGAATAATACTGACCTATGTGGAGTGAAAGGCCAGTGGATTGACCCTCTCTCAGACTGGGCCCCAGCATTAGACACACTTCTAACCTTGACAAAGAGGACTGGAGCAGCTAAAGCCCACTGCAAATCTATGTTTCAAAGATGGTCACAGCATTTGCATTTTCTTCTGCTGCTCTGGGCACTTGTGAATAGAAAAGGGCTGAGTGACATAGCAAAAAAAAGACAATTTGATATTATTTCTCTTTTCAAAATGAAAAAGGAAAATGGTTTTGTGTAATGTAAAGGAGCATTGTGTAATGTTTCTGGTGGAGGGTCTCCCACCTGCTTTTCTCCATATACTGTAGATATTATTGCTTTGTCTGGAATATTTCACAGTATGGTATTAAACCTTTCTATCGCCATGGAAACGGTAACCCCAGTCACAATCAGAATTTTTCTAGGCATTTTTGAGCAATAAAACCACCTGTTATTGAATAAATGTAAAGTAGAGCTGTTTAATGTCGTACTCTGGAACCTTCCAATTACATTTCCATATAAACGGTGATGGAGCCCCAACCGAACAGTTACACAGAGCAGTATTGATTTCCTGGACATTAATCCAAATGTCTATAATTACTTATAATATTGGATTGGATGAGCTACTGTGTCCAAGTGATTTCTCTTGTGGCTCAGTAAAGTTTATTGATCCAGAGAAGTCAAAGGTCTTAACAAGACATTCATTAAATTAATGCAATGTAAAGGCTCTGTACCTGAGTTCAAACCATGAGTCAGGAGCATGTTTTAGTTTGAACTTTCAGCCCTGCCCAGTTTGTCTTTTTTCCACTGTGACTTTGCACCCACCATGACACTGTCTGGGATCGTTTTAGGCAGTTGGTCACATGATTCTTAGAAACAATGTGTCTGATTTGATGAAGAAAAGGCAAAACAGTCAGAAGCTTCTGTATTAGTTATTACCAGAGGAAAAGCTGCTTTTACGTAGAATGCAAGATGTAAAGAGCATTTATCTTCACAAGAGTCAATTAAAACCAGGTTAAGGTCCTTTAACACCTAAAATAGCCCATTTTATTTGATCAAAGTCCAAACTCTACTCCAAACTACACTATACTGACAGAGCAATGGCTGAGGACCTCTCAATCAGACTCACTCAAGCTGATAATTGACAATTATACCTGGACTTCAAATCAAATTCAAAGCAGTGCCCAGCCCTAGAATGGGGTATTACCTGTTTTACCGGAGAGTCTGGGCCAAAACAGCGTCTCATAAACATTAAGCGGCTCCATTTATCTAAATTAAACTGTGGAGACAGGTTTCCTTTCGCCCCTTTGTCATAAAGCATATTAGCTCACTCAGGTTTGGCTCGTGCTCCGGTGCTGAGCAGTCTGTGAACCTGGCCGAGCAGACGCTATCTCTGCTAGCTGCTAAACGTCAACACAGATGTGAACTTCTCCAGGGTATTTCTGTAGAGGCAGAATTTGTGTCCTTCTTTATAACAGCTAAGAGGCTTTTAAACCATGGAAGTCTTTCAAAAGGTGTTAAAAGTTCAAGTTGTTCTGCTTCAGTGTTTCTCAGGTCAGGGCTCATTCACAAAGCCTAGTTGTGACTAGGGTTGTAGTCGACTAAAGAAATTCTTGGTCGACTAAAAATATGTCCTACCTATCGATTAGTTGACTAAAAAGGAGGTGTGGCAAAAACTCCCAAGACTATTATGTATCTCTATATCTGACCCAAACTGCACGGGGGTTTGAAAAGAACTATTTATGCCGGAAACGTTCCAGGAAACAATGTATTTATAAAGACAGATTAACTTGTTTAATCTGCCAAGTTACATATAAACACCAAATAATACAAAATCTTCAGATAACTTATTTACTAACTTCTCCTCTCTGCTGTTGTCCCATATAGATTAGGATGCATCGATCCAGCTTTTTGGACACAACAGCTTTGTATAAATAAAAGTTCAGACATTCTGAAAGTTTCTGAGCCCATTGTGAGCAGTTTGTCCAACCATCCCGATCATCTAAACCAGGGTGTCAAACTCATTTTGGTCCGGGGGGCCGTATGCAACCTACTTTGATCCCAAAAGGGCCGGATCAGAAAACTCAGTTCTCTCTTCAAGTTATTGTATTTTTCTCCGTGTCTCGTAGTGGTGTTTAAGATTATATTCCTCGAGCAACGCCACTTGTTCCAAACACACTGAGCACAGATTTCCCATTCACCTCTGTCAACAAATAAGAATTAGACTATTTTTCTTGGGAAATCCTGAACTCAGCATCTGCTTTTCTCATTTTTTGACATTTTGCTGATGAGGGTCACGGTCGACAGTCAAAACGATCGTCCTTTAAGAGCGTTTGGAAAGGGGTCTTCATTTGTGCTGCTCTGGTGGGAGTCGCAACTTACAGAAACGCCGGAGACGCTGCTATGCTAAACGGTGCAGAAAATTAACAGAAAAATCTGAAAATTTTAAGTATTTTAATAGAAAAATCAGCCGAGGGCCAGATTAAAGGGCTTGGAGGGCCGGATCTGGCCCCCGGGCCGCATGTTTGACACATGTGATCTAAACCAATATTTGGGAGCCGATATCTGATCTAGCAAATATTTCAGTATCATTGCTGTTTCAGTATCGAATGCAAATGCAAGTTTTGGTCGACTGAGACACCACAGACTTTAAGTGACTACATGACTAAAGGTCTACAGCCCTAGTGCAGAAAAGCCTCATATCATATCTCAGCATCGAGGAGGCCACATTATTAAAGATTTCATCTATTCGGCGCTCCTCTGGGACCTCTATTGGACAGTACGTTTGCATATATACACATGAATGAGGGAAAACAAGTGAATTAATTAACCGGCGCCACATAGAAGCTGTCAAGGCTTCTGACTGAACTGTTAATCCTGCTCAGGGCTCCAGGAGGGAAGTGTTCAATCAGCCCTATGCACAGACTTACTGCCAAGGCAACATGCAGAGGTACAAGCTACAAATATAAGAACAGGCTGATTTGTGATCTTATCATTATGCACAGTGTGATGCAGATTTACAGGGCCTTTGTCAGGTGCAATGGGGACACTCTATGCTTTAGTGAGGACTCAGAACTCAAGGTTGATTGTATTAAAAATTATCGTCCAAACTCTGCTGAGTGAAATTCAAATTTAAAAGGAATAAACTTGATTCTCAATGCCAATTCCAATACCACAATGATCTTTATTTAGACAGCAGAATGTTATTTTTTTCAGCATTAAATCTTAATACTTTCTTTTCTATTACCATGTGGCCTTGTATCTGTGTAATTCTTCAGTCATCCAGGTATGGTCCATAGTGGTCCATGGGCGTATACGAGACTATGTGCTCTTATAATTGTTCTGAGCTCAAGATCATTCTAAAGCTATTAGGAAATGTTCATTTCTGTCTTGTGAATGTGATTTTTAGTAGTTTTTTAGTATCGATGTCTGCTCAAATGAGTATCTAGTTTTGATACTAGTTTTAGTTTTTGATTTTTATCGATTAGTATCTGATTTTCGATACTTTTGACACCCCTACTAAAGGTGTCCATTGTATGTATGCAGTTTCTTTCTTTGTCAAAGGTTCATTCTGTCTTCCTTGTTAGTATCTTGGGCATAAACTACTACAGAAGTACTAGTAAAGCGTATTATCATGAAAGGCAGGTTAAACTGTCCAGTCAGTCCTAATACTCCAGCTAACTTCATGCGTTCTCCTTTCTGCAGTGGTGCACCTTATAATGGCACTAAATAATGAATCAACTAAAGAGAAACCATTGACTAAACGACTAAAGGTCTACAGCTCTAACAGTGACACCCACTCAAAGAAAAGTTTGAAATAAAGTGACACCAGTTTAAATGAATAATTAAGATCAGTCTGGAACAACTGGTAGCATTAGCACACCAATATTTTGCATATTCAAATTAGGTCGACAGGATAAATCAATGTTCATGTTGTTCCAGTCTCTCATAGCCAATATTCAAATCCTTTCAGTGAGGTACACAAGACCAGCCCACAAGCCTAACATAACCAGAAAGCTTGGGAATGAATTAATACCATTTAGAAGCATAATATCCCCCTCTTTAAAGGTGCACTATGTAACTTTTCGGGTGGGGGTCCGTCACCTGCTTTTTTTCTATTTAAATATCACTGCTCAGCCTGGAATGTTCCATAGTGTGACCTTAAACAGCTCAAGCTTACATGCATTAAATTACAGCTGGTTTTATAGCTCAAAAATACCCAGAAAAACAGGTATTCTGGCTGTGAGCGGGGTCGCCTCTCCACAGATCTGACCGTAATTTGATCTGGTTTGTTCTTCATGAAGATAGAAAGGTTTATTATCATACTGTGAAACATTCCAGACAAAGCAAGAGGAAAAAAGCAACTGACGGACCCTAAAAAAGTTACACAATGCACCTTTAATGTGAAGCCATGTCTTTAGAAGGTCATAGTGTGACTACTGTATATCCGACACTTATAATTCTCTCAAAATAATGTCACCTCATGGGAAATGCCATTATTCTCCACCTAGGGCAAACACTGTCGACTTTAACCCCCCTTACATGACCCAGGTGACTTATGGGACGTTTACGGGACATGCCTGAACTGGAAGGGGGAGGGGGCAACAAAAGTGTGTGTGAACAGCGGATCAAACCAGAACCATCTGAGAGAAAGATTTAGATGGTGCTTCAAACAGACTTCGACCTTTCATAAATCGCGCTACTGGGGGTTGTGGATATAAAGCTGACCCCCCCCAAAGCCCCTTCTTTGGACCCTCTCATATTTCAATATTCTTTAGCCTTTACCTTTGCACCCCCCGCTGAGGTATTTCCCCTGCAGAAAAGTGACGACCGAGGCTACATGTCAGGGCAGAGGTAGACAGCATACAAGCTATACTCATCCCCTTAAGCTACAGAAAGTGCATACCTTACACATTATCCAGTCTGGGTGACCTGTTTTATAGTCTTAAGTTATGGTGCGCTCACTCAGATGTAGAGGGCTTGATTAAAGGGGCGGTGCCTCCTTTCTTTTTTCATGTAGTAAAGTAAATTTGTTTTACCCCAGATATCGTAAAAGCACCTTCTGTAGGTTCAAAATGAGGCCACTGTATGTATGCTGTCTGCGTTTAATTATAAAGTGTTTTATCATCCGTGAACCAGCAAGTGCATTGTTGGCATGCTAGTTGTTGTTAGCATTACCTGGACATGTGAAAAGCACTCATAAACTCATTGCGGTGAATAAGTAGTACGCTCTGAATGCATAAGGCGAATAACTTTGGACCACTGCAGGCCATTTAAAATGAACAAATTCTGTTTTTCATATTTTTAAGACAGTAAAACGAATAAATAATAACAACATTTTAAAAAAAATCCAGTTTGCAAGAAAGCCAGGAAGTTAGCTTCAAAAATTATACAGGTATAGTGTCCAATTAAACTGTTAAAATTAATACAGAATACAGAATTGAACTAGTTTTTCTATTCACAGTACCAAATAACAGCCCCGACAACCATAAAATCAGAATAATCATAATAAAAAATTTAACAGTCCCTCCCTTTGGTTCTGGGGGAGCAGAGGCGCTATCCTCCTTAGGCATTCTTGCACTTAGGTCCATTTCAAAGCGCATGTGTGTGGAATATAATTACAGACTAGCTGCTATGAGTTATAATGCGCCAAGCAAGGATCAAAGCTGTACACCAAAGGGCCAGGTAGGGTAACGCGCCTGGGAGAGGAGGTCTGTGATGGGAATGGTTAACAGGGGAAATGTTCTGTCCATTCAGATGAAGAGATGAATGCAGCGTTTTGATCCGGCGGGGTATTAACTAGCAGCTGGTTAATGTTCAATTATGCGGCCATTTGATTTATTGAGGCGAACGCATTAGGGATGGTCAGTGGGCGCGTCGGAGTTCTTATGGGGTTAAACTGGCGGGTCTGGGCTGGTATCATTAAGCACTTATTACTCTGTGGTTTTATTACAGGTTTACTAGCTTGACATTCAAAATTATAGATTCAACAAATAACTGTATGCGTAGTACACAGCTCATAGTCCTAACTGTTAAGTAATGTTCTGTAAAATAATATATGTAATAATAGTTGAAGATGGTGATTCATTTTGTTATATTTAAAGGTGTGACTTTTTTAGTTGAGGGTATTACAGGTCAGATCAGTGAGGATGTGCCAAAATAATGCAGTTTTTAAGGTATTTTTAGCACTTAAAATACATCTAAATAGTAATGTTATTCTATGGGACAAACAAGGCAATGAAACATCCTTGGAGGTCAGACCCCCCCCACCTGAAAAATATTAACAGCTAACACAACATAATAACATATTTAGATCTCCATGTTACCATCTATTGTTTTTAAAATGCTACATATGTCAAATTATTAAGCTGTTTGATAAGCATCACTTTCATTTGCTCCTTAGACATGTTTTTGGTGAGGGAACAATGTTATAACATGGTAAAAAGCTATGAAAAAAATAGATTTTGCATAATACCCTTTAACAAAAGCTAAATAAGAAACTCTAAATACAAAAGCGATATATTTTGAATTGGAATATTGCAGATTGACTGAAATGAAAGTGAAATATGACATGCAGCTGTCTCGAGACGGTAGATCCCAGAAGAGTCTGAACCTAAACGTGGCGGTGAAAATCCAGCCTTAAATCCATGTCACTTTCGGTTCCACTTAGTTTGAGTTATCCATTTTGTTCTGCCACTTAATGCCACTTTAAAGCAGAACATGATAGCCACGTTTTGTGTCCTGCCATTCATTATAAGCAACATGAAATAACATTTGACAGCAGTGGCTCACAAAACCTGTTTCTAATCAAGCTGTGGTGTTGTGTGGTGGATCATGTCTCCGGCTTGGGGAACATGGAGAGTCTTTGAGGGGATGACAAAGAAGTCTGATGGGAGTCCCACATGTCTGAACTTGCTTAAGTGGGTCTGAGTTACTCTGTGCTACTTAATACAAGAGACACAATGAAAAGCATGTCTAGTGACTCAGTCAGATCCAAGAACAAAATATTACAGGGACATTCCAATCATTACAAAGACCATGGAGAAATGACAGCTGATCTAAAAAGTCCCACCCTGGTCTTAAATCCTGCACCACAGGGAACCAATCTGAATTATGTTTTTTAAGTGCTTTTAATTGCACCAAACTTCAGAGTGTGTGCTAAGGTTTTTCTTCAAATGTCATTCTCTGTCACTAATGATGACTTTGTCTAACAGTGTTTACTATGCACCTTTCTCGGTTAACAGCCCATTTGTGCTGTATCCTTCACATCTGCACTGGCAGCATACCACACTAAAGTCACCCTGAAACACCTCCTGTGGTTTCAAACTTCTAAGTTTCAAACTGGCTTTGAAAGTCCTCACTCTTTGATGTGTGGAATGCTACAGATCAAGCTGAAAACTGACTTGGGCTGCTATCTGCACTGGTGCTATCTGTCATTATGTTCAGGATAAATATGGATTTCATCATGAATGAAATGTGACCAGAGATACAAAAATGTGTCCCCCTCTTTGCCTCTGTGAAGTCAGTGGAGCGGAGCCGGACCACATCAGATCAAGTGATGGAGATGGAGCCCTTGGCTGTCCAACTATGCCACCAATCACCCCCCACACTCCGCCCACTGTCCCCCACAGACAGTACGCCCACTGCCCCACACATATGCTCTCTCCCCCTTCCCTCCTCCCAACACACACACACATACATTACGCCCAGTGCCCCTCACACATACACACACCAAGGCAGTGGCCAGACAGGCTGCCTGCCCTCCAGCCGCCTGACAAAGAGCAGCTCTGTGAATGCCAAGAGATGGCCACTGACACAACACAACTCATGAGATAAGGGCAGAGAGAAAAAAACATTTATTCTCACTTATCCAGGGTAAGTGACACTGGCCACTGTCACAGTGCCAGTACGGGTGATACTTTGAGACGCTTTTAGGAGCATGCTCCTTGTTTTTCCACCAAGAAAAGACATTCACTATCAGCCTTTAAAATTAGACAGGCTGAGGGCTGCGTCCCAAAATAGGAGTTAGACAGCCCCAGGGGCTTTGAATACACTTCCCATACAGACACAGAATTATCAGTGACATTACAAACATACCAGGCTATTCTTATGAGATGTGTGGGAACAGATTAGTGTACTAAAAGTCCAACTCATTTGTGTTTTCCAAGAGTCACATGAAGACAAAAGCCATTAACTGTGTGTGGCATTCTTCTTCTGCTCTTTTTAAACACTGCCAATAATAAACAGGCTGCACAAACCAAGCCACGCTCTAGACACACAAACAGAGGCTTAGATTACACGTGGATCTAAACAACCACATCCACTAATTACAAACAAATGATCTGATAGCAGCGACCACATCTTCACCCCGGGGTTCACATTCAGCACCATGACACCGCATTACCGCTCCACAGGAGGAGGGGGGAGCAGGGGGGCTCCGTTTGTTTGGTCAGAGACGGTCAGGGAGTGGGCTTTATTAAAGTCATTACCCCTGGGGCCCTCAGCCTGAGAACACCTGCATGTAGTTTACCTGTTTATTTACAGTCTACTGCGCAAGGTTGACGCGGGCAAAATGCTCCAGAAGTCGTGGCTGGAGGCTATAAGATTCATCAAAAACGAGTTTTTCCCTTTGGGATATTTGTACCCTGACAAACTGCCAAACCTTTCAGTAAATATATGCTGTATTGTCTTTAGAAAAAAATAAGTCAGTGATCGTCTGAAAGGCAGTGTAAACCAGCAGAAGCGCAGTCAGGGATATCCATCATTGTAACAATGTCAAAGCGATAACTTCAGGTGCAAGTTACTCGCCACTATGAGTTTAGCCATAGAAAAGGCATTAAATGCGGAATTTTACTCATTACCTTTGTAAATGCACACTTTTGTCATCTGAGTCCGGTAGCATATATAAGAACGAGGCTTACCTTGAAGAAGTGTCCCAGCGCACACGGAAAACAGCAACAGGAAAGCAGCCGACTCCATCCTTGGAAAGTAGACTCAAGGTCCGGGGAAAACCTCTGGCGACAGACGGTGATTTGAAGTCGGAGTGAGGAGATCAAATAGCCTAGAGCCCGGAGATATGTCACTGTAGCGGTGAAGGCGGCGTGGAAAGTCCGAAAAGGAACCCCGAGTAGTGGTGTTGTCAGGCGCGGAGCGCAGGTGAAATAGAGAGTATGGAGCGGAGAGCGCAGGGATAGAGCGCGAAGAGGGAGGAGGAACCAGCAGCTCATCCACGGGGCTTTCGGCCTGAAACAATGCCCTCTGCAGGCGCTGGGGGAAACAGAAACTGCGTCTCAGTAAGTTTGCGCGGGGGGTCTGCTAATAGGGTTACCACTAGTCCCTCTTTAAGTTATTCTACAAAACAAACCCCCAGTATCTCGTCCTACTTATCAGAATAATGTCCTACTTTTTCACTGATGCCACGTATGTTATAGAAAGTGAGATTTAGATGTTTTGCTTTGTTTTTTTCCTCCATGACCCTCTTTTTCTACACTTTGAGGTAGCCACCCTCTCAGGAAATAACCTTACAGCCAACCTAACAATAGAACCCACAACTACCGGTCATCTGGTAAATCGGAAAACGAAAGAGGAAGAAAATATTCCACTTAATCAGATTACTCACCGGGACTGTCACAAGAATCAACAGTAAGAACAAACAAATAATAAGTAATGAAGGCTAACCGAATTAATCACACAGTTAGCAATGTGGTCACGCTGGCACAACCACCTGACGCGCAATGGCCTCATTTTTGTCAGGAAACCATTAATCATGCACAAACTCGCTTTAAATATTTTTCCAATGAATAAGAACAGTGGTAGACCAGATAAGTAGGGTTGTGTCTGCACAGTAACAGAGTAATTATGAACCTGTTAGCTTGTTGTTGTTTTTTATGGGTGGTCATTTACGCACAGAACGTGGCCAAATTCCCGGAAACGCGTCTGTCAAACGGTGAGAGCGCATTTATTTGTGGTTAGTGGTATTCAGGTTCCTCATCAGACTGAAAGGACATGTCTCTGGTTTTGTTTATGGCTCAAAAAGATAAGCACAAATTGGTGTTTTCAAGCCAACAATTCTAAATTACGCTATTTTCTGATCTAAGCCTACGTTATAATGTTGTTTCATCATAAAAAAAAACATACCCGGGGTTGTGTTTTGTTTCATTTGGGATGTGCACCACTGTGTTTTTAAACTTCATACACTTTCACTAGAATAGTATAGATCATTTCAGACCTGGAATTGCAAGGTGAACGAAGATATTGAGTTAAACAGACTAATAATAATAAAACTGGGTTACTCAAACATGTGTGAATGAAACAAAAACAACTCAGGTTATGTTTTTAAGCAGGTAACAACATTATAATATGACATAAAGCTCACAAGAATCCATTTTGTGTCATATAAGTGCTTTAATATGCAAATATAATGTTAGTAGGTACACACAGGTAACTTAAGCCAATAAGAAATACTGGTATAACTCAAAAGCAGTAGATCTTGTTGTGGTAGCACCAGCTTTTTAATGCAATACAGGTCAATATTATCAAAAGGATTTATGAATTCAGTATTTATCGATACTGAAGAAGGAGTTCAGTTTACTATACTGGGTGTTTTTTTAAATATATCTTTTACGAATCCTCATAAACCATACTTATGAGCAGAAAGTGGAGAAAGTGTGAAGTTAAATCAATGTCCAATATGCATTTCATTGCTGATGTTTCCCGTATATCTCTACAGACTACAGAGTGCCAATCACAAGTACTAACTTTTTTTTATATTTAAACAGGTTTGCGGTATGGAGCCAGTAATCATTCAGTCTCACTCAAGGACATTGGATCAGTATGGAGCTCTGCAGGAGACGTGAACTGAACTCATCCAGCTGCTGAAGGGTGGTTGGTATAGAAGTCAGAAAAGTAAAGCAAAATGAGCAAACATAAGAGTTTATTTGGACACATATATTATTCATTACATTACGTTGTCTCATTCAGTCCCAGTCAGTGACAATTATACTGATTGTCAAATTTTACCTTAATTTGGTAGACTAATACCTGTTGTAAATATAAATATATAGTTTTACACCAGCCAAGAAGCAATTTGCGAAGAAATGTTGAAAAATGTGTTGAAAGTTACAGGAAGTAGAGAGTTCTGGTTTAGAGTGTTCCATATGGATAACATCAAGCTAGGGGGAATTCTGTCCAGAAGTTTGGCACAATTTATACTTACAAAACACTTTTCTTTTACTTTTAAACTTTATTTCACCAAAATAAAGGTATACAGTATGGTTGCTCATGATTTCCAAGCAGAAAGTAACATTTTAAACCTAAAAAATGGCCAAATTGGGAAAGAAAAGTAAAATCTTAAACATAATGATCTTAACTGTGTTTTAGTGAAATATGTTCTGTCACAGGCACTTTAATTCTGCATAATGCACGTAGTCTGGCAACATTTAGGCCTAAATCACATTCAGTATCACTACTCTGCGGCCATCGCCATGTCATCGCCATAGAAACAGGTAAATAAACTGCGGTCAGCAAAAGGTAGCCTAGTGCATTATGTAGTTTTAACTTAAAGTGCTGCTCCTCAATGTTTAATGCTTACTTAGGGACGCACAATTTTGGAAATAAATCTAATTGTTTTTTGTTTGTTGTTTTCAGAGAGAGAGAAAAAAGACAGAATACCTAGTTCTTTGCAGAAAACGTTCTATTATATAAATAAGTGCAGCGTTTGCAATATGATACACACTAACTCAAATTGCAGTTTTGATTTCATTTTAAAGTATATGGTGCAGTCCTATTATTAAGAAATATTACAGTCAGCTATGAGTTTTTTATACAAAATACTAAAAAATACTTGTGATTCCCCATGAGTAGCCCTGGATCAGTTCATAAAAATAGTAATGACATAATCTTTGTGTCATTTGGCATAACCAGCACTGCAGCAAACACCTTCAAATAAAGGAGCACTATGTCACTTTTCTGGTGGAGGATCTGCCACTGTCACTATAGAGATTAAAGAGATTTAAATTTATCTACCCTCCTGGAGACAAACAGGGTATACCACTCAACCGAGTCACGGGTCAGATCTGTGGAGAGAAATTCCTACTCATGGTAAAGATGGGACTTTTTCAGTGTCTTTTTTAGCAACAGAAACACCCAGAACAATGAATAATGGAACATCCCAGGCAAAGCAACAATATCACAGAGACAAGCGAGTGGCAGCCTCCCTACAGAAAAGTTACACAGTTCACCTTTAATCCTGCTGCAGTATTTTCAACAAGTTTGTCCAAATTTAGTCAAAATAAAGGTGAACTTTGAAAAGGGTGTCCGCTACAGTTCAGGTCACTCTGTGGGGGGCCTACTGCAGGGACTGTAAACAAGCCCGACCAGCAAAGGTGGCTCTAACCTGGAGAAAAAAATTCAAGTATAAAGAAGACTGAGCAGAATAGACCTAGAGAGAGATGTCACACAGGCAGACAGTCCATGCATGAGGCCAGTCAGGTGATCATTATCCCGGTATCCCAGCGAGGGCCTCTGCTGGACAGGTAGTGCATAACCGGTACTGCCTGAAAAATGGCAATGAAATCAGAGGTGAGTATTACAACGCTTCACCAAGCGCCAGACAAAAATTTTAATAATTATCATGACGCCAGACTTTATCAATGTCCAGATAACAGATAACAGGCACAAAATAAAAATGAAAATAAGAGTGGAAGAACTGAATGGAGGAAAGAGAGAGAGAGCAGGTGCCACGGTTGGTGAAGCGGAAAAAACAAATCTGATAAATCGGCGACTGGCAGCAAAGCAAATGAGATACACACTAAGTTTCATTGAATGTTCAGCTCCACGAATACTGCTGAAAATAGGCACGCAGAAACTGAATGTAATGTAAGTATGGTGACCTAGTGTTGTCACCATACGAAAATTTCAATCTTGATTTTGGAACTTAAGGAACAGACTTGATACTCGATACCGATTCTGATAGCACGGTGATAAAAAAAAAAAGTGATAGAATGTGATTTTCAACATTAAATAATAAGAATCATCCATGTATGTTCCATAGTGAACCATGGGTGTATACCAGTCTATGTATGTCCATGTTATACTTGTTCTGATACCATAAAATCATTCTAAAACTGTCAGGAAAGCTTCATTTCTGTCCTGCGAATGTGACATTTTTAGCATTGATAATTGCTCAAATGAGTACCCAGTTTCGATTCTAGTTTTTGTATTGATTAGTATCTGATTTTCGATACTTTTGACTACCCTTGTATGGTCAGTGTGAACCATGTAGCATCTATTTTCATATATTCACTTTAATGTTTCTTCTTGTTCTTTATTTACAGAAAGTTATATTAAAACGCACATTGCTTGTTTCAGACCCCCTGGTAGTTTCTGGTCCTATTGTAAGCTATATAGTGTTTAGACTGCGCACAATGCAAACTAATGAAGGAGCTGAGTGATGATTTTTACTTTAAATGAAAACCCCTAGCAGAGAGCTTTAATTAAAAGTCTGCGGTCCGCATTCACTACACTACGGGGTATCAAGAGTGTATTAATATATCTGTGTGTAATGAATGTATTAAATTACGGCAGTGTTTTTATCTCAAGTAATGTACATGCAAGAGGGAATGATCAGAGTGCCTCCTACTGGGCGTATACGGAATTACCTAAGGAACAAACAGGAGCAACAAACAGAAACCAGACCTGTCACGATAATTACTAAATGTATTTATCGTTTCAAAATAAGACATGGAGCAATATTTCGAGGGTCAGTATTTATATTTTTGTCATTTTTCGTAGTACTATATGCAGAGGCTTGAATAAATTTGACTTTATTTGAAGGGACAATGTACAGAGGTTATTATTGCATTACTACATTATTACGTTAAATGTTGTGCTAATATTTACAGCTCTATCAGTACGAGTTGTTTGCTTGATCTGAAGGGACAATTATGCACAGCGATTATTATAGAATAACGTCTGTGGCTCTATAACAAAAATGACTATATTAACTGATCGTTCAATATATGAAAGCTAGAACAATATTTTTGAGAGTCAGTATTTATTGTGTGTACTATTTCTTTGCACTACTGGGAAATTCTGTTATTTTTTGGTTATACCATAAGATTTAAGCCGTAAAAGTTTGAATTCATCACCTTTATGAATCAAGACAGATGCGAACTAAGTGCTATAGTGTTTCATCGTGCTGTTTATTTATTGCAGCTCATATCTTTTTAACCATATTGTAGATTTAAGATCGTTTTTGTGATTTAAATCTGCTCTTAGGTTGTTGTGTCAGTGGCATAAAGTAGTTATATGATCTTTTATCGTTTATATTTACGTCAGCAGTATATCACACTTTAAAATTTGTTATCCTGACAGGGCAATAGGATGTAAACAAGACAGCTAAATAAGGTGTAAATGATATAGGAAATGGCATTGTGCTAATATTGACAGCTCTATCAGTTTGGGTTGATGTGTTTGTTGTTCGCGGGGATTGTGTGTGTGTGTGGGTGTGTGTGTGTGTGTGTGTGTGTGTGTGGATAGAGAGAGGCAGGTGCTCTTCATTCACTTTGAAGACCTGCTGCTGCCCTGGCGCTTACAGAGCCGGTTCAAAGGGAGGATGGATCTCTAGTCATCTTTTCATAACAACCACCCAACGTCACTCTCTCGACTTTTACCTTTCCTCTCTCTGTCTCTGTCTCCGTCTCACTCTCTCTTTGCCCTTTGATTTCCCAACCCACGTCATGTAACTCCCTCTCTGTCTGTCTCTCATCTCTTTCTCTTTTAACTCCCTTTCTCTTTCTCTATCACTCTGTGTTTATCTTACTCTCCTTTGCACCCCTCTCTGTCTTCTCTGTCGTTTGACTCCCATGTGTCTCTCTTTATTTATCTCTCTCTTCTTTGCACCATTTCACTCTTTCCTTTACCCTAGCTCTGTCTCTTCTACTTTCCCCTCGCTCTCCCTCTTTACCCCTCTGTATCTCTCTCATTCCCTCTCTTTTTTCGCCCTTCTGTCTCTCACAGCCTCTCTCGTTCACAGTAACAGAGCGTCATGCTGATGGAGGTTCCCTTTGAATTCACGGAGCCTTTTTCAGCAGGAGCCAAAAAAGGAATTCCCATCGTATTATTCCCAAGTCAAGCAAACGCTGGTCGTGCGGATGAAAGTAAACTCAGAACAACATGAGGCGGCATGAGGACAGTCTGGTTAGTATAAGCGGTGATGGAGGAACAGCTGTACATACATTTACGCACCGTCTGAATGGCTTTAGCAGATGTAGAGCGGTGGGTGCCAGTGTTAAGTAAAATTTTATCTAGAGACCCTTAAAACTCTCATCACACTTCCCTGTACCCCTAGCTCATGTCATGCTGATTAAAGGTGCATTGTGTATCTTTTCTGGTGGAATGTCTGTCAAATGCATCTTCATGAACACCAAACCGGACCAAGTTACACATGATATCTGTGGAGAGGCGACCCCGCTCACAGTCAGAATTCTTGTTTTTCTAGGTATTTTTGAGCTGTAAAACCGCCTGTAATTGAATAAATGTAAAGTAGAGCCATTTTATGTAATACTGTAGAACAATCCACTCAGAGCAATGACATATCCATAGAAACAACCATTTTCTTGATCTAATGATTTATGTTAAAATGATCAACATTCCCAATGATGTAAAATTACCACTACAAATAACTTTGCATTATGCTATTCAATTTCACCATTTACAGCAGTGAGTAATTCAAATATGTGCTTTTACAACAGGTTTAAATGACCCTCCAGACCTTTGTTCACGCTTAGACCCTCAAAAGGACACACTACATTTGCTTAATCAAGATAGATTTCAAAAACACGCAGTAAAAAGCACTACTTGCGGGACGAAGGGCCAATTCACCTGGAAGCCTGAGGGCCAAAACAATTGGTCTGAGGGCCACATTTGGTCGCCGTGCCATAGTTTGGACATGCCTGATTTACAGTATGTCACAAAATAGAAAAAAGCTGAATCTCATATCTGGACACAGGTTTGGTTGTGTGATTCCAGCTCCCACAGCTGAATGTTATCTTTGTGTCCTTGGGCAAGACACTGCTCCAGGTGTCTGCGTACACTGGTGTATGAATGTGTGGATGGGTGAGTTGATATAAAGCACTTTGAATGTCTTGAGTGCTAAATAAAAATGTGACCGTTTACTTCACAGTTCTTATAGACACTTTACGGCGGAAAGAAAAAAAAAGCTGCGCGTGCATTTTGGCAACAGAAGTAGCATTGTTCCCCGTTCATTCAGACTGAACATGGACAGAAGATGGAAATAAAATCATTTCCAGCCCCAAAATGTCTGGTTGTTATGTGTGTGGTTGCCAGAATCAATATTCTACCGGCGGACTAAAGTTTTACTCACTGATTGCACAAGGACCTGGCAGTCGGACACCATTTGTCAAAATCAGCTTATTGAAGAAAGATCTTTTGACGTTAATCCTTTTGCAGAACTTGACAAACCGCTGAGTTCTGCCGTACTTTTGTCGCCAAATTGCGTGCGCAATCGAGCCTACGTCACCACTGTTTACTAGCACTAAAAGAGTCTATTTGGTCCCCCTGCTCGTCTCCATGGAAAATGTTGCTCCTTTGGGTATAATATTCCACAGTATGGCGTACAACTTTTCTATCTCCATGGAGACTGTTCTGAAATATTTTTAACCTGAAATCAGAAAGTAGGTAAATCTGAAGGTAACAGAAATCATTCCCATTGCCCCCGATCAGTGCTCACATACTCCCAAGGGTCCTGGTGCTCCAAGGTGGGAAACATTAGAGGATTTGCAGTACACTAGAGGATTACTTTATCCACGTATCCAAGACAATATCACCCATAGCTTAGCAGCAACAGACTCCTCTACCTTGAACCAAGTGTGTAGTAAGCACATGCTACGGCTTACTTTTACACATGAATAACTCGAATTCAAAACGCTATAAATGCTATCCAAATGCGTCCTTACGGTTCGAGTCTATTCAGATCAGAAAGAGACAGGAGCACAGTGCGAGCGCGTAGGGATAAAAGGGCATAAAACCCAGAGATAGGAGATGTCATGTCTGAGGGCACCGGCAATCATCCGAATTCATTCAGATGTAACATAATAGTTTCAGTACGGGGAGCGATTGGACGCCGCTGTTAGTTTTTCTCTTTGCCTCGTGTCTGTGCGGAAATAACTCATGGGTGTCGAATAGATAAGACAAGACTGTTCATATTTTATTTTATCTGTTCACCCTGTGCCCAACCTGCGTCTAACAATATGGCTGCTAATGTGTACAGCTGTGCAAGCAATGTCACCTTTGCCAAGAATTTGGAGAGTATTCTAAACTTTTTTTTTCTTTTTTTTGGTTGGCCTGCTCTTTATAAGTTACATTTAAAGGTCCTATATTACGCAAAAATTGAGTCTTGCGAACTTTAAGCCACGTTATAATGTTGTTTCCTCATCAAAAACATACCTGGAGTTGTCTGTTGTTTCATCCACACGTGTTTGAGTAACCCTGCATTATTAGTTATTGTGTTTATATGTCCAACGCTGAAAATGCTCTGTTCCACCTTGTGTTTTCAAGTTAACAGCTACCTTTTAAACTTTAGTTCAGCCGAGATGCAATTCCACGGCTGAAATGATCCAAACAATTCTAGTGTAGGGAGTTTGAGAGAAGAACTCAGCCTAAATATGCAGGGTTTGTGTGTTAAACTTGTGTGAATGAAACAAAACACAACTCCAGGTCTGTTTGTGATGAGGAAACAACATTACAACCAGAATCAGAATCAGAAAATAGCTTAATATGCGCACTTTAAGGTACAATTTACGTTATCTGCATTTGATTCTTCAGTTTCAGATTGTCAGAGCCCGTTGGGAGCAGTGGGCGCAGCAGTACTGCACCTGGGGACCCACCTCCAGATCTTGAGCTTGGTCAGGAATACCTAAGATTGCAGATTTTACGTGTAGTGCATGTGTTTGGGTTGATGGGGAAAACACAGTCAGACCCAGGGAGAAACATGGAGTCGAGCCCGGGACCTTCTTGCTGTGAGGTGACAGTGCTTAACAGGAGTGACTGGCATACAAGATCATATATTTTCTCTCAAAGAAATCAGAACTTTTGGCGCACTGGCTTTCAGGGTCGTGTTAGAACTGATAGGAAACTGGTGTTATTGCAGCTATTATGATAGGACATTTGCACTCTGTCCTTACATGTCCTTCTGTATTCAATGCCAACTTCGTCCTCTGCTTAGTTACACTTGAAACTCTTTGTTATGTTGGCTAAGGCACTTTTGCAATAGAAACTAGCTAAATTCTAAGTGGTCTCCTGCCAGCTCGGGTCAAGACCACATTTCATAATCTACGCTAAATATATGAAAACAAAGGAAAGTTTCCCCGTCTCCAGCTATATAATTATCGCTATAACTGCTGAATCATGGCTGGTCACCTGCTGTTCTGTAAGGTATGCTCTCCATTTAAAAGTTAGAACAATTTCCCATCTAAAGGTTTCATGTTGCCGGGAGTAACGCAAAGCAGTGGCATTTAAAATTCATTTTGGATGTAACACACCGTCTCAATTAAGAACGGCAGGCTTGTCTTTTGCTACTGGCTCCCTCTTGTAGTTATTCCGTTATGATGAATGCATTTTATGTTTAATTTAATATTCTGTAGGTTTTCATTTCTGATCAAAATCTCAGAGCAAATTTGTTGAAATAATTAGATCCAATTATTGTTTAATTAAGCGGTTATGTGCAGATGGTTTGATGTCACTCTGTATATGTTCACTGTTATTTAAAAATGCATTATGTAGCTTTTCTGGTAGGGGGTATGCTGCCTGCTTGTATCCATGGAGATATTTTTTCTTTCTTAATGCCGTACATATTTTACATCCTGCAGGTTCACGTAGGAGTGTTTTTATGGCTTAAAGGACCCGTATTTACTATTTTCTGATCTATTTTATAATGTGGTTTTCTCATCATAAACATACCTCGAATTGTGTTATGTCTCATTCACACGTTTAACACACCAGTCCTGCATATTTGGGTTGAGTCCTTCTCTCAAACTAAAAACACTCCAAATTGTGATGTCATGTGGTGATATAGGAAGTGCCACACTGTGTTTTTAAACTCCATCCACCTTCACTACAATCATTTGGATGATTTCAGCCATGGAATTGCCCGTTTCTACTGATCTAAATGGAAACGGTGGCTGTTTACTTCAAAAGTACCACTACATGACCTCACAAGGTGGGACAGAGGTTATAACATGACCCCCCCCGGACGGACACCCCTCTAGAAAAGTTACATAGTGCACCTTTAATGTGTTACTGCATTGTGGTGAAAGCAGTGAGGAGGAGGCATCAGGCTGATATTCTGAGCATGTTTTCAGACAGGTTTATGTGTCACACAGCTGTTCTACCACCCAAAAAAGGAAAGAGCAAAGAGACTATTCATGCAAAATCTGTCCTCCTTCTTTGGCTGGATCAGTCCTCTCTCTGGGTAAAAATCTTCCAAAATTCTGTCCCCGTCAAAACATTTCTTGTTCAATCTCACCAATGTCACTCAAATCACTGGACACGCTGCACTATATTTTCACACTATTATCATCAAAGTCAGTGCAGTACATTTATATGGCCTGTAAAGATCAGATAACAAGAATAATCAGACAAGCTAATAAATAAGTTCTGATTTTCGGTGTGTGTTTATGTGCAGAAATCTGATCAACAAAAACACCTAGTACAATGTCAGATAATTAGTGGATATTTGCAGTAACTGTTGTATTAAAGCGGTGCTTCTCAATTATTTTTTGTCAGGTTCTCCCTAGGAAATAGAAAACATTTCGCACACCCCCAGGACTAAACCAACGACTAAACCAGGGACTAAACCAGAATTGAACCAGGACTGAATTAGGACTAAACCAGGACTAAACCAAGACCGAACGAGGAATTAACTAAGACTGAACCAGGGCTGAATTAGGAGAAAATCAGGACTGAAATGGGACTGAACCAAGACTAAACCAGGGACTAAACCAGCGCTGAACCAGGGACAAAACCAGGACTGAACCAGAGACTAAACTAGGACTAAACCAGGGACTAAACAAGGAATGAATCAGGACTGAATTAGGATGAAATCAGGACTGAAATATGACTGAACCAGGGACTAAACTAGGACTGAACCAGGAATGAACTAGGACTGAATCAGGAATGAACCAGTACTAAACCAGGGACTAAACCAGGAATGAACCAGGGACTAAACCAGAACTGAACCAGAACTGAACCAGGACTGAACCAGGACTGAATTAGGACTGAACCAGGACTAAACCAGGACCGAACGAGGAATTAACTAGGACTGAACCAGGAATAAACCAGGACTGAATTAGGACGAAATCAAGACTGAAATAGGACTGAACCAGGAATGAACTAGGACTGAATCAGGAATGAACCAGGAATGAAATAGGACTGAATCAGGAATGAACCAGGACTAAACCAGGGACTAAACCAGGAATGAACCAGGACTGAATTAGGACAAAATCAGCACTGAAACAGAACTGAACCAGGACTACAGTAAACCAGAGCTGAACAAGGGACAAAACCAGGACTAAACCAGAGCTGAACCAGGGACAAAACTGGGGACTAAACCAGGGTAGAGCACTGCTCCGCGGGACCCAGTGCTCCCGGGACACCTGCAGCCTGTGTCCGTGCGTATTCTGCGCTGCGCTCACCTGCGTCATGAGGCTCCTGTGGCTCCTGTGTCCTCCTTGTCTTTAACTGTGATCTCTGTGTTATAGTTCGGGGCACTCGCGTCGCATCTACAGCTTTCATAAAGGTCGGATTTTGTAGGGATTCTTCTGTATTTTTACAATACGAAAAAAAAATGTAATTGACAAAAGCGCCTAAAAATCAACTTTGTAAAAGTTAGCCTAGCCCCGCTCTAAGCCCGCGCTAGCTCCGCTCTAGCAGCTCGCGCTCTGATTGGTCAGAACGGCGTTTCTGACGTCACAGCCCAACAGTCTTGGGCAGCCCGACGTCAGACGTTGGGCTGCGTTGGGCTGCAAACAAGGAAGTAAATGCGGAAATGAAAATCTTTTTTGCGGTCATGCGCCAATGAGCACAGGCCATTGAAAACAACAGGGCGCCATCTTGGATTCATCTTCCAGATTTTATTATAGCTCTATGGTTCACTGCATTGCACATCGCTTCTTCTTCTAATAGATTCCGGCACGCTACACACTACAGTGCGCAATGCTGCCCTCCACCGACATTGAAAGTTATTACATTCTCAAATAATTTCACATCTCCTGCTCTGTGCTATACGGTGGCTCTAAGCAGCAAGTGTAAAAAAAAAAAAAAGATATCTCGTTATTTCGAGATAATAAGTCGTTATTTCGAGATAATTCAGAAGTGTAAAAAAAAAAATTATGGACAAAAAATTAATAAAGCATTTTTTTGCACATATCGTTATTTCAAGATACTATCTCATTATTTCGAGATATCTCGTTATTTCGAGATAATATTATGTTGTCTAAGGTTGATATTTATTATTATTGTGATATTATTGTAATATTGTTATCCGCCACTAGAGGGCAGATGATGGTAGCAGACAGCAGAGCAATGTATAGAGACATATGGCTCTGGCAAAATTTCCTCATAATGGTCACATGATAAGCTAGTGATACCACTAGTTATGGGTTTATGGCACGAATGTGATTTCATACATGATACGTAATAAGTTTTATAAATTACTGTTAGAGATGTAAAACAACGGCGGTACAAAAACTCCACGGTATTCTACCGAACCCATTTTCTTGTATTACTGGAATGTTGAGTGTGTTGAGCCGCTTCTGTCTGATGCGGCTCCGCCACAGAGAGAGACCATATGGGAGAGACAGAGAGTGGCTGAGTGTGTGAGAGAGGGAGAGAAGCCGCTGCACGGTGAGGTCTGAGGGCGTTAAACTGTCTGAACATGCAATATTATTCATCTTAGAGCTAGAGATTCACTTGTTTAAGGTTTAACCCATTTAACCCATTTTAACATGGCGATTGGCTGAAATTTGGGATAGGGGTTTGATGCGCTCTAATTTGCTTTTCTTTACAAACTTTAAGCTATTTTATTTACACACAAAATGGAAGAAAGAACAAAACACAAATGTAAACCACAATTTGGGGTCTTGAACTTCCTAGATGACGTTTAAAGTTATAGGTACTTGAGTACTGACTTTTGAATGGGTCGTCTGCCAGAGCCGTATATCCGTACACACTGCTCTGCCGTCTGCCATCATCGTTTGCCCTCTAGTGGCTGATAACAATATTACAATAATATCACAATAATAATAAATATCAACCTTAGACAACATAATATTATCTCGAAATAACAAGATAATATCTCGAAATAACGAGATAATATCTCAAAATAACGAGATAGTATCTCGAAATATGAGATAATATCTCGAAATAATGAGATAATATTAAAAAAATAATAATTTTTTTTTACACCTTTGATTTATCTTGAAATAACGAGATAATATCTCGAAATAACGAGATAGTATCTCGAAATAATGAGATAGTATCTCGAAATAACGAGATAATATCAATTTTTTTTATATATATTTTTTTTTCACTTGCAGCTCAGAGCCACCATAGTGCTACGCATAGACCGTATATATTCTTTTATACAGTCTATGGTGCTATGGTGGCTCTGAGCCGCAAGTGTAAAAAAAAACTTAAATTAAAATAAATTAAAAAAATTTGAGCTATTATCTCATTATTTCGAGACATTATCTCGTTATTTCGAATTATTATCTCATTATTTTGAGATAATATTATGTCGTCTAAGATTGATATTATTTATTTTTATTATTGTGAGATTATTATTGTAATATTGTTATCAGCCACTAGAGGGCAGACGATGATTGCAGGCGCCAGTACTCAAGTGCTTATGACTTTAAACGTAATTTTGGCAGTTCAACCATCAATTCGATAGGCCTATCTAAAAATATCTTCATAAACACCACGTGACATGCTATATGGTGATGCTACTGGTTATGGGTTTATGGTGCAATGATCTGCCCGATGCACCTCCGCCACAGAGAGACAGAGAGTGGCGAGAGGTGAGAGAGAGAGAAGCCGCTGCACGGTGAGGTCTGAGGGCCTTAACCTGTCTGAACATGCAATATTATTCATCGTAGAGCTAGATATTAAATTGTTTAAGGTTGTTTAATGTTTAATGGAGTAGACTATCATTTAACCCAGGGGTGCTCACACTTTTTCAGCATGCGAGCTACTTTAAAAAAAGTAGGTAGATCATTTTGACTTTGTTCAAAATGATCTACCTTCTAGCCTATACAAAAATGCAAATTATGTATTTATTTATTTATAAATATATTGAAACTTTTATGTATAATTTTCCTTGTCAAAACATGTGAGACACACTGTGAAGAACTGGAAAGAAATCTGATTAATCACATCAGATATAGCTGTTTTAATAACATTTCAGTAATGTGATAACTACAGAAATCAGATAACGATCAGAAAAAGGACTTATATTACGTTATTTTCTGATTTATGTTATAATGTTTCCTTTAATCTACAAGATTTAAAGTATGATATTAGTACGTAGCTTAGAAGTAGTAAAAAAAATAGGGCCTGCAAAAGGCATAGGTGTGGTCTGACCATTGTCCAGAAGATGATGCTGACTTTGGGGTATTGGATGTCCTTCCACCGAACTCTGTATGTTCAATAGCGGTACTTTCTGAGACGTCTTGTGCTTACAGGTCAAGTTAATGAACAGGCTGTATAGAGGGAGACTTAGGTTTGGTGTCACCCTTTGTGGTTGTGTGTCTATAACTGCAAACTGGATACGTCTTTGGAAGTACGGTGTGAAGCTCTAATGGGGCTGAAGACAAACAAGAACATTCAAGTAACAGATATATGACCTTGTAACATCATCTACTTTTACATACTGGCTGCAACTTTTTTAAAGGTGCACTATGGAACTTTTTGGGTGGGGCATTTGTCAGATTACTTGTTTCCATGGAGCTGCTTTGCCCAGATTGCATGAAATTAAACATATCTATGCTTCATTTATCGATTACAGACGTTTTTATTGCTCAAAAATGTTCATTCTTAGCCTGGCAATGTCACTATGTCTCTTAAGTTTAATGCCGAACTGTGGGGCACTCTACGCAAAGCAGTAACATCTCCACGGAGACAAGCTGCAAGTGAAAAGTTGCTTCTTTAACTTTTGTGTGAAGAACAAATCTATTCTCTTTATGTATTCTATGTTGGTTTCCTGTAGAAATCATGTGTAATGGTAAAATCAATAAGACGGATGTTGTGACAGAAGCCATTGATTCACACAAGGACACTCAATGCAAGGACGATAATGTACTAATTCCATCTTACATAAAGGTACATTATGTAACTTTTCTCATGGAGGGCCTGTCATCTGGTTGTTTTCCTGCAGATGTTATTGCTTTGCCTGAAATAGTCCATAATATGGCATTAAACTCATCTATATTGATGGAGACAGGCAGGTGACACAATAGTCCACGTTACATGTCTGGTCTGTGGAGAGGTGACCCCGCTCAAAATAAGAATTCGTGTTTTTGAAGATATTTTTAAAGGACCTAGTTATGCTATTTTTTGCTATATGTTATAAAGTTGTACCCAGAGTTGTGTTTTGTTTCATTTCCATATGTTTAACTCACAGACCCTCAATATTTAAAGTCAGTTCTTTTCTCAAATAGAAAACACTGTGTTTCACCTTGTGATGTCATGTGGTAATACAAGAAGTGAACTCCATCGCGTTTTTAAACTCACCTTCACTCGAACCATTTGACTAATTTCAGCCCTGGAATTTCCCAGCTCTATTAAACAAAAGGCAAAAAGTAGCTGCAGCTTCATGACATCACAAGGTGGAACAGAGCATTTTGAGATTGAGCGACATAGACAGACTTATAATAACGGGTTCTAAAATGGTTTGAAGATCACAAAAGTCAATTTAAGCAATAAAAACAAATGTAAATGAAGAAATACAAGATATATATGATTAATGTCATACTGTGAAAAACATTAACATTTCAGTGGTGACAAGCTGGTACCAAAATGTTACATCTTTATTTGGTTTGTGGGGTTTAAAAGCAGCAAGAAGAGCTCAAGCGACCAAACCAACAGAAATAATGATCTTTCTTGTTTGATCAAATGGTTGTGATATGTGATGTAAAGACTATATAATTTACCAGTCTGTCTATTGGCTTGAACTGTTTTAGCAAATGCAATTTCACAGCATTGCACAGTTGAGCAATGGAGCAATATTCTGAAACAAATCCATTATAGTTCAATTATGTATTCCCAACAAATAGAAAAAAAAACATTATCAGACGTAGGCTTGGTAATTTTAACAGTTTTTAATGAGAACTTTCAATGTAACACTTTGCATATATAAAGAGCTGCAGTAAAAGAAACAACACACAACCTCTGCATAAAAGTCATGAGATTATAAAAAACATTATAAAGACCATTATTTCCCATATGCAACAGTTTATTTGCTAACTTTGCATGCCCCCCCAGCCATTTCTTAGTAATAAGTACACAATGCGCGGATTAATATAAACATAAATATATTTCTACAAACTTAAATCTATTAAAAGATGCCACTGTTAAACAATCTTCATTATCAGTCATTTCTTTGCTTCAAAGTGCAAAAATCCGACAATACAGACCTCATATCTTCACATTATTCACAAGTGCCTTTCCAGAATGACCAAAAGCTAAACCTTGTCACTCTATTCCATCAAATCTTTAAAAAGCTTGTAACTTTTCTAGTTAAGGGTGCACCAAACGTTTATGTTACACAATACGGCTTTATACTTTTATCTATGGACAAGCAGATGACACCACCAGGCCACGATTTTTCAAAGCCGTACACCTCCTTGGCGGCCCCCTCTCCAGTAAAGTTACATAGTGCTCCATTAAATTACAGCAGCATTTCCATTTCAGAACCTGTCTTTTTGCTTTTGCATTCATGGTCTATCATTACTCATGCACATAAAATACAATAAAACCAAACTAGAGTCATGCAATAAAACTGCTACCATAGCAACAGAAGTGCCATATGGTGCTTCATAAGTATGTCCTTTAGTGTCTGAGTCTCCTGTAGAAGACAGCAGCCACCACAAAGACAGCAGCCACTGCCACAGCCAGGATGCCCACCGCGATCTCCAGGCCCTTCTTAGACTCCCCCGCAGACATCTGACGACTGGCTGGAACCACAAGACCAGAGATGATGATTCATTTGCATATGACAACTGGGTGCTACTTTCACTAATCACTACTACACCTGAATTAGCCTAAATAAAGCATGAACAAAGACTTAAAGGTGCATTGTGTAAGTTTTTTGGTAGAGCGTCCATCAAACACTTTTCTCCATGGAGATGTTATTGCTTTGTCTGGAATATTAAACCTTTCCATCTTCATGGAGACCAAACCAGACCAAGTTACAGGTCAGAGGCGACCTCGCTCACAGTCAGGATGCCTGTTTTTTTAGCTATAAAACCATCTGTAACTGAATAAACGTAAGGTAGAACTGTTTACTGTCTGGAACATGGCCAGGCAGACCAATGACATATCCACAGAAACAAGCAGGTGAGGGACCCCAAATAAGAAGTTACACAGTGCACCTTTAATTCATAATGAACAAGTTTAGAATGGTACAGACTTTCATTAAAAGGTTGGGGATTAGGGTATAAAGTAGTACTACTAGTACTACTAGAGTCAGTGCTGAGTCCTTCTTAATAAACTATTTGTTCATTGGGAATTAAGTCTTTCTCTGTAATTAATTAAGGCTGTAAAATTGCAGTCTAAGCATCCCCATTTGAGCATATGTGCTCTCAGAATCTAATTATTATCAGATTTGTTTTGTTAAAATGTTATTTAAATGACATGCGTTCTGATTATCTAATTGCTCATGTCAGATTCTGCAGTTTGCATGTAATCATATAAATCGGTCTGATAAACAAAGCCAGTCTGGGTTTGTTTGAGGTTTCTAAGAAAAAATGCTTATTTTTTTTGTTTTGTTTTTTACTATACCTTCTTCAGGTTTAACAGCTTCTCCTGAAAGAACAAAACAATTACAAGTCAGAAACATATGTTTGTCTTTATTTTCTTCTTTGAAAAAAAAAATCTGTAATGCTGTTATCAGGTTTGTCCAATTTACTGTGACAGGATCCTTATCTTCAAACATGCTGCTGGTTAAAGGTCCTATTATGTCAAATTTAGTCTTGTGAGCTTTAAATTATGTTTAAATGTTACCTCCTCAAAAACATACCCGGAGTTGTTTTGTTTCATTCACACATGTTTGAGTCATCCTGGTTTATTAGTCTGCCTACATACGCAAAGGTCAAAACCACCTTGTGATGTCATGAAGCAGTAGTTTTCAAGTTAACAGCTCCTTTTACCTTTAGTTCAGTAGAGATGGGCAATTCCTGGTCTGAAATGATCCAAATGATTCTAGTGAAGGTGAATCAAGTTTAAACACACAGTGGAGCACTTCCTGTATTCAAGTGTTTTCCATTTGAGAAAAGAACTCAGTCTAAATATGCAGGTTTGTGTGTTAAACATGTGTGAATGAAACAAAACACAACTCCAGGTATGTGTTTGTAACGAGGAAAACCTTTATAAAAAAGATAAAAAATAATAATATGGGTCCTTTAAACCAAATCTCATCTGATAAAGTATCTATAGATTATTTTTGGTTAGTTTTACATGTTTAGAATAGTTAAGAACTGATCATACCGTTGTTCTGGGTCACTATAGGGATCTTTGAGGTGAGAGTGGTGGCGTCCCCGATTTCAGTTGACTGGACGTCTCTTCTCCTCCTATTGGAACATTTCTGCAAATAGATCGATACACATGAGCTTAACAAGATGACATAACTATAGACTGTGTATATATAAATGGACATAGCTAGCGTGTATTCCCAGTAGGAAGTGAACATGGTCTGCACACTGGGTCCACATTATATTGAAAAATCTTTACCCATCTCTGTAACCGCTGCTGTCAGGCTTGTCATTTTGGTCTTAAAATGTTGGTTTGAACCCACCCTATATCATCTTGGGGTTTTTATTTCACTATTTTGTCCCTAAATTAAGATATGAACATTAATAACCGACAAATCTGGTTATCAACTTCCACCTTTCTAGACCTGGTTTAGATCTGGAGGTACTCAGAAGTCCAAATATTTTCTTAGTTTCAGCCCTAACACTAACTCCTAATCCCTTAATTTTGGTGTGCGTAATTGCGCATCCCTTGCTATTTTTATTTGAAATGTTTATTTCACTCAAAATGAACAAATATAAATGTAATAAACACCATGGAAATGCATTACAAGTGATGTGGCTCTGTTCTATGCTCTGGCCCTGGACTTTCCAGGAGCTGTTTCCATAAAAAGTAATGGGGCAATTGCACTTTTTTTGTTTTTGTTTTTAGGGCAATAAGGATATTTTTTGTTTACCTACAGACTTGATATTTTGCATTTTTGTAGCTAAGGCCCTAAATTAAGCATTTTTATGTCCCAAAAGTTGTTTATACATGTTTGCTGTGTGTTTTGTATAAAAGAGTATGAATTTTATTTTCTGTTTTTCTTTTTTTCATCTCTATTTCTGGTTCTATAGCTTTTATTACAGCCATATGACACAACTACAGCATGCAGACTGTGAAATAACAGGTTGTACTGAACAAAAGGATGAGGAGGAACACTTCATTATAGGGTAAAAGGGGCAGTTAGGGTAAAAGGGTAGGGTAAAAGGGGCAGTTTTAAAAGCAAGATTAAGAAAAAACTCCAGGGAAGGAGAAATGCACTAAAATTGCCCATAGATCTTCGAGGGTTAAGCAGCTACTAAGCCTTCTTCTCGATAAACTATTTGCTGATTATGAATTACCGGTAAGTCTTTCTTCATGCTTTATCAAGTGTAGTAGCTATAAAGTGTTCGAGGTGACATGCAGAATAATAACAGAGAGCGAACAGTTGTTTTCAGACCTTGAAGGATTGGCAGGTGCTGACTTCACACAGTCGGGTGATGCAGTGCAGATAGTACGTGGACACGGTCTCATTCTGTTGCTCCAGGAAGCGAAAGGCCTGGAAGGAGAAGGTCGCCCTGTGTCCATCTCCGTTCAGGACGATTTTGGTCAAAGGATCCTGGGAACATCTGTAGATCAGAATCGCCTTTAGACCAGGGTTTTCAAAAGTATAAAAAATCAGATACTAACTGATATTTAAACTAGTAACGAAACCAGATACTCACTTGAGCAGGTATCAAAGTTAAAAAAGTCACATTCACAGGACAAGAATGAACCTTTCTTGAATAGTTTTAGAATGATCTTGAGCTGTATCAGAACGTATAAGACCACACAGACTAGTATCTGTGGTTCATATATATGTATATGAACCACTATGGATCCTACCAATAGTTTGGAAACTTTGTTAACTGACCATGGCAGTAAAACTTCTGTGGATTCTTAACACATAGCGCAATGTCTTTAGTCTCATAATGCAGCCACTTACGGGACAAATAGGTTGAAGTAAGTCGAGTTCGTTGGAAGTGGAGAAATGGAAGCATAGCATCTGTCCATTAACACACTGTACCTGTAGGTCAGAGCAAGCAGGAGTCAGGTCTAGAAACAGTTTTTCAGAGTGTTGTTTTAATCTATTTTGTGTTTTTTCTTGTGCTTTCAGACTCTCTTAAAACATTTTTGGCAGTGTTTGCTAATGTGTGCACTGTGTCGCCATGGTAACTACATGTATCTCTATGTCACTGCAAAATATTAATAGACCAGTGCAGTGTTTATAAGGTGAATGTTAGTTTTCATAATTCAGAGAAATCATGTAGAATCCCCCACATTATTGGCCCACAAATATACATAGATATACGTCCATTTAAACCCCATAATAAATGAATTTTGTCCTGTTTTTAAATGATATATTTCCATGCAATGACCTCTTAAGCTTTTATGAATATGTTATTGATGTCTAAGGTTTGATGTAGCATTATCAAGACCAGCATTTGGATCTTACTGGTCCGTCAGGTTGTCCGCTCTCACCAGGACCCAGATCACGGTCCTGAGCTCTAGACCCATCTTCGGTACTTTCAGAGGCTTTTTGAATTCCGCATCCTGAAACATTCACACATACGTCACAAATTGCAAAATATAAAGCCAGAACATCCATTATTATGCATAGACTCTATATAGAGGTGAACTAAGGGACACCATACTGTTCATAACCAGCCAAATGAAGCCAACTGAGGCTAGCAGTTATAATTTGGAGTTCCATGTTTGGAGTTCAGAGCGCTCTTTTCATGACAACCAAAGAGCCAATCAGAAGCAAGGTTGTTGAAGGTATTTGTCTGTCCATATGCACCGCCGGTTGACAGTGAGACATGACAGCTGTCAGTCAAACCTGTTGCTAACCATAGCCCATCTCGGGGAAGGAAGGCATCTGATTAGTCTGTTATTAATGTTCATATCTTGATTGATTTAGCTTAATTAAAACACACCAGAAGCATGTAGAGTGGTTTAAACCAAAAATTTTAAGGTTAGAATGACAAGCCTGACAGTTGCAAAGAGAGGGGTGATGATTTTTCAGTAGAACGTGGAGCCAATTTGCACCCGTGCTGACTTCTTATTTGGAAGTGATGATTCCTATTATGACAGGATGATATGTTTACAGATCGACTTACACTGTACAGCTCCATGCTCAGGGTACTGATGAAACTTCCATTGTTGTCCCTCACTGCAATGGAAGATGCCGACCTAAATCGGACCAAGGACGGAGTTAAAACAACAAAAGTGACCATGGTACAACGTCGGAAAAGTAGAAAGTAGAGGTGGGCTGTGCTCGGTTACATTTACTTGAGTAACTTGTTCTTTTCAGAGTACTTTTTGGACACTCCTACTTGAATAATGTTTAGTTTCAGTAAGAGTATACTTGAGTAAAAGCTTTGATTACTCTTCCCACTGAGTCTACAAATGACCAAAGCTTTATGTTGACAATTTTAAATGATTTAAACATTTGTACTTGGGCTTTTCCTAATACTACAGTTTGTGCATTACTGTATTTATAGCTTTATCCTTCCATTTCTATTAACTGAAAATGAATTAAATCAGATATTACGAGTAAAAAAGTGTACTTGAGTAGTAATTTCTACAAAATACCTTTTTACCATTAGTCATTTATTGCACCACTACTTTGTACTTTTACTTGTTTTATTAAGATTATTTTTAAGTAGCGTTACTCTAGAGTATGTTTTTGGCTACTTTACCCACCTCTGCTGAAAAGTATATAAAACTATGGATTACTCACACATCTATGCGTGTATTGTTGATCAAGTACTCCAGGGGGTAGGCGCATGAGTAGAAATATGTCAGTTCTGCGTTATATGTCACTTTTCCCTGCGTTGGATCCACAGAACGTATTGTTCCACTGATGTTTACCGTCTCGATGTTGGAGAAATCTGCAAAGACCCCAGTACCTGGTGCACTGCTGGTCTGTAAGTAACAGTGAGAACAAGCTTAAAGTGCATATGTCAGGTTCAACTACTCATTTCACTAAATAGTTAAAGGTGTACTATGTAACTTTTCTGGTGGAGAATCCACAATGTGCTTGTCTCCATAGAGATGTTTTTGCTTTGGAATGTCCCATACTCAGTAATGTGTTTTTTGTTTTTTTGTTTTTTTTTTAACCTAAAGTCTTTCATTCTTACTGTGAGTGGCTCGCCTTTCCACAGATCTGACATGTAACTTGGCTTGATAGCATTACCTCCTGCCTCCTTGTGATAAATAAGAGTTACCCCATACTGTGGAACATTCCAGACTGTAGCTTTAATTGACATAAAACTATGATAAATATTAGTTTTTTTCAAACAGAAAACACTCCACCTTGTGATGTCATGTGGTAATACAGAAAGTGCTCCACTGTGTTTTAAAGGTCATACAAATGGAGCTGTTAACTTTTAAATATGTTTAGAAATCTCCATGTTTATTAAAGCTCTTGTATTAAGCAAAATTGAAATAGAATTGTGAGCCATGTTAGAATGTTATATACCCGGATTTATGTTTGAGTAGAGCTGCATTATTAGGCTGTCTACATCTTCCAGGTTTAAAATGCTCTGTTCCACCTTGTGATGTCATGAAGCAGTAGTTTAAAAAAAAAAAGCACAAACCCTAAATTTGCTTCCACAGGCGTGCGTCATGTTGATGGGGAACCTGAAACGGACCACGGGAGGAAACACGGTCTCGTCTAAGATGCCTTTACAGTTGGAGTCGCCAAAGATATTATTGATGGTGAGCAGAGTTTCATTGTAGCCGGTGTAGAGGACTGGGCACAGCTGGATCGCCAGACCAATGTAAGATGTCCCACATTCAACTAGGATATCGCTCAGTACTGGAAGAAAGGGAAAAGACTTCGTTAGAAATGACTGAACTATTTGAACATCTTGACAAGACGGGACTCGACTGTTGATGCTTGAGTGTTTGGATGTTTTTTTTGTGTGTGTTTTGTGATGATTGTGGAGACAGGGGTGGGTTGTGGGAGTTGTTCTTTTTTTGCTTGTCAATTTTTTGTCGTCCTTATGTATAATTTAAAAAAGTAAATTTGCAAATATTGTAAGTTGTCACCATTGTCTAATAACTACACCTTAAAACAGCCTCAATAAAGCATCAATCACATTTTTTTTTATGAATGACTCAAGCTTACTAAGCACTGTTTTTGTTCATGTTTATTAAGGATGTTTAAAGAGTAGTTATTATGGTGTGTTGCCTGTAAGTGTAACATTTTTGGCTGCGATATAAACATTGTGAACACGTCGTATTAAAAACCATAACAATTTACAACAGATAAAATGTCAAGTTCATCAGCACTTTATTTCTGGCATAAAATTGAATAGGTTAGCAGATAAATAGGCAAAATATATGAATGATGTTTGAGATTTGAACATCGACGAAACAGAATTGGTACAGTACCTGGTCTCCTCCAGTCTGCAGCAGATTGAGTACATACGCCTGGGTTTGTTAGAGCAGTTTGCATCCCGGCGATCTGACTGGTGATCTGGCCTTTATTCACCGCCACCATCGAAGCCACCATGGAAATAATGATAAAACGCTTCATGTTTGTCTTGGGTTTAGAAATCTGCAACAAAATAATTTCACAATTTCAGAATTTTTCCAAAACAAAATGAATTGCTATCAAAACGAAATCGTGCTTTGTATGGTGACAATTAGCAAACAGCTAAACTGCAGTTATTTTAGCAACATAAATTCCTCTGCAAAAATGTAATATATATAAAAAATAAATAATACAAATCTGTAGTTCAGTCCTCTACAAACTTGCATGTGATTCTTGCATTAGTTTATCAGTTTAGGGTTCAATCTTCTCTCAAAAGTTAAAGCTGAGGCGTCTTTAAAATGTGCACAGAATATTGCAAACTAAACAGAAATCGCAAATCAAAAAACGCAATTCTATATTTTAAAATCGTGCTGCCCTGTTCACTATTCACCTTCTTCAGATAATCCCACTGGACACGTCTTTGTTTTTTTTGACCAGATTTCACAGTGAAAGTTAGTTTTATACCTCTGACACTTTCCTAACGCCCTCCTCTGATTGGACAAAAATAAGGTCGCAGGAGTTTGGCGTGTCCGTCGTCTCTTGA
Source organism: Odontamblyopus rebecca (assembly GCA_030686955.1). Taxonomy (NCBI): domain Eukaryota; kingdom Metazoa; phylum Chordata; class Actinopteri; order Gobiiformes; family Gobiidae; genus Odontamblyopus; species Odontamblyopus rebecca. The sequence continues at coordinate 29,469,949 of CM060664.1, forward strand.
CTATATGTGATGAGCGCTTTTGTGGGAGAAGGAGCTGGAACGTACCTTAAGGCTTATTAGGAAACCAAAGCTACTTGTGTTGTTTGCAAAGAGGGGCCCTTGCACAATGGAAGTGTTCCTGTTCTTTAAAACATAGGCCGTGCCAGAACGTCATTATGAAACCTCATAAAGTAAATGTCAGTTCCCACAGGGCTGCAGACAATGCTTTGATGGCCTCATAGGTAGAAGTCTTCTGCCTTAACAATAATGACCATTCATCTTATCACAGAAATGGTTCACATCCCAAGAGACTACTGGTATTGATGCTAAGTTTGCACGGGACCTTCTGACCTATGATTTTGCTCATTAAGAATAGATTTATTTACTACTAAAATACATGCAAATGATGAATATCAAATTGAATTACCAGTGCGCTGAAAGATAAATTCAAATTGACCCCCTTTAATGCATGATTTGGATTTGAAAAAATGCATAAGAGGTCAAACAGCCACCACAGTTTTTTTCCCATGTGATCAAGTTTCTAAAGTAGCACTTGACCCACAAACATAATAATAAACCTAATATCATTAATATGTCATTTGTCAACAGTCACTTTTAGCCTAATTTAGCATGTGGGATATCAGCACATATGCCTCCGTTTACATGCACACCACAAATCTGATTGTAATCTGATTATAATCCGATTTCTGGAGTTATCAGATCATTGAAATGTCATGTAAACAGTGACTCTGTTTGCACACACACAAACAAAAGCTGATTATGACTGTGAGTGATGTGATAAGAATATTTAAATGATATGCAAACCACCAGATTTGATTTGACTAATCAAAGAGACACATGATTTGTGTGATTTTTCTGTTTACAACTCATTTTAATAATCTCATAATTTCCCTTAATCAAATCATTTCCCTTGTGGATCAATAAAGTTTGTCTCAGTCCAAAAATCGTATTTTAATCAGATTTAGTGTGCATGCAGCTGCCAGTTACATCTGATGTGAGTAAACTGTGTCAGTAATCTGTTTTCCTTCTGATTGTTCATACCTGTGCAGAAAGTTATTCAAACTAACGTGACACACAAATGAAAAAAAATTAATGAGAAATTGAAAGTTACTCTAAATAGCTATTTGTTAACTGACACACGTCATGATTTTGATAATCCGTTTTATTTTGTGTATGCAAAAATAAGTACAAAAATGTGGTTATTGGATTCTTTTCTATTCTGATGTTTTACTGTCTATCAACTGTCCACATATTCCCAGTGAAAATTATTAACCAAAGCAAATTGTATGTTGTTAAAAGGTGCATTGTGTAACTTTTCTGGTGGAGAGTCCATCGAATACTTTTCTTCATGGTGATGTCGTTGCTTTGTCTGGAATGTTTCGCAGTATGATATTAAGGGGGAGCTCGGGCAATACTGTCAGAAGCCAAAAAAGGCCACAGATCAGTGTTTTCTAGGCGGAGATCTCGCTGTGGCAGTGAGTCTGTCATCACAAAAAACTAGCGTAGTGACTTGGGCAAGTACTTCCACGTAAAACATCAATTTTCTTCACACTGCAAAAGTTTAACTCCCCTTTCTAACCCATCTTACAACAGCCAAGGTTCTAACAAACAAAACGCTCTGCCTGTCTCGCTCATTAGTGTCTGGAAACGTTATAAAACAACTTTATAAGCAGCTTTACCTTTGTTGAGTTCCCACTGTGCATGTGAACACCCAAAAGATTCGATCGCCGATGTCGTTTCTAATCCCATTTATTTACAAATGAGTTATATTTTTTTGAAAAACGCTAAAGAATATACATTCTCGAACCATTTTCTTTAAACAACTTTCAGTTTCTCTTCTTCCTCACCGTCAGTAGTCGATCCTCACTTGTTGCTTCTGGCGGCTCGAGCCCTGGAGTCGACACCTGAGTCTTTTGGCCTTTTGTATGTGCAGTAGGAAATTAAAAAAGGTAATGCTAAAGCTGCTTATAAAGTTGTTTTATAACCTTTTCAGACACTAATGAGTGAGCCAGGCAGAGCGTTTTGTTTGTTAGACTCGTGACTATGTTGTAAGATGGGTTAAAGTGGTGTTAAGCCTCTTCTGTCCAAAATGGCGTTTTAAGAACTTGACCCCATCACTATGCTAACTTGCTGCCTTGACAGACTCACTGCCACAGCGAGATCTCCGCCTAGAAAACACTGATCTGTGCTGTTTTTTGGTTTCTGACCGTATTCAACCACCTCTAGCAATGGACTTTAGCTTCAAACGTGCTGGAGTTCCCCTTTAAACCTTTCTATCCTCATAGAGCCCAGACCAAGTTACAGGTCAGATCTGTGGAGAGGCGACCCCACTCACAGTCAGGATGCTTGTTTTTATAGGTATTTTTGAGCTATAAATCCACCTTTAATTGAATAAGTAGAATAAGTAGTAAAAGTAGATCTGTTTTTTTACTTACTTACTTTACTTATTTTACAGTTTGTTTGTTTTATTACAGCATTATTTGGTGTGATTTTTTAAAATGATTTTACAATACAAACCCACAAAACCACCAGTTACTAGCTTGGTTCAAATGATGTCTCTAACTTTCAATTTTCTCATAGTTTCAACTTGACCCAGAAGGAAATGTCAACAAGCACCAAGTCCTCCTGGGTATAGCTGTGCAATCCCTCCATTTGGAAAGACATTACATTCTAGACACTCATGAAAGAAACACAGAGACAACCACAGACATACACTTTTTCTGGTAGTTTAGTAAAAATTGTATAGATACTTCGCAGTGGCATCATGCTGGGGGTGTTCTACATATATGGTGGAATATTCAGTAGTTACCATGGTGACACGATGCATTATTTACACATTCACAAACACAGTTAGAACCGTCTGAGAGAGAAAAAAAAACCTAAATACATTTAAGCAACACATTTTCAGGAGCCTGTGATCAGTCATATGTTTAAGTGTTTCATTTTCAACAAACGTGAGAGAATATGCAAATGTGTCGCAGTGTCAATTAAGTCAGTTCTTTCTTGTCACATTGTGTTAAAATACAGCTCAGATTTAAGTCCAACGTGAGTCACAGAGCTTCAGATTGGGTAGTACCTTCAGTTAGTATCAATTGTACTCATTAAATGTTGATCAATATTTAGATTTTGTGCAAGTGTAAAAGGCAATATTGATCTGAAGCAGCTTAGTAACACAGACAGGTCCATTAATGCCCTGTTGGAAACTCTTTAATAGTTTTCACTGTAGCAGGCTGTATAGATTTCCATTTGTTTTTATCAATGAAAATGCAAAAAGTCCTTTTTTAACCCTACACGACCTGAAGTCTAGGCCTAGATAATGTTTTTTGTTTAATCCACACATGTTTAACACACAGACCCTGCATATTTAGGCTGAGTTCTTCTAGCAAACGGACATGTGATAATAAAAGAAAGTGCTCTACTGTGTTTTTAAACCCCATACACCTTCAATAGAATCATTCTGGATGATTTCAGACATGGAATTGCCCATCTCGACTCAACAAAAGGTAAAATGTAGCTGCTAACTTTAAAAAAAACTACAACTACTTCACAAGGTGCAGAGCATTTTGAGCTTTGGAAATGTAGGCGGACACAGATATGTTTTTGATGAGGAAATAACATCACAACATGACTTCAAGCTCACAAGAGTCAGTGTTGTGTAATATAGGGCCTTTAGTAATGGGAAGTAGTAGGTGAGATAGGGGATAATTGATCACTCAAGTCTCAGGCCAAAGCAGGATTATTCAACTATGCGTGAATCAATCTGAACACAACTTTGAGTAACCTAATGAGCAAAGACTCTTACAACATAGTTAAAAGCTCATAAAACGAAATTTTACTTAATATGTCCCCTTTAAACAATAATATTATCAGTAAAATCATGTTCCTCTCTGCACATCGGACCATAGCCCCACTTACTAATCAGCATTACTTGTGACAGTGTTGATTACTAAGTAGGACCTCTCACCCTCGTGTTTTTAGTAATTGCCAGTTTAATAATGACGAGTACACACGGCACATGTAAAAGAATCGAAAATCTCTCCACGCCGTTGCCATGGTGACGCGCACTTTTGTTTATCCTCGGCGACAGGAGCATCTGGCAGGTGTTATGAAAGAAGATGGGGCCTTTTGTTGTTTCGGTTTTTTTTTCCCGCAGGGAGGTGAGTACATCTGCAGAGGCACATTAACTGTAAATTCTAATATGTTCAGACGACGGGAGCTGACAAAGCCCGTCGCAGAATCAATAGGAGAGCTGTACTCGCCCCCTGCTGCTGCCGTTCAGAACAGAAATGTACTTTTACATATGCTGCCTACTGATACTTTGTTAATTTAACTTGTTTAACTCTTTTGTTTTATTATGCAAAACTGATTCTTGTGAGTGTTAAACCATGTTATGTTATTACCTCATCAAAAACATCTGGAGTTGTGTTTCATTCACACACGTTTGAGTAACCCTTTATTATTATTATTATTATTATTATTATAGATCTGAAATTATCTAATGATTCTAGTGAAGGTGAGTTTTTATTTTCTCCAAAAAAGAAATAAACAATGAAAACAAAGCACAAAGCAAATAAACAGAAGTAAGTTATGATAAATCAAACCTAATAAGAAATACTTGATAGCAAAGGATTGATTTGGGGGAGGGAGGGGTCTTCTAACTGTTTATTAAGTCTTTGTACAGATTAGTTATTACTTTTTTGCAGGATATGTGAAAATAGTTATTTATTTCAATTATCAGTAACGGAAAAGACGGTTTAGAAATGGAAAATTTAGCTTTATGGATGTGGTGTTTGCCAAGGAGTATGAATAAGTTGATAAGTTTTTCCAATTTTGCGTTTTGATGTGAATAACGCGTAATGATATTTTCTTCTTTAATAGTTATTGGTGCGTGTAAGTTCTGGGAAAGGTAAGTTTCCGATTGTTGCCAATAGGTGGCGTTAACTGGGCATGAAAAGTTGGGTTGTGTCAGGCAGAAGTTGCCATTTGGATCTATTTGGAAAAATCTAGATAAAAATGTGTTGTGTTTGTGGGGTAAAAGTTGAACACAGTGGAGCACTTCCTGTATTACCACATGACATCACAGGGTGGAACAGAGTGTTTTCAGTCTGGGAGAAGAGCCTAAATCTGCAGGGTTTGTGCGTTAAACGTGTGTGAATGAAACAAAACAAAACTCCAGGTCTGTTTGTGATGAGGAAACAACATTACACAACAGATCAGGAAATAGTTTAATATAGGCCTTTTATTCTTGGTAATTACTGGTTATTATGTGCACTGTCTGCTGTGTTGCTAAACTTAAATATATTCTCATCAAAGTCTGACTATTTCACAGTTTATTCTTCGAAACAGAAAGAAAAACAAATGCATTTGACGAGGATCATCAGTTAGCAGTTTTACTTATGAAATCAATCAAATCATTTTTTGTTTTATAACGTCTATTATGCAGCAAAACAGAACTGAACAGAACAAAAACTGATATTCCAAAAGTAAATTCTCAAATCTCAAAAATTATGCCAAATCAGGTAAGGTCCCAAATCAGGCAATAACAGAGGAACGTTAAAGCTAACCATAGGCACTGCTCTGTGTGAAGCTCCGTTACTTAAATTAGACTAAATCTGAAGTGGAGAGAGGATTTGTGCTGTTAAACAAGTCTCACACACATAAAATTAACCAACAGTTTTTCACTTAGTCTATTAAACAACGAAACTGGGCCATGAGCAGTCAGTTTAATCCCAGACTCATGAAAACGTGTTATTTTTCATGAGCGGTGTCTGCTCATGTGTGCATTGTGTCATCGCGGTAACAGCTGAACATTCCTCTGTAGACGTCCATGCAGAACCCCCCCTTCCCAGCACCATGTCACTACAAAGTATCATTCAAGTACATTCAATTAGTGGGAGCTGACAAGGCACAGTGAACCAAATACAGGAAGTGAGTTTGCCCCCTGCTGTAGCCATTCAAAACGGAAATAAAGTCTATTGTAAAAGCTGTCATGTTACCTTATAGAAGTGATACATTAACCTGCACGATGGGGAGCAGGCAGCCTTGTATAAATACTGTAAGTTGAAGAGCTCCTACTGAGTACATTTAGTGACATTCAGATAACTACAATAATCAAACAAGAAATCTGATTTTAAAAAAATACTTGGTGACAGATTTCAGTCACATGGACCCATTTTTTTCCCATGTCTTTCAGCAAAATTTGTCTGTATAAGCAGGTCTTGAGGTCAAAATAAGTCAGCTATGTTCTGTCTGCATCTAACTACAAAGCATTTTACTATCTGATAATCAGGAAGTGTGTGGTGAACATGCTAGTAGTTGTTAGTTTCACTGTGACTGCAAAACTCCGCTCTGGTCTCTGAAAGTTGTGAAAGATTATAAAATGCAAACTGTCTAAAAGACCCATATTACGCTATTGCCACTTCATGACATCACAAGGTGGAACAGAGCATTTTGAGAGTTAAGACTAATAAATTATTACTCAAATATGTGTGAATGAAACAAAACACGACTCCGGGCTTGTTTTTGATGAGGTAACAACATCGTAACATGGCTTAAAGCTCACGAGAGACGATTTTGTGTAAAATAGAAGCTTTCAAATTTAGTTTTTTTTTTTTTACATTTTTAAGACAGTAAAGATCCAACAACAACAAACAACCCTTTTAAATAATACAATGAATGTATAATTCCAAATAGTTTCTCTAATCATTTCAGCTATGCTCAGATATTTGCTGAGCATGTAAACACAGCCAGAGAATTACATATTTTTGGAGTGTGCTAATGCATTCAGAGGAGGATAATCTGTAAAATCCTGTTAGAACATATTTTCCCAACATCAAACAATTCCCAACATATTTTCCTGCAACCTGGCAACAGACAGACAAATATTGGGACAGAACGAACCATTAGCGGCGTCATTTCACAGAGCACTATCAGAGCTGAGGCTGACAGTAAACAGCAGGGATATTCACACACACTGGAGTTCAAAGAGTGACCAGATGAAGGCAAATGGATCATGTAAAAACATACAGTAGGTTTTCATGAGCTACGCATGTTCGTTTGCTAGATATAAGGTCACATACAGTACCGAGGTTTGTTAATGAGACAAATACATGCAAACTTTCCCTTAATCCACTATAGAGTGAACTGAGGGAGTGCGACGTCACCCACGGCGTTCAGTCAAATGAAGCTCATCGAGGTTTGCGAATTTGGAGCCGAATTCCACATTAGAAATAGGAATTTATTTACGGACAAAATAGCGTCTCTTTCTGTTGCTGGTGGAGCGCATGGGGGGACATTAACACATTAACATTACTGGTAGAGCGGTCAGATTCACTGGTCCACAGGTTGGAAGTGCAGCTCCCGTGGATGAACGTTGTCATTGTGTCCTTGGACAAGACACTTACCTCGCCTCGCCCCTGTTATCTGTGGACACTGGTGTTTGAATGTGGGTGTGAACGGGTGAGTGGTTCCTTGATGTAAAATGTTTGAGTGTCTTGAAGGTGGAAAAGTGCTGTAGAAAAACTGCGTGTGATCATTTATTCACAATCGCAGAATAAAACTTCTTTCATTTGACCCGGTCTCCAGAGGACGACGCGGTTCTTAACAAAACAACTTGAGTACACGCACAAAGACAAATCACTGTCCTATTATCCGCTGTTCACTACCCAGTATTACCAAACCGTAATCATGTTAGATGACCCAGGGCACAGAGAGTCATGCACAATAATATTCACACTGCAAGACCAAACAGCTTAGTCCATTACTATTTAAAGTCTGTATGGTTTTCATGTTTTTCTAATTATTACTTTAGAAAAAGCTTTGTCGGGATTGTACTTGTGGTAAATATTGATAGTTTTACATCTGCTGTTTACTGAAATGAGATGAAAAGAAAAATACAGGAAGTAGCTGTTAATTCTTATCTCATCAACACCAAATGGCCTACAAATGTCCAGAAAAATTTACCCTTGTGAGAGTTAATCTCCTTTAGAATGTTGTCCTCCTCAAATATATGCCTGGAGTTGTGTTTTGTTTCATTCACATGTTTGAGTAACCCTTTATTATTAGTCTGTCTTCATCTCCAAAGCTCAGAATGCTCTGTTCCACCTTGTGATGTCATGAAGAAAAGTTCAAGTTAACAGCTCCTTTTGTCTTACGTTCAGTAGAGATGGGCAATTCCACGTCTGAAATCATCCAAATGATTCTCCTGAAGGTGCATGGAGTTTAAAAACACAGTGGAGAACTTCCTGTATTACCGCATCAGAAGGTGGAACCATTTTCTGTTCGAGAGAAGAACTTGTGTGGATTTGTGTGTTAAACATATGAATAAAACATAACTCAGCTCCAGGTATGTGTTTGATAAGGAAACAACATTATAACATAAATCAGAAAACAGTGAAATATGGGCCCTTTAATAGAGCATGAAACAGGAAAGATGATGAGAGACAGAGGGACCGTCTAACCTTGGGAGTGTCTCACCTGACACCAGGCTGAGGAGCCTCTTGAATGTGATCACAGACCTGCTGTTATACAAGAGTTAACTGGCTCACACACACAATGAGCTCATGGTATAACGCCATAGAAGACGTCCCTGCCTACAGAAGACTTGTACAGTGTATTGTGTGAGCTGCACAGTCTGCTTTGATATGGTGCCTCAGATTACGCACAGTAAATTACCATCAAATATGGGGTGTCATCCCGAATACATCGTGTTCTTATTTTGAAAGAAGCTCTGTGGTTTGAGGTAATTACACCAAACTGCAGTAGCAACATGGTCAGTTTTTAGTAATTATGTTCATCTTTTTTTTACCTTTTACTGTACATTATGTAATGTTTTCTTGAGGGGTTTGCACACTGGTTTGATGGATGTGTTATTGCTGTGCCTGGAATGTTCCACAGTATGGCATTGAAAGTATGTTGCATTTAGTCAATCACAGTTGTCTTTGTTGCTTAAAATACCTTGAAAAACAGTCATTCTTACCTTTTCTTACTCTCGGTTTGTTTCCACATAAATTACAGCGGAGATAACACTGTTTACAATAGAATGGCATTTATATGGGAAGTTAATGGGAAAAATCAGCATGGGCAGAACTTTTTTTTTTTCAAACTGACAATATACCAAAACAAAAAAATGCAACAAACTCAGTCTTCCCACATGTTCATTTGGGTGAGTCACAAGGATATCAGGAAAAGTCACATTTCTTTTCATGGAGTGACAGTATAGGCCAATATATGGCTTTATAGAAATAACCAGGCATTTAAGGGCTCATAGAAAAAATTTGGTAATTTAGTTGTTTTTTTTTATCTTAATTTTTACATAATTGACATTTCACATAGTTTTCTGTGAATGGGCTTGCCATTCCACAGATCTGACCTGCAACTTGACTGGGTAGCGTCGCCTGATTGTCTCCATGGACATTCCAGATTAAGCAATAATATTTTCTCGGAGTCAAGCAGGTGGCGTACCCTCCACCAGAAAAGACAGTGCACCTTTAACTCCACTGTCAATTTGGAATCACCCCTTTAAAAGTTTGCAGACCTTTAGAGGTTAAATACGCACACAGTACATGAGCAAGCTGGGACATAAGAGAAACAGGGATTTAGTTTGAACCTCCTGATGGGCAGAAAATGTATAATACTGTATTGTTTAAGCCTTTTTATTATTAGGCAAATCATAATGGGAAAAACAATTTGATAATTTATGTGTGAAAAGCATCTAATCTGCATGGGGAAAACAATACTGTATTGTTCAGTGCAGTCAGATATTTGACAATAGCTTTATTAAAAATGACAGTGAATGAGACTTGATTTTTATTAGAGCAGGGGTCTAAAACTTGCAGCCCACAAGTCACATTAGGACACTTAAAATTTAGATGAATGCTTAAAAACCTGTAATAAACCATGAATATTAATTCTGGAACTAGCATATTATTTTCTTATTCCCATGAGAGCCTCTGTCTTGCATTACCTGCTCCAGTTGAATTTGAGAACCCTGGATATACTGATGTGATATAGGCTGTTACATTGAACTGAATGTGGAGTCATATTAGATTAGCAAGCCTTCTCTAGCATGAAATCCCATTACGTTTTCCAATTCTTTACCTGTTAGTTCTTAAAGGTCCAATATTACACAAAATTGAACTTTAAGCCAATGTTATAATGCTGTTACCTCATTAAAAACATGCCTGGTGAAGTGTTTTGTTTCATTCATACATAGTTGAACAATCCTGCATTATTAGTGTCTACACCAGGGGTGCCCACACTTTTTCAGCATGCGAGCTACTTATAAAATTACCAAGTCAAAATGATCTACCTACTACAAAAATGCAAATAATTTCTTTATTTATAAATATATTGAAAATCAGTCAATGTGGAACAGTACTTGGACTTAATGATCTTCATGTGGGAAAAGGCTGACTCAAATAAATACGTTTTTATAGATTTTTCTACATTTCATCTGATAAATGTTAATTTAAGCTTAAAATAAGACAAACTGTACTGAACACTCTCTGCCCCTATTTGGACCCTCAACCACAGTTTGACAACCCTTCTTTAAGAGAACTTCCACTGGCACTTAACAGAAAACTGTGAAGAAAGTGTGTAGGATTTTTAAACCTGGAGTTACATTATCTTACTGGTTTTGCAGTGATATTGAGCAGCCTCTGCACATTTACCAAATGCACATGTACAGATGCATTTGTGGCATTTCGTCAAACTCCACCTGTCGCGGTAGTTCTGCTTTGTGCTGTAGGCCTGCTCTGTGCCAACACAGTAACATACATTTTGATTAGTGTTTGCGTCGCGTTTCGTCGCCCTTCGAATCAGCGCGCATTGAGGAGGGAGCCTATGTGCGCTCTACTTGGGGAGGAGCGAGAGCGCGAAAAGGCGAGGCAGATGGACAGGTAGGATGTTTTAAGAAGTTTAACCTGCCCTGTGATGCGCACTGTTACGCGAGGCCACACACATGTTGTGGACACGCTGCGCACGCTGGCAGTCCGTGTGGTGACGCGCCGCGCCGCGGGCTCCGGACGAGCGCACAGGCTGCAGAGAGACGGCCTGCGCTCCCGCACACCGGTACGAGTTTATTGCAGCGGCTGTAATGATCGTGCATCACTCGACGAGTGTCATATCTCGAGTCCGAGACAAGACTGAGTCCAAACGCCTTCAAGACCGAGTCCAAACGCGGTCCAAGACATTAAAGAAATGCTCTCGAGTACTACATTACGATCTACCCTGGCGATCTACCGACACTACCTTGGCGATCGACTGGTCGATCGCGATCGACGTATTGGGCACCCCTGGTCTACACCATAGACTCTATAAAAGAGTGGACTAAGTGAGTGTGATGTCACCCATAGTGTTCAGCTCCACTTAAGTGAAGCTCCTGTTGCTAAGGGTTACAGGAGCGAATCTGGAGCCAGGGTCCATATTTGGAAATCCGACTGCGAATATCAAGCAACCACAAAGAACCAATCATGGAGGGAACGTTAAATGTCCCTTCTCATTGGACAACGGGAAGAGGGCTTACTTAGCAACAAAATGCACTAGCTGTCAATCAAACGCCAGCAGGAAATGAAGGTGTCTGGTCCGTTATTTATGTTCATATCTTGATTTAATAATAATAATAATAATACATCGGTTTTATATAGCGTTTTTCATGGTAACACAAAGACGCTTCACAATGAGGTAACAATAAAGCAAGGACAGAACAGGCAACACAGTAATGAGGAGCGGTCATGTGTGGGGACTGTAGGCTCTGAGGAAAAGGTGAGATTTGAGCAGTTTTTTGAAGGTGTTAAGTGAGTCTGAGTTTCTGATGTGAAGGGGGAGAGAGTTCCAGAGGGCAGGGGCAGCAATGGCAGAGGCTCTGTCCCCCAAGGTCCGGTGCTTTGATTTGACTGTGGGAGTGAGGAGGTTGGAGTCGGCTGATCGGAGGCGGCGGGAGGGATGGTGGGGCTGGACCAGGTCTGTGAGGTATGGAGGGGCCTGGTTGTGGAGAGCTTTGTAGGTGATCAAGAGGATCTTGAAATTGATGCGCTGTTGGACGGGGAGCCAGTGGAGTTGTTGCAGAACTGGGGTGATGTGGTCTCGTGAGCGGGTGTGGGTGAGGAGGCGGGCGGCAGAGTTTTGAACAGACTGAAGTTTTTGAAGGTCAGTGGAGGGAAGACCGTAGAGGAGGCTGTTGCAGTAATCAAGTCTGGAGGTGATGAAGGCGTGGATGAGAGTTTTGGCAGCGGAGGGGGAGAGGGAGGGGCGAAGGCGGGCAATGTTACGGAGGTGGAAAAAGGCGGTCTTGGTGACGTGGCGGATGTGTGGTCTGAAGGAGAGGTTGGGGTCGAAGATGAAGCCAAGGTTTCTGATCTGAGCTGAGGGGGTGACTGTGTGGCCGTCTATGGTGAGAGTGAAGTTCTGAGCAGAGGGGACGAGAGATTTGGGACCGATGATGAGGATTTCAGACTTGTTACAGTTGAGTTTGAGGAAATTAGTGGTCATCCAGGATTTTATTGCAGAGAGGCAGTTTGAGAGGGTGGAGGTGGTGGCAGAGGTGATGGTTTTGGTGGAGAGATAAGGAGATTTAGGGACAAAATAGCGAAATGAAAAACTCAAGATCACGTAGGGGGTCAGCCCTACGTTCCCACGGCCCAATGGTCCCACAGCCCATTGGTCCCATGGCGTTAGGGTTGGGTTAGGGTTAGTTGTGGAACATAGGGCCTGAGTTTGATTTTTTTTCTTAGAAATGTGGGAACATGAAACATTGGGAATATGCTGTGGGACCATTGGGCCGTGGGACCAATAGGCCTAAATTTTTTTTTTTTTTAAAGCTTAATGATGTGGGACCAATGGGCTGTGGGACCAATGGGCCGTGGGACTATTGGGCTGTGGGCCCATTGGGCCGTGGGAACATAGGTACGCTCCCATCACGTAGAGAGGCTCAGAGCAGCAGTTACAGACAGAGGAGCTACAAGATCCCAATGTAAGACAATGCGAGCCAGGGTCAGAAGGAGCCGGAAGAGCCTCCTGGCACACTTCCTATTTGGCACGCGGCAGCTAACGCGTTAGCAATGTCCATTCATATATACAGTCTATGATCTACATCTCCAAAGCTGAAAATGCTCTGTTCCACCTTGTCATATCATATAGTGGTAGTTTAACATCTACTTTTTACCCTTTAGTTTAGTAGAGGTTGGAAATTCCAGGGCTGAAATGACCCAAATGTTTTTCCTGAAGGTGTATGCATTTTAAAAGCACTTCCTGTATTACCACATAACATCACAAGAGTGTTTGTGTGTTAAACATGTGTGAATGAAACACAACACAACTCCAGGTTTGTGAAAGGAAACAACATATATAACATAGATCAGAAAATAGTGTAATATGGGCCCTTTAAGGCACCATAGATCTCATATAGTTATCCAACGTACCTCCCTAATACTGAACGTAATTCCTGTAATGGAATTTAGTACATTTCGTCCTCTCCCAAACAAGGCTCCTCACCAATATTAGACAGATGGTGGATCATTATTTGCAAGTCTAATTGGTTGCGTTACTCTCATGTAGGGCTTTCGTATGCATTAATGAGGATACAGACCCACATCGGAGCTTCCTCAATAAACAGTCCATACCTCCAGAATTCATTATCTGTAGCGACCCAAAGAACTAAAACACACTGATATATTCATAAACAAGTGAAAACTACATCAAATAACTCCAAGAAAGTGCAAGACTCTGAGTTATTATCTGCGGTCAGTAATGATACTTATAATTTCTAATATACGTATGTACTTACTGTTACTATTTGAGGGCTTGCTGTGTGCTTGAATGTTCCTCAGTATGGCATTACATTTATCAAGCAAGTGAAGTTAACAAGGCCAACTCACAGGTCACATGATGTTATAATGCTGTTTTCTCATCACAAGAGTTGTTTTTTGCCTCATCCACACTGGAAAAATAAAATCTAGCTATCTATTTTACTTTATTTGAGTAGATTCAACTTGGCAAGTACAATTATCTACCAATGGAATAAGTGTGTTTTGCTTAATTCAAGCTTCAATTTTTCTTCAGTATTTCTTATAAGTGTAGCAAGATGTATTTTCATATTTTAAGTACAAAAAGTTCCACTGGCAGATCATTTTACTTGTCAAGAGAAATTTAAATCTCGGAGTTTAAATAATCCTAAAACTTTCTTCAAGTCTTAACTTTAGATTTAGTTTTTTGCACTGCGCACATAAAACACACAAATCCTGCATATTTAGAGTTCTTCTCTTAAAAGGAAAACACTCTGTTCCACCTTGTGATGTCATGTGGTAATACAGGAAGTGCTCCGCTGTGGTTTTAAACTCCACACACCTTCACGAAAATCATCATTCAGGATGATTTCAGCCTTAGAATTGCCGATCTCTTCTGAACAAAAGGGAAACGCTGGCTGTTAACTTGAAAACTACCACTTCATGACATCACAGGGTGGAACTGAGCACATAAACAGACTAATAATAAGGGATTACTCAAACGTGAATGAAACAAAACACAACTTCAGGTATGTTTTTGAGGAGACATGACTAAAAGCTCACAGGAGTCAGTTCTGTGTAATATAGAACCTGTAATGCAATACTGTGGGACATTCCAGGCAATGCACTAACATCTCCATGCGAAGAAGCAGATGACTGACTATAAGGTTACACAGTGAACCTTTCATAAAGCAGCTGAATAGTGTTAAAATGTAAGAACAATGCTTATGTGAGGGTATTTTTATGGAGGTATTTTCATTGTGAATTAAGTATAGGCCCAGTCTCCAAGCACTGCCAACAGAATAAACATGAATTATTGAAAAGAAGCTACAATGAAATATGTAGTGAGTGGTGCTCATGTTCCTGGCAGTGGGGGAATTCATGTAGGAAAATTGATTGACGTAAAAGCCCTTGAGTCTTTTAATCCAAATCTAAATACATCAATTGTCAACGGTACAGTGGTGCATGCGTTCAGTTCATAATAATTCATTGTATTATTTAACATTGCAGTGCAGATACTCAACAATAACATCCAGTAGAGGCTTGTTTTGCTTTAAAAGGTACATGCTGTTATTACATTTTGCAGGGTACATTTTACACACCAGATTTGCACATGTTTTTAATGTTTGTTCATCCTCATTACAAGAAAACCGGTTGTCTTCTGTCTTACTTCTGTGTTCTCAAAGAAAATGTTTTCTTGTTTCCATGGAAATGTTATTATTGCTTTGTCCAGAATGTTCATGGAGACAAGCAGGTGACGCCATCAGGCCAAGTAACACAAGACCACCAGAAAGGTTACATAGTGCTGCTTTAAAAGATGAAAAGGATATGATTAAAAGTATTAAATAGGATCATTGTAATCTGTCAATTTCAGGTATAGACTTAATGTTAAGTGTCTTAACCTTAACACGTCATCTACTGAAAGGTAATTTTACATGTGGTTTTAGTAATAGTGAAAGATAAACTAGGGATGTAGATACTATTTTGTTCTTCAAAGACATTAAATGGGAACTCTGGCAAGTTTGAAGCTAAAGTCCATTGCTAGAGGTGGTTGAATACTGTCAGAAGCCAAAAAACGGCACAGATCAGTGTTGTCTCAGCAGAGATCTCACTGTGGCAGTGAGTCTGTTAAGGCAATAATCTAGTGTAGTGATGGGGGCAAATTCTTCATGTAAAACAACAATTTGCACAGAAGAGGCTTGAGGCCACTGTCTAACCCATCTTACAACAGCCACGAGTCTAACAAACAAAACGCTCCGGCTGGCTCACTCATTAGTGTCTGGAAATATTATAAAACAACTTTATTGATTTCCCACTGCACATGCGAAAGCCCAAAAGACTCGATTGCCGAATCCAGCAGCGGCGAAAGGCTCGAGTCGCCAGAAGCAACAAGTGAAGATCGACTACTGATGGTGAAGAACAATAGAAACTGAAAGTTGTTCAAAGAAAATGGGTCGGGAATGTATTTTTTTTAGCGTTTTCAAAAAATATAATTCACTTGTAAATAAATGGGATTCTTTTGGCTTTCACATGCACAGTGGGAAATCAACAAGCTAATACTAAGGCTGTTTATAAAGTTGTTCTATAACGTTTCCAGACACTAATGAGTGAGCCAGGCAGAGCGTTTTGTTTGTTCGACTCGTGGCTGTTGTAAAATGGGTTAGAAAGTGGTGTTCAGCTTCTTCTGTGCAATTTGTCATTTTAAGTGGAAGCGAAGAACTTGCCCAAATCACTGCACTAGATTATTACCTTGACAGACTCACTGCCACAGCGGGATTTCTGCAACAATGATCTGTGCTGTTTTTTGGTTTCTGACAGTATTCGACCACCTCTAGCAACGGACTTTAGTTTCAAACGTGCTAGAGTTCCCCTTTAAAGGTGCACTGCGTATCTCCTTGGAAATGTTATTGCTTTGTCTAGAATGTTCCACAGTTTAGATTAAACCTATCTATCATGAAGGAGACAAACAGGTTCCAGCACTACGCCACATTAAAGTTCAGATCTGTGGAGAGTCGACCCTATTCACAGAAGGAATTATTGTATTTTTGACCCATAGAAACATCCGTAGCAAATAAATGCTACATGGATATATTTATTGTCATAGCAACATGGAACATTCCAGGCAAAACAATCTCCATAGACACAAGCAGGTACCATCCTTAAATAAAAAAGCTGTATGTTTAACAATGGGATAACAAGAATTCAGAATAGGCCTGCAATATTATCAGTTTACCTTCTATGCCTCTGCAAAATATGATCCGGTTGAGATCACAGCACACTGGGTATTGTTATTTTTTACAAGTTTAGACCAAAACAGGAAGAGAGTCGTTAAACGTGAGAGGAGAAGAGGACGCGGTATCAAAGGTAGATAAGGTTCCAGACAAGAATGTTTTTATTCGTAGCCACCGCCCATTGCACACAATACTGACACAACACAGTGACAATGTGTGAAAAGAAAATACCTCTGAAAATATTAGAGCCCTTAGGTAAAACTATCACTGAGTCACTTCTATAATGTCCAATGTGATATCTGTACTGGCTATGGGTCGTACAGATGGGAGCTGATTTCAGGCATGGCTGCAATTCAAACTGTGAAATACACTGGAGACAAAAGTAGCACCTGGAGCTGTGAAGTGCACTCTTATGTAATTTCGTATAACGAGGCTGCTATGATACTTTGCGGTGACATTACGCTAGGGAGGTACTGCATGTAGGTCTATGGAGGAATGTTTATCGGTTACCGTGGAGATACAATGCACACATCAGCGACACGTTGGCCTGGCAATGGAATGGATTTAAACTCATTTTCAGGAACATGTCATGGTCCTGTTAAGGTGTGTTTTCAACAAAAAATATGAAAATGTGACTAATTTAAGTTCTTTATGGTGAGATTGTGTTAAAACAAACTCTCATTTGAGTGACAGAGCAGCGCCTCAAGTTAGCTTCATCCATCATCTGAAAAAAGTATAATTTCTCGGTCTCACATGTGGCATACAGACACTGACGCTCATATTTGTGCATATTTGGCATATTTGGTGTTCAACAGATTCTTGACATGGGGACAAAACACAATAAAACATTGCTGACACAGTTAGAATTATACTCAGTAAAGATGAGGTATTCTCTTATAATTATACTTTTATTGGTATAGAAAATATAAAACAAAGGCTAGATTTTTAGATTCCACGTGGTTAAAAAAAAAGAAAAAAACACTATTGACACTAATTTGTATATAGGCAATAATAAATTAAACTGTAACACTTAATAATTGTACAGGAGTAGCATTAGTTCATCATGATTCCATTAAACAGAGTGGCTACAGTGCACTATAGCTTTTCTAATAAATAAAAGAACATTTAAATAATTCCCCCATTTTGCTACATCTAGTCATTTATGATCCAAATACTTTAATGTTAATATATTTATGACTATGTTAATAAATATCACACAAAGATTCAAATCAAGTCAAAGTGCAGTATTTTTCATATGCACAGAATAATTCTGACATTTCATGAATACATATTCAGTGCCCTTTCCACACAAAACCATAAGCACATACAATCAAACAATATTTATTTATTTGCACAAATTCTAGTTGTTCCCACTGCAACAGCTCGTCTCTCTGGGCTAAAGTGACATAAAGGAATAGTTTTTTTTATAAAATCACAAGTTAGCTAAGTAATAATTCATTGTTTTTAATAGATATATTTTTTTTTACTTAAATGACTTAATTTTAATTAATTTAAAGCAGAATTACATTTTGATTTTATATCTACTCAACAGTACATGATAAACTGACAGATACACACTGTTAATAACATGAACATCCCTCGTAAGCACCTGAACATTGTGTCTGAGGTATAAAAATGAAACTCCAAATGTAGAGAAAGTCTGAAATAAAAGTCATAAAGTTATTCCTGAATGCTATAATGAGAGTGGCCCTGTATCTGCATCTGTAGAGTGACAACCTGCCCCTCTTTGAGTCATCTTGCACTGGCATTTAGGCACCAGTCCCCTGTCCCACTTATGTAGACGGCGTCCCACTTTTTCCACATTAACTTTTTTCTTGCAAAGAAATCAAGACTAACAGGTCGACTGGTTTCTGGGGTGTAATATGTTGAGATCTAATGTTGCTCCAATCTCTCTCTGTGTGTTAGGACTGATATATTAGTCTCTTGCAATTTTTGTGACTTAAAAGTGCAATGTGTAAGTCTTCCAATGGAGGGTCTGTCACCTGCTTGTTGTAGCTTTGCACAGAATATTCCACTGTACGGCATTAAAGTCGTCTATTATCTTGCATTGATTTAATTAGCAGTGTTTTTGCTCAGAATTACCTTGAAAAGCGTGCATTTGATCTCTCCACAGATCTGACCTGCAATTTGACCTGGTGGTTAACGCTATACTGTGTGTGGGACATTTAGATTAAGACAAGCAGATGCAGAACCTTCACCTTAAACTTACGCAGTGCCCTATTACTGTAAACTTTAGTGCCGTTTATCATTTTTGTGCTTTGTTATAATATTGTGATGTGTGAGTTACTGTGTCCTTCTTTTGTGGATCAGTAAAGTTTGCCTAATTTAAGTAAAAATATAGATTTTTCTGACAAATATCATGATTAAACTTGCGATTTACAGTACTTAGACTTGGCTCTAGCTGAAGACTGGGTTGCTTGCTCCGGTGAGGTTGCTGGGAGGAAGACTTTTGCGTCTGAGGAGGGTGAGGGAGAGGATGAAGAGACACGTGCTCATCACCCCCAGAATGACCACACCAGAGATCAGAGCACTGGTCACTGAGTTCATTGGAAATGTGGAGGCCTTCAGATGACCTAGAAGCACAAACAGGTGAAATGTGTTAAAGCTGCGCTGTGTAACTTTTCTGGTCTCCATAAAGATAATACTTTGACTCAACCTGTAGCACATGAGCAGCTCCATTCCGAGTGGCTCCCCAAAGGATTTAGGAGTTACACATGTTATGCTTGTGATTAAATTTGATTCAGCACATGTTTGTTATCATAATGAATGTAAAGTTTTGATGTATGGTTTAGTATTTATTGATTTGATTGGGACAGTTCATGTTAATGGAGCGAAATGATACAACATAAATGTAAATACACTGGATCACAGCCAAAGACTAATCCCCATCTGTTGTCCAAATACAGCCTATCTAAAGCTACAGCTGTTACCTTTATATCGGCTCAAATTCATGCAGCCCTTAAAAGATGTAGCTCTCATTTTGTAAAAGTAGCTCACTGAGGAAAAAAGGCTGGAGACCCCAGTTATATGACATTAAACATATCTATTTATGTTTTTATTGCTCATGTGGTTAATGGTCATGAGCTCTGGGTAATGACCGAAAGGACGAGATTGTGGATACAAGCGGCCGAAATGAGTTTCCTCCGCAGAGTGGCCGGGCGCTCCCTTAGAGAGAGGGTGAGGAGCTCGATCACACGGGAGGAGCTCGGAGTAGAGTCGCTGCTCCTTCACGTCGAGAGGAGCAGCTGAGGTGGTGTTCCGGGCATGTCCCACCGGTAGGAGGCCCCGCGGAAGACCCAGGACGCGCTGGAGGGGCTATGTCTCTCAGCTGGCCTGGGATCGCCTCGGGGTCTGTCCGGAGGAGCTGGAGGAAGTGGCTGGGGAGAGGGAAGCTTGGGAGCCCCTGCTTAGACTGCTGCCCCCGCAACCCGGCCCCAGATAAGCGGAAGAAGATGGATGGATGGATGGATGTTTTTATTGCTCAAAAATCCCTTGGAAAACATCTACTCTAAAGTACATATCTAAAGCAAATTCATACTTCACAAGAGCGGGATTGCATCTCCACGGATATGACCTGTAACTTGCTTGTCTATTGTCTCCATGAAGACTTTGGGTCTGTATCTCCATCCTACATCTCCAATAAATTGTGTGTAGGTTTTCATTAAACTTGTACCATTAGTTAATCGAAAATAAAACTATAGTGTCCTCCATCTTCTGTCTGTCTCGCACTGACACATATGCGCGCCACTGTTAACTCGTGCACTCCAAACATGTCCTCCGTACATTAACACAATGTCTTTATCTAATAGTTTTTTCTTATTCTAGCCCTGAATTACCCAACTTTCAATGTTTCCTGCCCATCTACAATGACATTTGATAGCTCCAAACGATTGAGAGTGTGAACAGCGGGAGTCAAACTGCTATGACATTCAAAATCAATGAGAGTAAGAAATCCATGTGGTGGAAAAGCACACAATCTATTTCCTGACCTGATATTTAAGTCAAATAAAGCAGAATAGGCTGGGAACAACTCATGCACTTTGAGCCTTGCTTTGAAAGGATAGCTTCTCTTTGCTGCTTAATTGCTTTGAATTGCCTTCTCCCACCTGCGCTATAGCAACAATTGGAGTGGATTTTTCAATAGTCAGTTTAGTGTAGTCGGAAATAACTCGCAGAGGTGCAATTATAATGAATAGGGCACCTGCCAGGCATAAGGCTGATAACAGGTTTTTGGAGAGTTGTAAAAGATTTAGCACTTTAAATTAATTATATCGTCAAATCATTAAAGGGCCTGTATCTGATTTTTCCACGTTTTTGAGCAGAATGTATCTTGCGCCAGTCCATATTGCATAAGTGGCACTTGAGGTAAAGATAAGTGAGGTGTTTACTGTCTGCATCTAAACATAAAGAGTTTTATTGTTAGAGAAAGTGTGCGGTTAGCATGCTAGTTGTTACATGACACTAATCGGCTCACATTAAGGACACGTTTTTCTATATTTTGTCTATATTATGGGGTTTTTTTGTCTGCAGTGTTTTATTGTCAGCGAAAGTCTGGAGTTAGTATGCTAGTTGTTACATTACAGAAAAGACTTTGAAAAGTTATGGTCATGAAAAATTAAGAATGCATAAGTTAAGTAGGCAATGACTTTGGACCACTGCAAGAGTAATAGTATGTTATAGTATATTTTCTACTGTTATAGCCAAAAGGACCAAATGTTTGAAACAAGCAGGTGAAGAGCCAATTCCAGGTCAAACATGAGTCAAGGTTGTGAAGATACAAGTCGGCTCACATTAAGGACACATGCTTTTCTATATTTTAATTTATTTCCTTTTATTTTTCCTTTTTTTTGCAAAGACGTTACATACTATGGCTTTAAAACAACCCCCTTTTGTTTTTCACATTTTCAGGTCACTGTCCTTTATAGGTTATGTATATTAGCACTTATATAGTCTTACCCCATTGCGAGTTGTTAGTTGGTGTTTCTTCTGCAAAACAGCACAAAAAGGACATTCAGGGACAAGTGACGTGGGTTTTGAGTAGACAGCACATAACACTGTGGTCGGCTAATTTCTGAATCATCAACATAAATCACTAGAGTAGCTTCAGGCACTTTTCACATAAACTAGGTTGGCTTAGATAACTGTCATCTTCAGAAAGCCAGTATCATATCTCAAGTCCGTTAAAAGCTGTGGTAGGCAGAAATCAGGGCACTGCTTAAAAGATGGGAGAACACAGCCCCTTTCTAAACAAAAGGACAGCACACAATGTCATGAACTTAACTGGGTTGTCCTGAATTCGCATCAACATAAGATAAGAATACTTAAGTACAAAGTCTTACATAGAGGTGAGAGAAGTTTTCTAAAAAGTCAATTTCAGTAACGCTTTATAATAACTACAAGCATGAACAGAGACTTAATCCATAATGGACAAAAAAACAAACAAAACAAAAACAGGCTTAGTAGCGACTTAAAGGTCCTATATTGTGCAAAATTGACTGTTGTGAGCTTTCAGCCATGTTATAATGTTGTTACCTCATCAAAAACATACCTGGACTTATATTTTGCTTCATTTAAACACGCTTGCAAATCCTGCATTGAGTCTGTCTACATCTCCAAAGCTCAAAATGCTCTGTTCCACCTTGTGATGTCGCACATTTGGTTTGGGTGAGATAATTCTAGGGCAGAAAGTTTCCAAATGATTCTGGTGAAAGTGTACGGTAGGGCTGCAACTAACGATTATTTTCATAATCGATTAATCTGGCGATTATTTTTCAACTAATCGATTATTAATCGGATAAAAAGAAGGAAAGTGCTCCAAAACTGTGCTAAAAGTAAGTTAGCCGTGCGTCCTGGGTTTACGCACAGAAGCTGTGCTCGCTCTGCCAACCCCTCTCTCTATTACGAACGCGGTCAGATCAACAAAGCTTTGACCAATCACGGTGTTCGTGGGCTTGTACCGCACACTCTGTGATGGACAGGAGCACCAGCGAATCACAGAGAGGGTTTAAGAGGTTAACTGGACTAGTTAATGGCTTAGAAACACATTGTTCCAATGCAATCGCGGCTAATATGTGCTAACTAGCTAACACCAAGCAACTTCAGTTTAACTTGTATAGTGTCAAACAATACGTTGTGATTAAAACGTTCCTATTAACTTGTACCAGTAATGCAACCCAACTACTTTTCATGTCAAAAAAGGTTGCCAATATGTTTGTGAAACCTCACCAGAGTCCGACTGATTTTAAAGGGGAGACGCCATTTCTCAAGTGTCCTCTTTTTTCCCCCGTGTTAACCTTTCCTGTTCTCGCCCCTAACCGTGGTTGGGGAGCACAGGAGATCGTCTTCTCCAGGGCCGGGATTGCTTCCCTCCGGGGTTAACTCCCTTGAGGACCTCGTGCGTTTGCGGTGTATGAAAATGTAAATAAAAGGAGGCAGTTTCGCTGCAGAGTGGGGCTTTATTAGCTCACTACACTGTAGGAGTAGCACCTTTTACCCTCTACGTGCCCGATCGCCGTGCCCGATCCCTGAGAGCACACGCGGACACACACACGGAGCGAGACCCGGCTCCACTGCTCCGCGCGGACATCCATCCAGCGCGCCCCGGTGCGCGCACGCAATCACTCACCCTCTCTCTCTCTCCTGCACTGAGCTATAGACACAATATAGACACATCTCACAACACCCGATTCTCCCGCTTGGACTTTGTCACGTGAACTAGTCAACTAATCGACTACTAAATTAGTTGCCAACTATTTTAATAGTCGATTTTAATCGATTTAATCGATTAGTTGTTGCAGCCCTAGTGTACGGAATTTAAAAACACAGTGGAGCACTTCCTGTTCATCACAAGGTGGAAAAGGGTGTTTTCAGTTTGAGAGAATAACTCAGCCTAGATATGCAGGGTTTGTGTGTTAAACATGTGAATGAAACGAAACACAACTCAACACAACTTGGGACTAAGGATGGAAATTAGTGTTGGCTACAATCCTGCATATTTACAGGTACATGTTTGTTTCTTACATTATTATGGTCTTTTAATATGCATTGTCCCTTTAATAAATAAATGCAAATACAAATACAAACTCCAGGTATGTTTGTGATGAGGAAACATTATAACAGATCAGAGAATAGCATAATATAGGCCTTATAAATGATACCTTACCTGATAACCCTAACCCCTTAAGTAAGTAGTACTTAATTAAGCTTGAATCACTCTTAATAAATTATTTGTTCTTTATGAATTAACTATTTGTAAATGCTTAATTTAGGCTAATTGAGCTGTAGATATTATAACGTGGTACACAATGTTTATAGATTTTGGTACTGCAGCTAAGCAACAGACTGCAATGCAAAAAGTTACTAACATGCACTATGGAGCTTCTCTGTTAGTGTTCATTTTATTACTTTGCTTGGAATGTTTCAGAGTATGGCATTAAACTTGTCAATCTTGCATTTCTGCGTTCGTAAAGTGTTTTTTATTGCTGAAAAGTACATGCATTCTTACTTTAAGCAGGGGCACCTCCCCACAGATCTCTTGCTGCCTGCTTGTCCCCATGGAGATAGATACGGTAAGTTAAATGCCATACTGTGGAACATTCAGTCAAATTTATACACCTTCTTTTAAACAGGTGTGGTGCCCTCGTTCAGAAAAGTTACACACAAGCGTCTCACATATGTGTTATTTTTCATTCCATATTGTTGCACTTGGTAGATTTAGATTGTATATTTTAGATAACCACAATACCAAAAAAATGATCTTGGGATTGACAAGATTAAAGGTGCACTGCGTAACATTTCTAGTGGAGGGTCCGCTACCTATTTAGAATGTTCCACAGTATAGATTAAACTTGCAGTATCTATCACAAGGAAGACAAGCAGACAAGCACCCATAATAATGAATAAATGCTAAATGGATATGTTTAATGTCATACCATGGAACATTAAAGTGATAACATCTACATGGAGACAAGCAGGTAGCGGACTTCCACCAGAAACGTTGCACAGTGCACCTTTAAACTGCACTTTTGCACTTAAAGATTGTCCTATATAAATCAGTAGTTTCATACAAATGTTCAAAAAGACTGCAATCAGTACATTTGGATTTTTTTTTACTCTTATATCTGTCCACCGAAGAGCCTGAAATGAACACAACATTCACAGCAAATCATAGCTGTGAGCTCGGATGTTTTTACCTTGGAGTCTGCAGCCCTGCACCTTAAGTACCATAGTTGAGAGCGAATGAAAAAGACATCTCGATACAGATGGAGAGCTATGGCAGTCGACTGAAGCAAGGAAAATAGACTGTAAGGAGGAGTGGGAGATAGCGGATTTTTATCAAACCATACCACTCCGCGTGATGATAGGCCCAGCAGTCAGAACAGCGTTTCCAGATGCTGCGTTAGTCTCCTTCCCTTCGGAGAGATCTCGTTTTTTCCGACTGCCACAGATCTACGACAAATGGGGAAAGCAGATATGGTTAGCAGTCAAAGCATTTCCTTCCTGTGTTCCATTTTTGCTTGCGATAAGGTATTCATGGAGTATGTAATTTGTCTTTTTTATGCAGAGGAAAATATAGTCCTCCATATTACAAAGCTGTGTGACATTTGGAAATCTGATAAAGAACATACTGTTGGATTTAAAGTCGCAGACTGCCCTTCCATATCTATAAATACCCCATATATTCGATTGGTCCCCTTTGTTGCCAGGTTCGTCGATTCTTATGTCATTTTGTATTAAAGGTTCTATATTACACAAAATTTACTCTCCAGCTCTCCACCCCATTCCAAGAAACTCACCAAAGGATTTCTGAATTTTACATATTGTGCTGAAGGCTCAAATTTGATGAACTCCCATTGTAAATGTATAATTTTGATGTCTAACTTTGTGCACTAAAAAATGGTTAAAGGTTTTTTATGTTTTCTAGGTATCTAACTGTTCCTAACTGTTATGCTCTGTTCCACCTTGTGATGTCATGTTTTTTTTAAAGATTACATACATACATACATACATACATACATATATACATACATGCATACGGACTGACTCATCTGACAGATAGGGGAAGGGGGACTGAATGGTCACATAATCTTGATTTATTCATTATTATCATTATGATTATTGTTGTTATTATGAAATTAGTGTTAATGACGAGTTATGTATGACCATTTAACATTTTCAAGTGAATGACATACACATTTATGAAAAATCTTTTTAAAGTTTGTGTCATGTGGTGCCCCCTCACTGATTGTGAATGGTTGATGCCCCTGGGCAACGTGCCACTGGCCCATATGGATATATGTAGATCATTCAGCCTGGCCATAGTTCATATCTTACTAGCAATACACTGCCTATTAATCTGTGTATTATAATTTGTGTAATTTAATTTTTTTTTTTTTTTTTAAATCACTAGCTGTCCACACGTTAATGAGGCATCAGTGAAGCACTGTTGGAAATGGGAGTGGAATGTCAGGCAGTCATTTAGCCTCTATCAATATAAATGACCTGAGGTTAACAACTACTGATAAATCTGTTTGACTTTTCAGTTTCACCCATGACTGCTTTATTTAAATGAGGATGGCAATAAATATGCACCTACATCTACTCATTAGTAAAGTCTTGTTGATAAGATCCCATCTGCTTAATGGCATGTTCCTCTGTTTGACAAATAGATACAGTTAGAAGACTATATGCACATTAAGACATATTTGAAATAACCTGAACATGAAAAAATCTTTACACAAAAACAATTACATTAAAGGTCCTATATTATAAAAGTGGATAAATTGAAAGCAACTTGAAGCTCATGGAACCTAGTAGTTATGGGATGAATTTGGGGCCAAGTTCCAAATTAGGAAAATAACTTTATTAATGAATAAAATAGCAAAATAAAAACACCAGGATCATGTAGAGCGGGTTAATATGAACATTACAAGACCAAAATGATGAGGCTCACTGTAGCAGTTACAGAGAAAGTGAATTGGAACCGGGGTTGATGGAGCTGGACTTGTGCCCATGCTCATTTCCTATTTGGAACACAGGTTAGCTAGTGTTCCAACACTAGCTAACCTGTTTATATATGCCCATTTATATACACAGTCTATGATACCAGATTTTGAGACACCATAAAACCCTGAGCATCTTTGACTTACCTTATTTTTTGCGTGTAAAAGTAAGAGCATAAGTGATATACTGTATAGTGTCCTTACTGGCATGAGCATAGGGCAATCGTCGGAGCGGCACAGCTTGGTCACACAGTGCAGGAATACTGTGGACATCTTCTGATTCTTGTGTTTGACGAAGCGGAACACTTCAAAGGAAAATCGCCCCATCTGGCTCTTCCCATTTTCCAGGATAGCCGTCTGAGGGTCCTTATCACAGCTGGTATGAACAGAGGAAAAATAATGACTTAAAGTGCACTTGACAGGTTTTCAGGTTTTTCTAATTATAACTTGGTTTGGTTGGATAGTACCTGTGGGAAGTATTTATCCTATTTTCTCCTCAGTTAAGTGACAGGAAAAAGAGTTGACAAGAAAGGTACGAAAATACAGGAAGTAGCAGTGAGTGGTAAAATTACCTCTCCCTACGTCACCAACACAGACATTTCTATAAAAATGCAAGGACAATTTATGCACATTTTTATAAAAACATTCATTTAATAAAATATGCCATATATTTTTATCATTAGTCATACCTATTGTGCAATTTAAATGTTTTATTTTCTTTATTTTGCAAGTATCGGCCCAGTAGGGTTGCTAGGTAACAGCTATTGAGTTATTACCTCTATGTATGTCATATCAGCTGCCCGGTCCAACCAGGAAATAAAATTATAAACTTCTAACTTCAAACTAAAA
The DNA here is from genome assembly GCA_030686955.1 of Odontamblyopus rebecca. NCBI lineage: Eukaryota > Metazoa > Chordata > Actinopteri > Gobiiformes > Gobiidae > Odontamblyopus > Odontamblyopus rebecca. The sequence goes on from CM060664.1 coordinate 29,497,552, forward strand.
AGACAAGCTGTGTTTTTGTCAAATCCTAAATATAATTATGTTAACACATGTTTAAGTAATCCTTTATGATTAGTCTGTACACATCTCCAAAGCTCAAAATGCTCTGTTCCACCTTGTGATGTCATAAAGCGGTAGTTTTCAAGTCTACATCTACATTTTACTTTTAATTCGGGAAAAATTGGAAATATCAGGGCTGAATTATCCACATTACACCAGTGAAGGTGTATGGGGTTTAAAAACCAAGTGGAGCACTTCCTACATGACATCACAAGGTGGAACAGAGTGTTTTCAGTCTGAGAGTAGACTTATGTGAGCTAAACATATGTGAATGAAACCAAACACAACTTGGGGTGTGTTTGCAATGAGGAAAAAATGATCACATAAGTCAGAAAATAGCTTAATACAGGCTGTTTAAACATGATCATAATTCAGAGGAAAAACATTACCTGAAGAAAAGGTCATAGCGGAGATCATCGTTGGGGTTTCCGGAGGGAGTGGTATAGCAGTAGTCCATCATAACGTTCCATCTGTTTCACATAAAAAAAGCTTTGTGTTATGTCCTGTGCTATTTTAAGAAGTGTTTTTGTACCAACAGCTCTGAAATATTCTTTCTCAGTTCCACAACTTTAGTTATTCAAATGTATTTCCTCCCTAGGGCTGTTTTTGCTTCAGTTTAACTCCCCTCTAGTGAAAGGTTATTGCAAATTCACAACTCTTTCAAACAACTTTCCACAACACTGAAACAATGTACAATGTAGTAAATGGTTGGCTGGGATCCAGAATACACACTTCTCCATTATTTTATGAACGTGTGAGTCTGGTCAAGTGAATCTCCCCGAGTTCAGATGATGGGCGTGATTGACAGCATAACGTCCTTTATGACAATATAAAGGAAGAAAATATCAGAGATGGACATAGCTAACCCGCTAGTGACCTCTTTCCAAATAGGAAGTGACCACGGGGGCACTTCTGGCTCCATCTACTCTGGCTTCAATTGACTTTACATTGGAAAATGATCACCCCTCTCTCTGTAACAGCTGTGAGCCTCATCATTTTGTCTTAAAATGTTTGTATTAACCCACTGTGCGTGATGCTGGTGTTTTTATTTTGTTATATTGTGCGTAAATCAATTCCTATTCCTATAACCGCGAGCATGGTGAGCTTCATTTGACTGGAGCTGAACGCTATGGGTGACGGCACACTCCCCCAGTCCACTTTTTTATGTGGTGCCACTGCCATAAAAAGATCTGAATGGTACTGAATCTAGTTAGAACCGTCAACAGAGGGAAGTGACCAGACTGACATGGTTTTGGATAAAAAATAGAAAGGATCATTCTGTGTTTGCTATAATGGGCTGAAAATACCATATGTTGGCCGCCCTCAAAGATACAATTATAATGCTTTTACCATAGATTCTGGGGAGAGCTCTGTGGAGATAATTGAGATTCAAAGTGCTACAATGACGAGATCTGAGTGAGTTTGACAGGCAAACATGAGTTTCCTGCCATATGTGCACTGTAAAAACAGCAGCATGTTTAACTCTGTTTAACGGCAGTACACCTGTTTGACTAATTAGCAGTTACCACACACTTTCACTTTCAGTTTACTGCAATATTAGTTTAAAGCTCAACTGTCTGCTTTATATTTCAGACATAATCATAACGATATTCACTTCATAAATACATGTTGTAAATGTATAACCTAAAAGTAAAATATAACCTGTTTCTATGTTGCACAAGATGTTTTATTGCATTTCCAACAATGTGTTCTCCATAATAGTTTTGAATCAACATTGTTTGTCCTTCTGGTCTTCTGGTCTTTAAAGGTGTGATATGTAAATTTTCTGGTGGATGGCCCGCTGCTCGTTTCCATGGTTACTGCTTTGCCTGGATTGTTCCACACTATGGCATTACAAATGTTTATTTTGCTTATTGGTTTAGAATTGCGATTACAAACAATACTTTAAAAAGTTGCATTCTCGCGGTGAGCGGGGTCACCTCTCCACAGATCAGACCTGTAGCTTGGCCTTGAGGGGTAACCTGCTTGTCTTCATGGAGATGGATGGATATTTAATGATACACTTTGGTACATGTCCATAAAGACCAGAAAACATGTTACAGAGAACAACTTTAATCAGCAATCATCCCACATCCCTATAATAAATATATTTATATTCTTTTACTAACAGCATTTTAATATTACAATATTTGAAAATCTAATACCTTCTGTACTTAATAGATTTGCTCTCTGTTCTGGATTGTTTTGGTTAAAATGTCATACTTTTAATGACGTCAGTGGAAAATGTACAGTATATATATATCTTAGCTTATTTACATTTAGGGCATTTTTTTTTCTTTTCTTCACTGTGTTAGAGCAGCATGTCCTTCACACCCATTGTTCTCCGTGCTGTGAGTGGGCGTCTCCCCTCTCACACTTTTACTTTCCATTTTTACCGCGGAATAGAGTTTCAGCCCAGTGACATGCTCTTTATTAAACCCAGGACAGATGAGATTAGCTGCTGAATAAAGGGATTTGGTAGCCTACTATGCCGCTGATAGATATCGAATAAAAAAATGGAAAAAAGTGAATTTGATCTCTGTCTCATTGAAGTTGATACAATACCTTCTGTCCAGATTGGTGGCTTTGACCGCCGCAAAAACTCGGGTCTTCAGAGTCAAGCCGGCCATGGGGATTGCCAGATGCTGTACGTACGATGAATCCTAGAAGGACAAACCGCACAATTCATTTCTCTATCACCCAATTTGCAGGATAATTTCATCATCTGGCAACCATAGAATTCCACTTATTATTCATATCAGGATCAACTTAACAAGAGATCTAGCTTGTGGCATGAATTGAGGGGGAATTGAGGATAATCTCCTCCAATTAGAGGATTATGGGTAATTTGTAAGACTTCTGAGGCTTTGGGTGTCTTGTCTCCTACACAGATCACCGCGCGGTGTAATTGCTGCAATACAAGTCAAAAAAGGTGAAAATGATATGAAGCTTCCGTTGCAATTGAACGAGCATCAAGAAGAGTTGGACAAAAATGACAAAGAAAGAATATCTTAATGTTTTTGCATATTTGCAGATATTTTAAAGGTACAAAGTGTAACTTTCTGGAGGTGGTACGTCAGCTGCACACTGCAAAAAAGGCCTATCAAAAAATAAGAAAAAAATACCAATTTTGAGGTAAAAATGCCCTATTTTAAGTGAAATTATCTGGCAGTGCAGTAAGAAGTTTTCTTAAAACAAGACGAAATATGAATCTTGTTCTAAGCAGAAAACACAAGTTTCAAGTATTTATGGCAAGATTTTTCACCTTATTGGTTTGAGAAGGAAGTTAAAGAGACTTAACCTGTCTTGAGTTAATATAAAAAGTGCTTAGAATAAGTTGTAATATCTAGATAAGATAAATCAGGGTGGAATATCTTGAAACAAGTAAAAAAAATCTCATTTTATTAAGTAAAAAAAAAATCTTAAAATTTATCTTTTAAGATGAATCTGCTTAATTCAAGTCAGTTTAACTATGCTCAAAAATCCTTTTTTGTAGTGCATGATTCCACAGTAAGGACGCATGTTTTTCAGTGCAAATCTAATCTAATCTGGGGAAAAAAATCATTTTATTTTATTGGAAAATGGCATCATCCCTTTACACCCTCGCTTGGGATATCAGTCCTCCCCTATTGATTTGCTTTTATTGATTTTAATTATTTATATTAATTTTATTGTGATGCCCTGTTGTTTTTTATTACGTTTATCTTTTTTAATTAATTTTATGGTTGTATTTACCATATAAAAAGTGGTACATAAAAAGTGGACTGTATTACAATGGACATATTTAATACAATAAAACTCAACTATTTTAATGCATTATATCCATTTTTCATTCCCACCTATGGTCCCATCCAAATATATGGGTATAGAGTGAAGTAACAAGGTAATTTTTTGTAGACTAGACTAGAGAGAACTCACGTTGTACAGAAGCAGGTTGAGCGTGCTGACGAAGGTACCGTTATTCTCCTTCACGGAAATTGCTGCCGCTGACCTTTGATGGAGATAAAAATGAAAATATTTCAATAAAATAAAATAAACTGACATCTGGTGATATTTAGAATACATATGTACTTTCTCAGACAAATCAAAGGGGTTTATTTGTGATTGTCCTTGATTAACCTCTAAAACACATTATAGAAATAGAGGTTTTCATTACCCTGCAGACAGTAAACAGGAAGATGTATTTTTATCCTAAAGAGACCTGTGAAATAGTCACTAAAACATAATGAAAACTGAAAATACTGTCGGTGCCTTTAGTTAAATGTGTTCTATTTCACCTGATAAGATGGGTATTAATTTCTAGCACTTAATTATGTCGCTAACCTTGTCAACCTTATCCATAACACAAGGCTGTTCTACGGCTAATGAAAAATTCTATTATTAAAACCTAGATAATTAGTGATGGTCTAAGGAGAAAATGTGTATGTACCTTATTAAGTCTCAAAGCCTGTATTATAACCTTCTCTTAATTCTTCTCAGTGAGGGTAGAGCATCTATTGTAAGTTTACCAGAACCATATGACGCAAGTAGTAATGATCAGTAACAGTAACAAGTTTTTCAAATATTGGTCAATTGAAATATCGCTTTTAAAAAAAAAATAAATGGCAGATTACGGGGCCACTGTCACGCGTCCAATCCACAAGCTTCACAGGCTGTGGTTTTAAAGGTACACTGCGTAACATTTCTAGCGGAGAGCCACAGTATAGATTAAACAACACTGTCACAACACTACGCCACATTACAGTTCAGATCTGCGGAGAGTCGTCCCTATTCACAGCGGGGATTATTGTATTTTTGAGCAATAGAAACACTCGCAATGAATAAATGCAAGACGTATATGTTTAATGTCATACCATGGAACATTCCACGCAAAGCAACTACATGGAGACAAGTAGGTAGCGGACTCTCCACCAGAACAGTTGCACAGTGCACTTTTAAGGCCCTTTGTAGTATTTTCTGGTATAGAATAGATTAATTTACAAAAAATATTTATGCATTGATTTATAGAGCCTCTTTGAAGACATTATTCACTCAAACAGTTTTATTACTAATTAATAAAACATGCATCATTGTTTAATTAGGAACATGTACAAAATATTTACAAATGTTTATTAATCATTACCTACTGATGTGCTAATCATTTTAATATTTTTTTAGTAAATGATTAGCTAATGGTTAAACATTTACAAATGATTTTCAGACATGCCTTATTATAAAATGGTACCTAAATGTCCCCCATTCACATACTAACCAGACTGAACTCTGCTAAAATTCTCAGATCAGACAAGATTGGGCATTGTCGAGGGAGTCTGGCTATATCCATTTTATTTAGTCCATATTTCATTCTAAAGAGCTCCTTTGTAATACTAAGGCTACAGTTTTATTAAATAGAGTGCATTTGTCAGTATCAGAAGTACAGAATGCCACCCTCTCCCATCTTCTGTTGTAGCCAATACGGCTCTTATCTAAGAGAAGTAATAGACTGTATCCTCAAGTACCTCTACAACCCAAGTGAGAGATTTCTAAACTAATATAACAGCTCTCAGTCCCCAGCAGTACCAGGCAACACTTTTATTCTGGAGACTGTGGTGTAGCGCTGTCAAAAATATCAAATATCAGATAGTAATCAATACTAAAACTAGTATTGAAGTTAGATACTCATTTGAGCAAGTATTGATGCAAAAAAGTCACATAAACACAGCAGAAATAAACTTTTTCGGAACAGCTTTTTTATTTTTAGTTTAGTTTGGTTTGTGACAAGTGTGCAGAGAAGGGTGGATTGTGGGAGGGTTTTTTCAATTGTTTTTTGTTTATTTTTGTTTTTATTGTTATGTATAATTTCACAAATATAAAAAGAATGATCTTGAGCTGTATCAGAACAAGTATAAACCCACATAGACTAGTTTACACCCATGGAGCATAAATACAAGGCCAAATGGTAATATATAAAAAAGTGCTATGATTTAATCTGGAAACTCACATTCTGTTGTCTAAAGAAAGAGAGTTTTTTTTATTTTCACTGCGGTATCGGAAGAGGTATTGAGTATCAAATCTATTCCTTAGTATCGAAATGTTAGACAACAGTTCTGTGGTGTGACTTACGAGGCGAGCTGTGTGTTATTGACCAGATACTCCAGAGGGTAGCTGCAGCTGAACTTGTATTGTAGCCCGGGCAGGTAGCTGATGATAGTGGAGGGGTCTGGGGTGTCGATGTAGCCCGAAATGCTCCCAATCTGAACCAGTGACAGGTTTCCATAGGCGTTAGGGCCGTGGGCTGTGGAGACCTGCAACCGAGGGACAAAAAGAACTGTCACTTAAAGGTCACACAAAATTGATTCTAGTGAGCTTTAAGACATGTTAGATTTGTTTTACCTCCGAAAAAGCCTACCTGGTGTTGCGTTTGTTTCATTCACATGTTTGAATAATCCTTTATGATTATTCTGTCAACATTTCTAAAGCTCAAAATGCTCAGTTCCACCTTGTGATGTCATGATGCTGTAGTTTTCAAGTTAACACATAACGTTTACCTTTAGTTCACTAGAGTTTGGTGTTTCCAGGGCTGAAATCATCCAGATAATTCTAGGGAAGATCTGTGTTTTCTTGTGTTACCACATGACATCACAAGGTGGAGCGCAGTGTTTTCTGTTTGAGCCTAAATATGTAGGATTTGTGTGTGAATGAAACAAAACAAGCTCCAGGTATGTTTTTGACAAGGAAACAACATTATAACACAGAAAACAGAGTAAAAAAAAGTACCTGGAATTGGACTACCACCAACTCTGTACCACTATTATTGAACTGAGGCCACACTGGACGGACCACGATTGTATCACCCATTCCACAGAGGATATAATCCAAAAGTCCATCAGCCTTATCTAAAGTACACTCCAGGAACTGTCCCGCTACGTGTGGTACATCAAGACTGAAGTACCCAGCTATGCACACGCTCGCTATAAACTACCTTCAAAGTGGTACATCCAGTTTATTTTTTTCTCAACATAACAAGTGATAACGCCTCTCCTCAGATATGAAAGGTTGAAAACTTGGTCTTGTGCCATCATATAATTGCCTTCGTGGAGCTAGATTTAGGTTAGGTTAGGTGTTACGCAATATGTTGGAGCAGTGCAGATAAAGTTCTTTTACGTATTATTTATCTTAAACTGCTAGTTGTTTTTTTTTTTTATCCTGAAAGGTCAAAATAATCCCACGACACCTCTCCACACATCTGTACTTTGGCCTAGTTCTGTCGTCTGCTCGTCTCCATGGAGATGTTTCATGCAACATCATTGGTGGAACATTCCAGATAAAACACTAATATTTCCATGGAGAAGTTTGTGGCTGACCGTCCAACAGAAGTTACATATAGTGCACCTTTTAAAATTACGTATCATAAAGTGCCAGACCCGTGGTTCTTAACCTGGGTCCGGTGAGTCAATCTCAGGGGTTCAGGGGTCAAGACTCACATCCAACTCATATGATTCCTGATGACACATTTGGCCGTTATTGGCTGCAGGAAATTTTGTGCGCGCAATGGTCTCGTGACTGTCGTGATGGTGTTGTGTAATTTCTTTCTTAATATTTTCCCTTCATACTAACTACGTCGAGCAAAAAAAGAAAGTGGTCAGACGAATATGTGCAATATGGATTCACATGTGTGCACCAATAAAATTTATATACCTATGTTTTGAATTTGAAAAAAACATTTGATTTTTCCAATTAAGAAGGGTTCAGTGGATGAGCGTATGAAACTCGTGGGGTTCAGCACCTCCAACAAGGTTAAGAACCACTGTGCTAGACCAAAGCAAGTTATTTTACCCTGCAAGATCATAGTCTCACTACACCTCTCCACAGATCTGACCTGTACCTGTACCTTAGCCACGATCTGCTTCTCTCCATGGAGATAGATGGGTTTAATGCAATACCTTGGAACATCCGAGGTAAAGCAATAATATCTCCACCAAGGCTTACGTATCTTAAAGTGCTAGACCAAGTTTTATTTTACCCTGCAAGCTCATAGTCTCACCACACCTCTCCACAGATCTGACATGTACCTTGGCTTGGTGCCGTCATCTGCTTGTCTCCATGGTGACAGATTTAATGCTATACAATGAAACGTTCGAGGTAAGGTAATAATATCTCCATGGAGACAAGCTGGACAAGCTCTTTAAGAATTATTTATCTTAAAGTGCCCCATGCAAGATCCTAATATATAAGAAGAAGGCCTGCAGCTGTCATCTTCTCGTCTCCATGGAGATTTAATAGGCTTAATGCAATACCGTAGAGATCTCCAGATAAAGTTTGTTGCAGAGCCTCCACCAAAAAAAAATTGTATAGCCTTTGAGAATTACATATCTTAAATAGCCTGTCTCCATGGAGATAGATGCAATACTGGTCTCAGGTAAAGCAATAATATCTCCACCGAGACAAGCAATTATGACAATTACGTTTCTTTAAGTGGCCCCTGTGAGATCCTACTGTACAAGATAAAAAGCTCTGGTCTAAGTTCCCATGCAAAATAAACAGGAGGTGTCAACATGTGAGGGTGGGTTCATTGGAGAAGACAGACGTGAAAAACCAATAATCTGAACTCTTTGTACTCAGCTCTCTGCTCTGTAAAGAAAAACTCACTGTGGTTTGCCTTGTCAGCTCTTACTTGCAAATCTGTGCTCATGCATGTTTAATGAGATGTTGAGGCCTAATGGGTATTTGGGATGTAAAAATGTGTCAAAAACCATGGCAGCTGAAGAGCATTGAAGCAGATGGTGCTAGAAATACTACAGCAGGTCAGTAATATCATGTTTATGGATTAATTTAATTTGGGCAACTCAGCCAAAAATGTATAATTAATAGATAATAAGAAAACAAGGTGGGGCTTAGTAACTACTTCATTAAGGTTAGAAGTTTGGGTTAGGGTATTAATTAAAGTGCAGGTTGGACTATAATTTTTACCAAAACACAGTTAAGATCATTATAGATTACAAAAAAATCAGGGCTAAAACCTCTCTAATGTAGACAGAGATAATTATTTGACAAATAAAAATCTACCAAAACACAAGACAGTATCAGATTTTCTTTTCTTTATTCCTAGGGTTTTACTATCACATTGCAGATTTGTTGACCTGCTTTATGGTGGATGCATCTGTAACTACTGGACCAATTCACATCAAACAAAAACAGGCAAACGTTAAATGCCAAATCTGTCAATATGAATAAACAAAAGTGAAATTATTTTTTCACAGCAACCTCAGAAAATGGTGCCATTATTCAACCCGAAAGACATGAGTCAGTTGAAAGGATTTAAAACCCAGAAGATAAAGTTTGCAAACAAATACTGATAAGGTTCAATATTTGTCGATTATAAATTCAGATATTTCTTTCAAAAAACGTATCTCTCCAATACAGTTACTAGTATATAGGCCCCTGCCCTCCATCTGAAGTTATGTTAAAAACACGACCTACTTAGCTTGATAGGCCATGGTCCTATATGACAAATCTCACCTAAATAGTATTCATAAACATATCCTACTAAATAAACATGCATTTGGACCATTTTGTGTAATTTATGCTTATATACAGCCAGAGCAGAACCAGTGCTGGCCTCATTCTGCTTGTGTGGGGTGCTACGCTTACACATACTAAATCATCAAAGTCTATTTTTACTGAGATTGCCACTTGCAGGTGTTTTAGTAAGAATATATGCAAAAGTTTACAAAATTAGGTCTTTTATTTCTGATTACAAATAGGTCATGTTCATATACTAAAACTGGATGGAGGCCAGGGACCTACAGAACTCTAGAGGAGATTCACTGTTTTTGTAAGAAATATATACACTTATATTACACAAAAGGTGAAATCTGTCATTATTTGTTAGAGGCACACTGCGTAACATTTCTAGTGGAGGGTTCGCTACGTGATGCCTCCATGGAAATGTTATTGCTTTGTCGAGAACGTTTCACAGTATGGATTAAAGGTCCTATATTACACAAAATTGACTCCTGTGAGCTTTTAGTCATGTTAGAACATTGTTACCTCACCAAAAACATACCTGGAGTTGTGTTTTGTTTCATTCACACATGCTTGAGTAATCCTTAATTATTATTCTATCTCCAAAGCTCAAAATGCTCTGTTCCACCATGTGATGTCATGAAGCTTTACATAGATTTCAATTTAAAAGCTCCTTTTGCCTTTTGTTTAGTAGAGATGGGTAATTCCAGGGCTGAAAGTATCCAGATGATTCTAGTGAAGGTGTGTGGAGTTTAAAAACAGTGCAGCTCTTACTCTTACCACATGACATCACAAGGTGGAACAGAGTGTTTTCTGAGATAACAACACCTAAATATGCAAGGTTTGTCTGAATGAAACATAACACAACTCCAGGTATGATTATGATGAATAAACAACATTATAACATAGATCAGAAAGCAGCATGTGGCCCTTTAACTGTTCACACAAAACTACTTTTGTCTGGCTTGTCCTTAGAAGTTAAAAGTTTCAGTTTTGGTAACGAGCTGAACTCTTGTCATGAACCATCAAATCTGGAACATATCTGGAACACTGTCTGCCTTGTTCTCATTACCTGGATGTTTCTTACCAGAATAGCCACGGGGCTCCAGTGTGGCCAGGCTAATGCCAAAACGAAAATTAAGGAGTTAGGTTTAGGCCATTAGCTGCCTGCATCATTTTGAATAAACTATTTGTTCTTAAAGGTGCATTGTGTAACTTTTCTGGTGAAAAAGGGTCCGCTACCTGCTTTTCCCCATGAAAATCTGTGGAGATGCAACCCCAGTCAGGATGCCTGTTTTTCTAGGTATTTTTAAGCTACAACCACCTGTAATTGAATATATACGTAAGGTGGAGCTGTTTAATGTCATATCGTGGAACATTCGAAGCAGAGTAATGACATATCCATAGAAACAAGAAGGTGACGGACCCCCAAGGGAAATGTTACACCTTAAAGTCTTTGTTCCTGCTTGATACTTGGCTCGTGGCCATTTGTGGAGTTACTGCAAAGTGTCACCACCGGCACAGAAGACATTCAAATTTATGCCACTCTTTGTTTCATGATGATATTGTTCCAGTAATTACAGAAATAATAACGGTAAACCAGGTCAACAAATCTGCAATCTGAATAAAGTAAACGGCAAATTTCATAACAGAAAACTTACCAAACTTACTGCTCAATTCTAGTTGTGTTGTGGAGTTCAGTGAATGCAACTTAAAGGTCCCATATTACTCTATTTTCTGATCTATGTTATAATGTTGTTTCCTCGTAAAAAACACACCCGGATTTGTGTTTTGTTTCATTCACATATGTAACATAACTCATAAGCCTTGCATATTTAGGCTGAGTTCTTCGCTCAATCAGAAAACCGTGATGTCAAGCGATACACTAAGAGCTCCAGTGTGTTTTTAAACTCCATACACCTTCACTAGAATTATTTAGGTGATTTCAGCCCAGGAATTGCCAGTCTTTCCTGAACGAAGGTTGCTGTTAACTTCAAGACATCACAAGGTGGAACCGAGTATTTTGAGGTTTAGAGACGTAGGCAGACTAATAATAAAGGGCTACTCAAACATGTGTGAGTGAAACAAAACACAACTCCGGATATGTTTTTGAAGAGGTAACAGCATTACTACATGGCTAAGAGAAAGATTCATTTTTTTTCACTGTCCACACAAAAACTCCTTTTGTCTAGCCTGTACTGAGAACTTAAAAGTTTCAGCGTCGCTAGCTAGAACAACCCTTGTCATGAACCATCACATCTGGTACATATCTGGTACACTGTCTGCCCTGTTCTCATTACCGGGATGTTTCTCACCGTTAAAGCATTGCCACAGGACTCCAGTGTGGCCAGACTGATGCTAAAGATAACCAGTGTGGGGAAGGTGTTGTTGTTGATGAATCCGCGGCAGTGAGCGTCTCCATGGCGACCGTTGAGGGCCAGGTCGGTGTCGGTGTAGCCGGAGAAGAGTACGGGGCAGAAGTTAATCTTAAGGGTGATTGTCTGGACTCCACAGTACACGCTGATGTCCCTCTCAGCTGTGGAGAAAAAACAAAAAGGAGATAAGTTTGGAAGGCCGTGCACAAGGATGTTTTAAGCCGAGATCTGACCTCGAACTTTTGAGGAAATTCGTGAGTGGGTGGACTTGAAAATATTTTAAAGCTTTTTTTTTTTCAAAGATCGGAGAGAAAGTTAAGTTATTATAGTATATAGCAAGAAAAATAAATAACATAAAATGCGTTCCACTATAGTCCAACTTAAAAGTGCTGTAACTTCAAGTGGAGGCTGTACCAACTGCTGTATCTACGGAGATATTACAGTATTGCTTTGGCAACATGTTCCACAATATGGCATTAAACCATCCATCTTGCATTTCCAGAATTTTGTAACACTTTTACTTGTCAAAAATAACTTGTATATCACACATTCTTACTGTGCGCTTGGTAGCCTCTCCTCAGATCTGACCTGTAACTTGGCCTGTTGTTGTTATCTGTTTGTCTTCACGTAGACAGACATGTTTAATGTAATAATGTGGAACTTTTCAGGTAACATATCCATGGAGACGAGCTGGTTGTAGACCCTCCACCACAAATTTGACATAGTTCACCTTTACAGATTAGAGCTGGACTAATATATTCTCCGTAGATCTTTAAAGCTGCACTATGTAACTTTTTGGTTGGGGGTCCATCACCTTCTTGTTTCTATGGATATGTCATTGCTCTGCCTGGAATGTTCCACAGTGTGACACTAAACAGCTCCACCTAACATTTATTTTATTACAGGTGATATTACAGTTCGAAAATACCTAGAAAAACCTACATTCTGCCTGAGCAGGGTCGCCTCTCCTCAGATCTGACCTGTAACTTGGTCTGGTTTGGTCTCCATGAAGATACAAAGTTTTAATGCCGTACTGTGAAACATTCCAGACGAAGCAATAACATCTCCACGGAGAAAAGCATTTGACAGACCTCCATTAGGAAATAAAATTAGTTTAAACTGCAAACTGGACACTATTTCCCTCACATGAATTTTCCATCTAAAATCTCTTTGAGGCTGAACTCCTGAAGGAAACTATGAGCGTGTTGCCATGGAATTTTGTGAGCTTCAGTTTGGAATAGTGTAAAATTAGACTTATTCTGTCTGTAAAATTTCATTCGTTTAAAATGTCTGCATGTAACATAGTGTAACAGACGGCACACGTGTGGAAAAAACCCACTGCAGTTTTGTATTCTCACCGGGAATTCGGCTGTGAAAGGTGCCATCACAGTTGTATCCATTGAACTGAGCTTTGACAGATAAAATATTACCGAAGAGTAAAAGAACCAGAAATATATGTTCCATTTCAGCACCTGCAAAAAAAGAGACAGAATTTAAAGTTAAACTAAAACACTAAAACTTAAATTTCAGTTTTGTCACCTCTGCAAAGCTCAAAGTTACACAACTTAAAGTGAAATCTCATATTTTATGTTTAAACCCAGGCTGTATTCTTGTTCTTCGGGTGGAGCGAGAGGGGAGAGGGGGCCCCTGAAGATTGGGAGTTATCCTACAGTTTTACTTCACAAGAACAGAATCAAAGCAGACAAATGTCACAATGAATTATGTCTGAACACCTGCAGCTTTTGGTTTCAAAGAAATTACGATGGACAATTTGCCGATAACTACTGGCATTTCAGAGTATAACGTCTTATCTCTGAACACACATGTCATAGTTTCTCTCATCACGAAATCGGCTCAACTCTAATTTAAAGGGGAAATTTCTGGTCTTAAAGGTGCGCTGTGTAGCCTTGAGGGAGGGAGGGTCCGTCACCTGCTTGTCTCCATGGAGATCTTATTGTTTTGTGTGGAATGGCCCATTGTGGCATTAACCATCTTGCATCTACTCAATAACATGAGTCGTTATTTACCTACAAACTTGCATCCTTACTGTGAGTGGGCTCGCCTCTTCACAGATCACACATGTAACCTGGCCCTGTAGTCTCACCTGCTGTCTCCACGGTGATGAATACCAGTAAGTGTAATGCCATAATGTGGAATATTCCAGGCAATATCTCCATGGAGAGAAGCAAGTGACGGATCTTCCACCAGACACACAGACACAGTGCACCTTTAAAGGAGTAAGAAGTACTAGAATGTTCCGCAGTATGGCATTAAATAGCATGTATTTATTTTGGAAAGGTGTTTTACTGCTCAAAAGTACCCTGAAAACCATGCATTCTTACTTTGGGAGAGATCTGACCTGCAACCTGAGCTAGTGGTGTCCCCGGTTTGTCTCCGTGGAGATGGAGAAGTACTGTGTGACATTTCCATGGAGACAAGCAGGTTATGGACCATCCACCAGAAAACCTGCTTGTCTCCATGGTGATGTAATAATGTATGTTATTTTTTATAGCAAATACTTTAATAAAAACCTTCAATAAAAGTTGAGTTTAATGTATTATTCTGCTTTGAACATTCCAAGCCACAATGTGCCATTCTACAGAGACTAGCAAGTGTGAGAACTCCATCAGAAAAGTTACACTTTTAAAGGGGTAATACTTTCCTGGTGGTTGGCCCATAACCTGCATGTCTCCATGGAGATGTGATTGCTTTGCCTGGAATGTTCCAGGCTAAGGCATTAAATTTAGCTTTCCCCATGCAGGTGACACCTCCAGGCCAAGCTACAGGTCAAATCTGTGGAGATGCGTGCGCGCTCATAGTAAGAATGCACGTTTTTATAACAGTAAAACACCCATAATGAAATAAATGCAAAAAGACAAATCTAATGCTACACTGTGAAACATTCCAGGCAAAGCTATAACTTCTCCATGGAGATAAGCAAGTGCTAGCCTCACACCAGAAATGTTACATAGCGCACCTTTAAAATCAGTTATCGCATCTAATCTCGAGTTGACCCAAAGGCTTGTAAAACTCACCCTGGTCAGGTTAGCGGTTCTCCATACGCTTGGACCAGTCGACGTGATGGTCCGCACAGCATCCCTACCTGGAGTCTAGGAACTGGGGCTGGGGACGCACTGGGTCAAAAAGGGACGCTACGCATAAG
The DNA here is from genome assembly GCA_030686955.1 of Odontamblyopus rebecca. Lineage (NCBI taxonomy): Eukaryota > Metazoa > Chordata > Actinopteri > Gobiiformes > Gobiidae > Odontamblyopus > Odontamblyopus rebecca. The sequence goes on from CM060664.1 coordinate 29,512,651, forward strand.
AGATTCATTATTTGAACATGCCAACAAAAAAGAACTGTCCACTGCGTACATGGGAAAGGCCATCATGTGTCACTGTGTTATACAAATCCTTTCACAACTGTTGAAATATGAGCAGGTTTTCAGGTTTCCCACTCGGATCCTTTCGGCCCGGTCTGGCTCTGTCACTGCTCACAAATGGTTCTGACGCTGTGTGAGGCAGGAGGGGGTAGAATTATCTTTTCATCACTCTTGGTCAGGAGTTTGGCCTTGTTGACTGAGATGCTCCCTTTTCTAGCCCCCCTACCGAAGCCTCAGTGGTGGTGCTCGGTGGGGTAGAGCCGGGCCCACCGCGCTGAATGCCCCCGGAGCTAGAAATCCATGGTTTTTTCATGTTTTTTCTGTGTGAGAGTGTGGGCCAGGACTCAGTCAGCAGAGCAGCAGGTGATCTCGAGTGCCACTATCCTCCGTGAACTTTGAGTCCTGAGCGGAAAAAATAAGACAGCAAAGGCAAAGGTTCAGAGTCTAGGGGATTATCGTCTCATCTCTGACCATTTTTTTTTGGTGTGTGGGTAGAGGTAGTAGTCGAAGATTATCCTTAACTAGGAGTAATGTTGTGGTCGAATAAATTACTCAAGTAGGAGTAACAAAGTATTTAGGAAAACTACTACTTAAGTAACTTATAGTAGGTGCATTGTGTAACTTTTCTGGTGGAGGGTCTGTCAAATTCCTGCTTACTTTCTTATCTAACTACAGGTCAGATCTGAGGAGAGGCAACCATGCTCACAGTCAGAACGCCTGTTTTTCTAGGTATTTTTAAGCTATAAAACAACCTGTAATTTAATAAATAAAATAGAACTGTGGAACATACGAGGCAGAGCAATGACATCTCCATAGAAACAAGCAGATGGCAGTGGACCCCAACCAAAACTGTCAACGGTAACATCTGAATTATAATTTGAAGTTGATGTAATTTGAAGGACAAAACATTTAAAAATCCTGTATAAAGTCTGGTATTTTCAAAGAATAGACACAAAAATTTGAAAAACTAAACTATACCTGAAGGAGAGGTGCAAGAAACAAAAAAAAATGTAATACTGTCAACATACAAGCTTATGTCACTTGCAGACTCACAGTGGAAAGAGTAAGAGTTTTTTGCTTTTACTCAAGTAAGCGTACTGTTACTTCATTAAAAATATCACAGGAGCAAAGGTATGAAAATTACTCTGTAAAGTACAATTTCTTTAAAAAGTTACTCTGGTAAATGTAACCGTACCCACCTCTAATAACAGAGTAAAAACATAGCAAAGTTGGAGAACACAAACACAAGCCTGTCACTATAATTACTGTGTTAACTTCTTTTTGTTATTTTTCTGTGGTGCAATAAGATTTGAGCTGAACAAGGGTAAATAAATCACTTCTATGACTCATTAAAGATACAAACTAACTATTAAGAGACCAACAAAATGTTTCTTTCCATTATGTATTGCAACATGTGCATTTTAATAACATTGGACATTTAAAATAGCTTTTTCAGGGTAATTTTTTAGGATTATTGCATCAGTGGCAAAAATGAGTTACTAGATAGTCTTATATACTGCACATCAGTCTTTGTTGTCATGAAAGTCATACATAAACATTTTGCAAACAGGCCCAGCTATGCAATTTGAGATGGAAACAAAAGGGGCCATTGCTCAATTTCACATTCTATCCCTCTTGAAAAATCACCAATACTTTCTTGTCTATTGTTATGCCCCAGTGAGAGTTTTGTACCAGGTTGTGCCTTTGTAGCAAATTCACAATTTTGAGTGCATTACAGCCTCTCCTATATCTTTGAAGTATCTAAAGAACACAAAATATATTGTATTTTTGCAGTAAATTCAGCACACTTACCTTGCTCTGTTGTGTTGTTTGGGAACAGCAGAAGCTTAGTGCGTTCCTGTGCTGGTTTGAATACAAATTTCTGTTTAAGGAAATGAAGAAGATATTTAGTATTATCTGCTAATAATCTTAAATAAATAGATCACCAATAAACCTGTTGTGAGTAAATGTATCTTATTAAAAGAAAAGAAATCAAGTTATTAACTAAATTAAGTGTATATGTCTTCAAGATCCTCTCACACCGGGTCATCGTCTTGAAATGAGGCTCAAAACTGGGGTCTTATTTTTAAATACTAATCTGGGTAATTTGTAATGGCCGGAGATTTGGCAAAAAACAGCAAAAGGAACAATGTAGATCTATTCGAGAGCGGCCCGATAGCGATCTAGAGTGGGACAGCACCTCAATTACCCGGAGTGCATTTCATCACTTCGTCCAGGGGTTACACGGGGTCTGCGGTATCTGCGCATCTTCTTCCAGGAATCACAGCAAACAATGGGGCTACAGGACATACAGTATTTGGACATTCGTTTCCTGAAACAAACAAACAGAGTTACATGAGAGGAAAAACATTTGGAAAATTTCAATTGACCAAAGGCGTAGTTTTAATTCATCTTCGTCCACGTAATTTCAGTCGGGAGCATTGCCTCTTATGACCCAGTACTGAACTCATACAACCTCGTCCAATTGAGAGCCAGGGGTACAAATCATGCTGCTGCCTAAGAATGTGGTACTGTAATAAAAATTTAAATGTTGCGTTCCATTGCGTGGGAGTATAAACTGTTCATTAAGGATTAAAATGAAATTAAAATACATGGGCCATCTTGGAGTGCTTGGAATGTAATACGTTACATGCAAAATACATAAATAAATAGATATACATTAACAATTACGGTAAAGCTATTTTCTGATATATGTTGTAACATTGGTTCCCCTTCAGAAACATACCCGGAGTTGTGTTTTGTTTCATTCACACATCCAACACAAATCCTGCACTTTGAGCTTTGAGATATAGACAGATTAGAGTAAATAAAGGATTACTCAAACATGTGTAAATGAAACAAAAAAGCCCACAAGAATCAATTTTGTTTAGTATAGGACCTAAATTCTAGTCATACTTTCCAAAAAATTCATATTGCTTGTATCAAATGCTATTTCAACTTAAATAATAACTTAAATGCTAATCATGGAAGTATAATAAGGCCTTATTATAAATCCAAAGGTATTTTTCTTCACCAATTCCTCATCTGAAAAAGTCTATACTTAGATTACACGATACCACACTTTTTAAACACAGCCATGTTGTTTGCACATAATAAAATGTTTTATAACTATACTAAGTGATTGACAGGTCTAAATTAGCAAATCACAAAGACTGTAATTTTTTTTGAAGTACCATCATTTCTTCCACAAACAGCAAATTATCCTTTCTTCTTCTGCATAAAAACTGCTAGCCCTGTTTAGATCTGTGTTCTGAAATGCGATTTGATTTCATTAGTATTTTTGTCAGTTCTTCACCATGAATATTATTATTAAAGAATATTATTATTAAAACATAAATCACAAATGAAATCAGATCAGATCAAATCAGATACAAATCAGATGTAGATATCTTCAATAACAATAACAATTTTGAAACAGCTACAGAGAAGTATGGCGATAAGTGATAATACTGAAACTACTTAATGCCACACAAAGCAGGATAATTCCTTTAAACTGATTTTTAAATAGACCACATAATTAAAAGTCAGGAGCTGCAAGCAAGATATGACAATTAATAGATAATTAGCCAAGCAGCAATTTATTGCTCTACAGCTCAAATCTTTCTTTATTACATGAAAATCTCAAAAATCTTTCCATTACTGCAAAGAAATCCGATATATTTTGAGACCCAAGATATATTGTTCCAGTTTTCATATATTGAATGATAAGTCGATATAGTATTTATCAGACCTACAATTTGATATTTTTCCCAAATCAGTCAATCCCATTTTGTGGTTTGTAACTAGTAGTTAGTATTGGGAAGTAACTGAATACATGTACAGAGAATACATATTCTGATTACAAATTTAGAGTACTGTATTTTCATTTGGTAGTCTTCAGATTACAGTGAATGAAAGGAATACATTGCTGTACTTGATCACACCATTTAGGCTTCAAACTACAGAGAATCTCCAGTTAGTGATGAAATTGCATAAGAAACTGTTATATATACTGTACTATAAAGCTATTTTTAAATCTACGTTGTGTCTTTACACCATCATTTAAATGCAACGTGATGTAAAAATATTGTAACTTCAGAATACAGAACTCTGATTGGACCATGTTACAGAATCCATTTTAATGCAGGTATTCAGTATTCTGTAATTTTTTCAACATATTCTTCAAAATATTCTTCCCATAACTACTAGTAGCAACCGAGATATATTTGGATTACTACTATATTTCTTTATTTTATCATTTTTACTTGTACATCTACCTTTGCATAATTAATTCTGGCTGGTCCTATTTCAAGGATGAATCTGAGCAGAGCTGTAAACGGCATGAATCCTGAGTCTTTCTTTTGTCTGTGTTTTTAAAAAATGTGGTCTTAAGCAACATGATGTAACAAAAAACAATTTGTTGGCCTTGCTAGCTTGAGGTACAGCATCAAACAGTCTGAGCGATGATGCTTCCAGACGTCTGCACTTTGCACCAATGTAACTCATTAGAATAAAGTAAAAAGGCAATGTTTCTCCCTGACAAGGCCACAGCGCGAGAAGAAGCTGTGATTAGCCCCAAAAGTTTCTGCTGTAAACATTATTGGATAAAGCATTTCAGTCAGACTTGTCTCATCAACAGTTTTGTCAAAAGAGCTGGTATATTCTTGAACATATTTCATGTATAATATTTTTTTGGGGGGGGTAATAAGTGAACAAGTATTATGGGTTGTTTATATTGCAAAACGCCGATGTGAAGGTAAAATTAAGTTGCTTGACACCATCCTACACTATATTATACTGTCAGTGGTTTCAGAAGCCTTAATTAATTTGAATAGAAAAGCACTAGATTCTGCATTACTGATTTTATGCATCTAGCAGAGAAGTATACAGATAAATGGTCATTATTATTCTAGCTGTCTTTATTATACTACTATCCTAATTATAAACTATAGCTTACCTTGCTTTACTGTATGTATTTACTGGCACATTGGCATATTAAAGGTCCTATAGTACCAAAACTGTGTACTGTAAGTCATTTTATAATGTTGTTACCGCACCAAAAACATACTTGGAGTTATGTTTTGTTTCGTTCACACGTCTGAGTAACCATTTATTGTTAGTCAGTCTACATTTCCAAACTTTAAAAGGCTCCGTTCCACCTTGTGATGTCATCAAGTGGTAGATTTCAAGTTACCAGCCACCTTTTACCTTTAGTTCAGTAGAGATGGGCAATTCCAGGGCTGAAAGTATCCAAATGATTCCAGTGAAGGTGCAGGGAGTTTAAAACACACTGGAGCACTTCCTGTATTACCACGTGAGACCACAAGTTGGAGCAGAGTGTTTTCGGTTTGAGAGAAGAACTCAGCCTAAATATGCAAAGTTTGTGTTAAACAGCAAACAAAACACAACTCCAGGTATGTTTTTGATAGGGAAACAACATTATAACACAGAAAACAGCGTAATATGGGCCCCTTAATTCATATTACTGAGCATACACCTCTAAATAGCATGGTACTTATCATTATTATTTTCTCACTCTGTACATGATGCATTGTTGCTGCACAAATTAAGTCATAATAAAGTCTGACCCGGTGTCCCAAAATGATTAACCTTGATAAATGAAGGAGAAATAGAAATGCAGCCCTGTGTTAATAATGTCTTCAGTGGGGCCCAAGCAGCTGTTTTCTGTTGAGATCTGCCTGATAGTAAAACCAGAGGGGAGCTAGACCAGGGCTGGAATGTAACAAAGTAAAAGTATGTAAATGTAAATGTATTAAAGGTACACTGTGTATGTTTTTGGTTGGGGGTCCGTCACCTAGTTGTTTCTATGTGAATATGTCATTACTCCGCCTAGAATGTTCCACAGTATGACATTAAACAGCTCTATCTTACATTTATTCAATTACAGGTGGTTTTACAGCTCAAAAATACCAAGAAAAACAGTAATTCTGACTGTGACTGTGACTTCTCTATAATAATAATAATAATAATAATAATAATAATAATAATAATAATAATAATAATAATAATAATAATACATTTTATTTACAAAGCGCTTTTCAAGACACTCAAAGACACTGTACAGAAAAAGTAAAATAAGTAATAAAACAATAAACATTAAAAGCAGTTTTAAAAAGGTGAGTCTTGAGCAGTTTATCCACAGATCTGACCTGTAACTTGGTCTGGTTCGGTCTCCATGGTGATATAAAGATTTAATACCATACTGTGAAACATTCCAGACGAAGCCCTAACATTTCTGGAGAAAAGCATTTGACGGACCTCCACCTGAAAAGTTACACAATGCAGCTTTAAGTAAAAATATAGATATCTGTGCTTTACTTGAGTATATTTTACAGGTGATACTTTTCTCTGATCTGTACTTTCGACTCCACTATATTTTTGAACTGGACTGAAGTATTTTTTATTATAGTTTGAGACCCGCTGAAAAGGGTGAGGGTTTTATTTTTAACACATTCATAATTTGAGCAAACAAAGCTACACAAACAAAAACAGCTTGGAAAAAGCAATCAGTGCAATTCTTCTGAACAAAAATCAGCACGAATCTTCAACAAAATCACCGCATTAGAAGCTTTAATAGGTGTGAAAACCTGAGCGTGGAACTTTTCTGGTGGTCCGTCAAATGCTTTTCTCCATGCGATGTTATCACAGTACGGTATTAAACCTTTCTATCGCCATGGAGGCCAAACCAGACCAAGTTACAAGTCAGATCTGCGGAGAGGCGACCCCACTCCCAGTCAGAATGCCTGTTTTTCTAGGTATTTTTGCGCTATAAACCCAACTGTAATTAAACGTAAGGTAGAGCTGTTTGATGTCATACTGTGGGACAATCTAGACAGAGCAATGACATATGCATAGAAACAAAACTACTTCAACCACTGAGCTAGACTGACTCCCAAACCAGTGCTGTCAATATCATCCCTCTTCCACATACACGTTCACATCCAGACTCACTGACACTGACCTGAGAAGAACTATGTAAATCTTTGGTACTGCTGCTGTCAGCCCATCACGCAAACTGCTCAAATGAATGCACGCGTCTATTCTCCATGCACCACCGGTTTTCATGCTCTGTCCCGAGAAAACCCTCCCAGCATATTAATGGCTTAACACTGTGGCCCAAATTACAGCCTTTAACGAATAGTTTAGTGACATAAATGGATCTGATGTTACGCTAGCGCCATTTGCCGTAAACGCTACCGCCAGCCCACATGGATTCTCTTCACGGGGCAGACAGGTAGATATTAAGAGGTATGGAAATCTATTGATACTTTGCAAGAGATGTCAGCGATGTTCTTTAAGGGTGAGGGGCTAACTGGAAGCGTTAGAAGCTCTGTCGTAATCTGAGCTTCACTAGTATTTTAGCGAAATCTGATCAGAAAGAGCTGACTTGGTTGGACAGATGAGATGACTGAAAAAAAATCGAATCAAACACCTTCTTGAGCTTTCAGACCATCTTAAAACGTATTTGACAGTGTTTGCTCAGCTGTGCATTGTGTCACCATGGTAACTTCTGAACATTCTGCCAATAGAGTCAAGTAACAATAGAGTGTAAATTAAAACAATAATGAGAGGCTTCACATCAGTCATCACGGTAATTAACTGAAAGTCAATCAGAAGTCAATCTTAAAGGTCATTTATGTCATTTTTCCTTGTCTCCATGGAGATTTTATTGCTGTCACTGGAATGTCCCACAGTATGGCATTTGAAAGTATATGTGGCATTTATTTCCTTTAGAGTTAATGTACAGCTCCAAAATACCTGAACAAACATGACTTCTTACTGTGAACTAGATCGTCTCTCCACAGATGTGACCTGTAACTTGGCTCAGTGGCATCACCTACTTGTCTCCATGGAGATAGATTAGTAAACAAGCAGGATGTTCTTCACCAGAAAAGTTACATAATGTATTTTTAACATAATGTATAAAAAGTCGGGGAGCATCTGTTATTGACATTATATTGCAAAAGTAGCAGGAACAGGAACAAATAAATAGATAAATAAATAAAATAAAAAGCCTGTATTGTACATAAACATTAGTCTATTTGTGGTGCTTATTTGTTTAGGGAAATTTAGATCAAACACATTGGAACAAAATTCAAGAAAGCACATGTGTTAAGTCCGTAGTATGATGAGTATTAGTTTTTAGTCACATTTGTGTTAAACTAGAATTCCACATTGTGGTGGAGTTGCTGCATGTTTTACCTCATAAACAAAAGCGATGTGAGTCACTGGTGCTTCATCACTGGAGCTAAATGACCCCGACAAAGGCCATTGTTCATATGCCTGTCAATCACAACCACTTCTAATCAGGTTCAGCTTTTAGCATCAGCTCTAAGAGGTGAATGGGCCTCACAGTTTACATCTGTTTTCACCGAGCTGTTAATGTTTGTTAATGCTGAGGCTGGATCACTGCCAAATTGTTTTCCACATTTATTACATTTGAAAGCACATCCTGTCTGTCAGTGGAACACACAATATTTTGCAAACCACTGTGGACTCTTAAGGTAAAGTACAGGAAGACAAGTAGCCAAGATACAAGAAGCTTTCAGTTAATGCTTAGCTATTTATGTTCGATATTTATGTTCCATCTCCATTAGCTGTGGACTCACAGCTACTCTTCCTGGAGTAATTATTTCCGGTTTCATCCACAACTAAGACAAAATTGAAAGGGCCCATGTTATGCTTTTTTCAGATCTATGTTATAATGTTGTGTCCTCATCACAAACATTCCTGGAGTTGTGTTTTGTTTCATTCACACATTTAATACACAGACCCTCCATGTTTAGGCTAATTTCTTCTCTCAAACACTAAACACTCTGTTCCAACTTGTGATGTCATGTGGTAATGCAGGAAGAGCTCCTCTGTGTTTTTAAACTCCATTCACCTTCACTAGGATAATTTGGATCATTTCTGCCATTCAGCTGTTAACTTCAAAACTACCGTTTCAAGACATCACAAGGTTTAACAGAGCATTTTAAGCTTTGGAAATGTAGACTGACTAATAATAAAGAGTTATTCAAGCATGTGTGAAAGAAACTAGGTATGTTTTTTAAGGTAACAACATTCTAATTCATAAGAGTCAAATTTGTGAAATATATTAAAGAAGCTCCAGCACATATACTGTTAGAGGTATTGAGCATCAGGTCAGAGAACAAACTATATAAAATGTATAAATGAATAACAATAAGAATTAATAATATATTAAAGGTCCACTTTCTCATAAGGGTTTGCAAATTATAATGCCGGAGCAGAGTTGGTTATCTATGGGGTTCCGAATGATGAGAATTAACAATTTGACAATTTGACAAATTAATTCAATTTTTTACTATTAAAAAAGTCTTCAAAATGTTATATATATATATATATATATATATATATATATAGAAGCTGAAACCCATGAATACAGCTGTAATTTAAGGACACCATATTAGTTCTAGTTGCTTATGTAAACAAATGCATTAACTGCCCATATTACCTGTATTAATATAGCAATTTATCAAAAGAGATTTAGTGAAAGATAGTAAATTATTGATGTTTAAATGACTGTAAATGAAGACTAGCTACACCCTGTCTATTTTTATTTATTTATTTTTTGTATTTATATTTATTTATTTTCTGAGCCCAGTGGGATGGGAGGGGGTTATTTTATTTACAAATTTCTCTTTTATACAAATAAATGTAATTGTATATTACTCATGCAAAACTAATAAATAAAGTCTGAAAAAATTGTAAATGATCAGTTTTAAAACAGTTCCCATGAAAAAAACATGTAAAAAAAAAACAAAAAAAAAAACATTTGATAGATTCAGTATGACGCTCACTGCCCTAATATCAGCGCTGCCCTGTGTGACATTAGCTCACAGAAAGTGATTAAAATGTACAGATTAGGTTGAAACAGGTCAAACGCACCACTTTCAACCTCAAATACAGGTCACTCAGAGAAAAGTTGGAAGCCAGCCTCTTTTATGTGGAGTGAAATCTATCTGGACTGGGCAACGTCGTGTTGACCCCCTTTAGCCATTTGACTGACACACAAATAATTTGGCGTCTTTGACAAAATGAAAAGGCCAAGTCTCCTGGCCTTTTGGCGGAGTAAAATGTCGCCATTTGGCATGCAGACACCACTCGCACTGTCCCTCAGAGAGTATCCCTGCATTAGCTCCTCTTCCCTGCCATTATATACATGAGCAATGCATTTATTCACACTACTCTATTGGTGGCAACAGTATACAGCAGTGTCTATCAAACTTCAAACATAACCTAGTTTTTTATTCCACATTCTGTATTCTCTTTTTGATGATTATTTATGTTCTCATCTGTTTATATTGTGACATTTTTTATTCTGTAAAGCACTTTGAATTACTTTGTGTATGAATTGTGCTGTACAAATAAACTTGCCTTGCTTAGTTTATTTTAAACAGTTTGCAGCGGTCCAAAGTTATTCCTCACTTACCTTATACCTTCAGAACATCTATTAACTCTGCATGTATTGATCCAATGCTGGTGACGAATATTGGTGCTGATACTGAAAAATTTGCTGGATCGAATATTGGCTTTCTAATATCGGCTTTCAAATATCAGTTCAGATAAATGAATGTAATAAGACAATTTATTGGTCATAGTCTTATAATCTTTGACTTTTATTTACACAAAACTGTTCTCTAATTACTTGAGGGATAAAAAACAGCTATTTCTTTAAAAGAAATAAATGCTGTTTTCAGTCTCTGCACCGGTATCGGTTGATATCCGGTATCGGCAAATACTTAAAGCTATGTTATCAGAAGTGAAAAAGCTGGATCAGTGCATCCCTACTAATAACCGCAATGATATTACACAATTTTTAACAATGTCAAAGACCAGAGTGGAGTTTGTCACTGAAGCTAACAACAACAACTGGAATTCTTACACACACTTCCTGATTATTGAACAGTAAAATGCTTTAAAATAAGAAAATATACAGATGACTTATTTTGACCTCAAGAGTTGCGTGTACAATATATCTGTACATAGTACATAGTAAAAAATAAATAAATACAGCATACAGGGCCTTTAAATGGACTATGTACCCATTTAAAAGGGCGACATGTAACTTGTCTGGTGGAGGGGGGCGCTACCTGTTTGTCTTCATGGAAATGATATTTGTTTGCCTGGAATCATAAGTCATTCTGGACTAAACCAGACCAGAGCTCGATCAAGTTGAACTTCATTTATACAGCAAAACGAAACATATTAAGGCTAACCCAGGCCAGGACTAAGCCAAAACTGGACTTATATAGACCTCAGAAGTCAGGATATCATGATCTTATGGAGCTAAAGTCAGGACTAAACTTATTGAAAAGTAAACTTAGACTCTTACCTCTTCCAGCGTTTTCAAAAATAGTGTTGTTTACCGCTCTGGTCTCTGAAAATTGTGAAAAGCGAAAACTCATTGTGGTGCATAATTAGGATGTTTGGAATGCATAAGGTAAGTGAGCAATAACTACAGACCACTGCAGACCGTTTACAATTAATTAGTTCACTTTTTTACTCTTTTAAGAGACTAAAATCAGGTACAGTGCCTTTTAAGTCAAATATTACACAAAAATGACTCTTGTGAGCTTTAAGCTATATTATAGTGTTGTTACCTCATCAAAAACACCTGGAGTTGTGTTTTGTTTCATTCACACATGTAGTAATAATGGTGGTAGTTTTCATGTTACCAGCTACCATTTACCTTTAGCAATTCTAGGGCTAAAATGATCATTGATTCTAGTGAAGGTGTACATGGTTTAAAAACACAGTGAAATACTTCCTGTATTACCAGATGACATCACAAACAGGAACAGAGTGTTTTCTGTTTGAGAGAAGAACTGAGCCTAAATATGCAGGGTTTGTTTGTTAAACATGTGCAAATGAAACAAAGCACAACTGCAGGTATGTTTGCGATGAGAAAACAACATTAGCCCTTTAATCTAGGATCAAACTCTATGGACTGCAAAAAGGAAAATAAGACAAATCACAAAATTTTCACCACAAAAACAAATTTGTGCAGGACTGATATAAATAAACAATGCATTAAAGTCTACAATTTCCTCTGGGTTATTTTAGCCCTACAAATCAATATATATTTATAGATGGTGTACTTTTCATTTTGGAATACAATTACCAACAAAATGGTGAAACCTATTGCTTTACTTTCCGGACTTTAGATTGAAGCAGTGCCTTATATTCTGGCACAATAATTTAATTTGAATAGATTTTCTCCACAGGTTTGACTTATCTGGGCGACAACAGCTTTTCAGCTGAATGAAGTGACAGCAGTAAATTACTTGTGTTGGCAAAGGAAAGGCTCGGGGGAACTAGCAAAAGCAGAGAAGGCACTACTTTTTCATCCTGCCTGTCAAACGCTACAAAATGCACTAAAAACAGTATCCCGATGTCTATACATTTTGCTTTGTTTTCCTCTCCTGTTACATAGATATGACACAGCATATTTTAGCCTAGCAGAAAGATAAAGTGTCAAACGATTGTTGCATACTGATGTTATCTTCAGTGATAATCCCTTTATGCTTTTGTGGTTATTGTTGTTTTCTATTTGTTAGGCCTTCTGCTGTGGACTATGTGGAAATCCCCTGTGAAAATAATACCGTATTATCTCACCTTATCTTCCTTACTTTGTATAAACAGTGAAATTCGGCTGCATCTTGCATCTTGGCTTATTTGAAGCTGTTAGCATCTGCAATAGACAAGAAGAAAGACGTCTTAGGGAAACTGTGATTAACTGCGACAATTGTGGATGTTATGTATTAAAATTTTTTAAACCACACTGCTAAACTTTCAGTTCAGATAATTTTACATTTAATTATTATTATTTATTTATTGAGCCTTTTATTCTACTGCTTATTTTAAAATGTGTAACTTTTCTTGTTGGGGTCCACCACCTTTCAAAATAGCTTGAAAACATGAATAAAATAGCAGTTATATAGTTATATAGTAGCAATACATAATATCAACATTCAGAGCAGCCTAGACCGCGTTGAACTTAAATGTATTTAATTCAGAGTCTAGTTTACAATGGAAATAGGTACTGTAATGGCGGCCATTGACCACTAGATGTCATCAAGGTTCTAGCAAATGGGAACAAGTCGTGGCATGAGGGCAAGGAAACATCAGCCACTTCAGTAATTGCCCTGATAGGTGATACTATAGACCGCACGCGTGACACCGGCTTGTCCTCATAAAAATGTGTCTTTCCCTGGAATTATTCACAGTACTACAGTGTAACCTATTTATCTATACTTGCGAATTAGACGATCTGTCATTTTGAAGATTTCCTGACACCATTTAAAAGACTATGTTCCCTGACCGGGAATCGAACCCGGGCCGCGGCGGTGAGAGCGCCGAATCCTAACCACTAGACCACCAGGGACGCTACAAAGGAACAAACACGTGTCAGTTGGGTAGTTCGCTCATAGTGTTATCATAAATTTTTGTATGTATATAATATATAAAGGGCTACAAGCACTACTTCACCACAAATATTGCAACATTTATACTACAAAACAGAAAGCACTCCCGCAAAAAAGTTGTTGTAGTTTTTCTAAATTAGAGAGATATCTAGAGAAATAATTAGAGAACTACGTGAACTTTCAAGGCCATGCCAGTAACCTTATAAAGCTTTTATAATACAAACCTCGTGACAACACTCCTCTGTGCATGAGAACCAAACTTTAAACCATGTGGAGGAAATACACCCGCCATTTTCATTGAAACCCATCAGTCCATTTAAAAGATGATTTAAAGCCAGCGAAGGGAGGCGCTGTAAATAACTGGACTGAGTTCAGCGTGGGAAACTACAAAAAAAAATCACAACAGCGTCAAGTTACATTTCTAACCACGACTGTACCGGAAAAGTGAAGGGTATTACGTCAAAATAAAGTTTTCTAGTTGCGCTTTAAATGATTTGTTAAGTTCCGCTCCAAACATTTCAGTGACTCATATTTTTAAAGGCATATTTTTCAATGTTGAACTTAAAATGGTTACATTATAGCAGGATTGCAGTGAATTAGAAAATATAAAATCACATCGGGTTTTACATTTGAAGTGCCGCATGCGGAAGTCGCTTGTCTTGCCCGTCTGTGTGGCTGTGAGAGTGTGAGAAAGACTTGTACGGGAAGAAGAGAAAAGACCGTAGACGTGTGTGGGTGCGATTTAACTATCTGGGTTAGTATCTTTTGACCTTAAAGTCACTGTTTTTTCTCTGGTGTTCGCTGATGGCTTTTACATTTCATCGTGGCATATCTATGTTAGTTTTACGCGTGTTAGCTACGCGGCTAGAGCTAGCTTAGCAACGAAACGTAGCGCCTCATTATACCCTCTGTCTTCCTCTTCTCTCAGTGTTCTCAGGTGGCACCCAGCGCTTGGATTGACATCGACAACAAGACGACTCCATTGGATCTATTATTTCTACTAGGATCTGTGTTGATTTGAGGCGTAAAAATGTCAGGACAGAGCATTACGGACCGGATAACCGCAGCTCAACATAGTGTCACCGGCTCGGCTATTTCAAAAACTGTGTGTAAGGCGACCACACACGAAATAATGGGGCCAAAGAAGAAACATTTGGACTGTAAGTATACATTTAAAGTCGCCCCTTGTCTTATATACTTAATCTGTCTGTGATATTTGAAGATACGCGGTTTTGTAACGTTATGCTACAGCGGCGGATCGGAGGCCTCTGGTACATTTAACTCGAGCAGCTGTGCAGTGGAAACAATGCACCGGTTTTAACCCAGACGTACTCTTTTAGCTATAAAGTTACAGCTACGAAGCATTTCAAGAAAGGCATTTACCAACAATTATTGATTTTTAACTGCTTAAGTATTTCCCATGTATACATAGTCAAAAATGTACCCCATAGTTTAAATATAACCTAGACTTTAAACTGACATAGCAAAATTAGACTTGCTCATTAGAAGCAACGCAACTTTATTTATATAGCGCTTTAAAACACAGATATAACTTCAGTAGATATACAATACAATTAACATAAAGACTAAGACATAGCTAGGATGCTTGTTTAAAGAGGTTAATTCTGATTATTGTGACATTTTAAACATATGAAAGTAACTACACTGGTCTAAAATGACATCTTAAACCAAATGAGACATTTGTACTCCACAAATTGCATAAAAAATAAATTATTCAAATAAATTTAAACAGTCTCTCGACAAACTCTGTGCGGCTTACAATAAGGAAGTTTAACCTATTATTGTAAGAGATAAATTAGCGATAATACTAATGCAGCAAACCTAATTAAGCATTACTGTACAAACCAAATATTTTAATCTATATGGCAAGTTAGAAGGCTCTTGTTGTCAGTTGGGTATGGACTGCATTCACTATAGTACTATAGTTTGAGAGATAACTATAACAAACTACTCTTTATGTTGTAGTTGACATTGAAAGAGAGCAATATACACCATTGAAACCACGTTTTTTTAATTGGTGTAATAATGTAAACTGACCCTGCTGCCTGTGTCAAACGCAGGCTATTGCTTTGTATAATTTTATTTCAGGAAGTGCATGTGTGCTGTGGACTTTGACTCCGATCATTATCAGGACACTGTTTCTTTTCACTGGTCTGACAACATGTCCCCTTGTTTCAGGACAGGCTTATTTTGGTCATCGATCTCCCATTCATAGACTTTGGAATTCCTTATCTAGAGCTCAGCATGATCATTATTCACTGACATACTTGATGCTTGATGGAAACTTCTAGTCGTCATACATTTTTTAATGTCTTTTCCAAGTTTTTACAACATTTTAGTCAGAATTCTGCTCCACTGAGACAACTTAGGCCAGCCCCAGTATTCATGAAAGGATATTTTGTACATAAGACACTGTCATCAAGAGCTATGCAATTAATTAATTTCACTTCATTTGAATTCATTTCAGTGTCATTCATTCAGTCATTTCTAATCATCAGTGATATACCTGGGTCTTTTAACAGTAACTACTAAGAGGTCTACAGCCAACCCTGTCTATATAACGATGTGGTTGGAAGAGAAAAAAGTTAATTTTAAATGTCAATTATATATAGTGTTTATGTGTAAAGGAAATTAATTTTTAAAGCCATTATTATTTGTTTTAATAAAATAAAAAAAATAAAAAAAACACTGATTGATCAATGTGAGAAAGCTAAACAGTGATATGGGGTTTTTTTTGTCTCAATGTCACACAGCTCTATTTCATGATTACTTTAAGATGACTATATAAAGATCGCAGCAAAAAGCGCTGATTAAAAATAAATGTAACAAAGAGCTAGTCAAATCTTCCAAACATTTTTGCCCTTTTCTGGTCAATTAATTTTGTTCATTCTGTGTGAAAATTCAACCCCAACTCAAGATGTTTCCAGGCATATTTTAGCACATTCCCAATCATTTCCCAAATCACATCCCAAATCATTTCCCCTGTGGAGCAATAAAGCTTATCTAAATCTAAGTTAAAATATTGTTTGAAGATTGTTACCCAGGAAATGCGAAAGAACAACAAGATATTCATTTTTGACAATTTTGCCCATACCTGTGCATATTTTTACCCTTGAATTATAATTGGTGCTGTGTGTCTGCAGTAAGAGCCAGGCCCGTCTCTTCAGAGTGTAGACAGGTGATCTCTGGCTCCTCTGTGCTGCCTGTCTGGGGTTAATCTTGAGACACTTGTGCTGGCAGCAGTCACACTTGGGTTCGAAGTATTTAAAGAGGTCTGGACTCCAATCTTATGTTTGAACTATCCGCGTAGGGCCAGATTTAGCCTGTGTGTGTGTGTGCTGGGCTGTTCCGTCTTTCTCCTGTCTGGATTGCAAGTGAGATTGTGTGTTTCTTTTTTCTGGGCTGGAGAGGGGCCTACTTTGACATTCTTTAACGTTGGCATGCTAGATAAACTCAGTCGCATAGCTTCAGGACTGTGCAGCTCCCAGACGCAGTCCGTTGAAGAAGGCACAACAATCCATCTATCTCTGACAAGCACAGCAATTAACATCCTTGTTTGTTTTAAGGAAGTGTGAAATGACTCTTAAAGGTGCACTGTGTAACTTTTCGGTCGGCGGTCCATTACCTTCTTGTTTCTATGGATGTCATTGCTCTGCTTAGAATGTTCCCCAATAAGACATTAAACAAATTTACCTTAAATTAGTTCAATTACAGGTGGTTTTATTGCTCAAAAATACCTAGAAAAACAGGCATTCTGACTGTGAGCGGGGTTGCCTCTCCACAGATCTGACCTATAACTTGGTCTGGTTTGGTCTAAATGATAGAAAGATTTAATGCCATACTGTGAAACATCCCAATAACATCTCCATGAAGAAAAACATTTGGTGGACCTTCCATAGTAAACAGGTGTGGCCGATATTGTCCATTTATTGTTGCAATATTTTTATATTTATTTGCATTATCCCAAAAGCAACTTTCAGACAATATTTTAACTCGTAATCTGGATTTTAATAAAATATGTCTAAACATACCTTGGTTGAGTTGAGCGCATTATGTAAATGGTCTTTATAATTAACCACAAAAGGGCAGAAATGTCACTTCTCTATTACACTAGATGTTTCTGTCTAGTTTATTTTTAACGTTATTTTAAGCCTGTCACGATAACACATTTTTAAGTGCAATATATAGCTGGAGTAAATATAGATGATAAACGGTAATATTGAAACCAAAGCATCAAGCAGAATAATCCCTCAAAAAGTATTCTAAATATACGATATTGTTAAAAAATTAACCGCAGTCAATGAAATCAGTGAATGCAAGTTCATAATTCAACCTTCTACAGCTCAAATCTCATTGTAGTTTAGAAAAAGAATAAAAAAGTTTCCCACTGGTACAAAGAAAAAGTCCCCAAATGGAATATTGAACCCCAAAAATTGTTGTCAACCATGTGTTAAACAATACAGTATTAAACAATAAGTCAATGTAGTATTTATTGTGACAAGTATTTTTAATAGTTGTTATACACAATAACTCTACATTCTAATTTTGCATATTTTCAAAACCGCTTTTTTTTGTTATGTCTTCCCACCGCTACTAAATAAATGCCTAAAGTTTTCAATAATATGGGTTAAAGCAGGTTGTAATAAGTGTCTACTTCTGGGTTATTTAAAGGTCCATTGTGTAACTTTACTGGGAAAGGGTCCGTCACACGCTCATGGTGATGTTATGACTATGACTGTCTGGAATATTTCACAGTATGGCATTAAACCTTTCTATTGTCATGGAGACCAAGCCAGACCAAGTTACAGCTCTGTGGAGAGGCGACTCCGTTTACAGTCAGAATACCTGTTTATTTATTTATATATAGATATAGATATAGATATAGATATAGAGCCGTAAAACCACCTGTAACTGAATAATTGTAAAAATAGAGCGGTTTAATGTCACACTGTGGAACATTCCTGGAAAAGGAATGACTGATCTTTTACCAGAAAAGTTGTACAATACACATTTGGAAAAAAAAACCTTGCTTCTTGAGAAATCTGGACTTCATTGACTGCACTCTCCTTTTAGTGTTTTTTCCATTTAGGGAAGAAACTCATTTCCTCCATTTGTCTTAAATTCACATGAACGTGTAAAGCGTTTAGTTAGTGGCACTTTAAAGTTTGTGTGCGCTATCATGGAGGGATTAACTCACCGCAGTGTACAGTCTGCACTATAACTTCCTTCTGTGTGGCCATTGTTTCCATTGGAATATTTGTTATGCAAATATACTGCCTGGTTGGAAAGTCACTACCTGAATTCAAAGGAAATGATTAAATGAATTTAGCAATGTTATGGTTAAAGAAGGCATCATGTTTTTGTGGGTATTAAAGATGCACAGTGTCACTTCTAATATTGAGGCTCAGCTACTTGCTTGTCTCCATATAGATGTTAATTCTTTGCCTGGACTGTTCCACAATAAGGCATTAAAAGTATCTCCTTTGCCATCTCCATTTATTCAATTACAGGTGTTTTGTAGCTCAAGAATATGTTAACATGAATTCTTACAATGTGCAGGCTTGCTTCTCCATAGATCTGCCTATTGACCTATCTTCATTTTGATTACCCAGTTTATTTCCATACCGTGAAATAATCAAGGCAGAATCGTAATATCTCCATAGACACAAGCAGTTGGCGGTTGGCAAGTACAGAACATTGATCATTATTTTACATTTTGTTAATTAAAAACAGCAATATTTATGTAAAACAGCTTAATGAAATAGGTAAATTGACTTTAAAACTGTAGAATTGGGACTCTCCACCTCTACATAGTGACATTTCATGAGGGCACTTCTGTTATATTCATTTCTATCTAAAAACTTTTATTTCTGTCCACAGTTGCAGTAGTATTTGTCGGGAATTTGTATGTACTGATTATGCGGCATTTGTCGTTTTCAGCAAATTCCAATGATTCTGAAAGCATCTCTCGACGTTGTGTTTTGACCCTGGTGAATATTATGAGTTAACAGTATTCTGCATTTTTTTTTATTGACCTGCTAATAAATTATATTGCTATGTTTATTAGAGCATATTTTTCATTCCAAGGAATCTTTCTGTGCAACAAAGAAAACAAAATCAGCTGGTTAAAAATGACTACAATCCATGACTACACTAGTTACACCCACATAAAATAGGCAATAATTAAAAGCCCATCTATAAAAACAACAGCACTAAATAGACCAAAATTAACAATTAAAGGTCCTATATTACGCAGATTTCACTCTTGTGAGCTTTAAGACATGTTATATTGTTATTACCTCTTCAAAACATACCTGGAGTTGTGTTTTCATTGTGTGTTTCATTCAAACATGTTTGAGTAATCTCAGTTTAATCCTAATTATTAGTCTTATGTACATCTCCAAAGCTCAAAATTGCTGTTTGTCTGTTTTAGGTTTGAGAGAAGAACTCAGCTTAACCTTATGTGTTAAACATGTGTAAATTGAACAGAACACAACTTATTTTTGCTATATTTTTGATGAGGAAACAACATTCAAACATAGATCAGAATAGCAAGAAATAGGCCCTTTAAAAGACTGTCTAAATAAAAGTCTTTAAATATGACCCGGACACGTCCTCAAGTGATGTCAAATAATTTCCACTCCTAACTCGGGGAACCAATGAACTCCAGTGTTTGAAGCTAGCATGTCTACAAAGCTGCTCTCTTCACCTTTGCACACCTCACGCACACCGACTGTCGGCCACACTCTTATTCAGAACTGCCCTTATGTTCCACAGCCACACCCAGCAATGGGCATACAGACTCATTTGTACTGGGTCAATTTCAGGAATTTGAATGTTTCTATTCATGTCTCACCTGTTCTGAGGTCTGATGGCGGAGGTGGAGGAGTTTTGTTTTTGTGTCTGGTTTTCTGTTGCTTTTGGCGCCATGATCCAACCACACAATTTGGTATTATAATTATTAAACCGTAAAACGTTTTTCCCTAGCACTGTGTATAAAAGAAAACTGTGATAAGAGGTGTAATTAACAAAGATGATTACATGCTGTAGCTCCTTACCAGTAAATGGTACATGGCATTACGTGACGTCGTGAATAATGTAGTTATTAGGAAATGGAGGGTTCAAGGTTCATGAGAGGACTTTAAAAAAATAACTGCTGTTGTATTAAAGGCGCATTGTGTAATTTTTCTGGTGGAAAGCGTTTCTTTATGGAAATGTTACTGCTTTGTCAAGTTACAGGTCAGATCTTTGGAGAGGCAACCCCACTCACAGTCAGATGGCCAGTTTTTCTAGGTATTTTTGAGCTATAAAACCACCTGTAATTGAATAAATGTAAGGTAGAGCTGTTTAATGTCACACTGTGGAACATTCCAGACAGAGCAATGACATATCCATCGAAACAAGCAGGTGACGGACCCTCCACTGTAAAACACAATGCAGTTAAGAGAGTCTGAACCTCTACCTGATTTTTCTCAAACCACAATTTTCAGAATACTGCATTGATCTAAAATCTAAACTACATAGTCTGCAAGTATGTTTTTACAATAGAAATGGTGTATTTGATTGTTACTTGTATGCAGAGGAAATTATCGTAACTATTGAGATTTGCTAATTGAGTCCTTTTTTATTTTTCGGGTTGTAGTTCTATAGTCTTTTGGTTGATGCGTCGTCGTTGCATTGAGAATATCAACATTTATGAAGATTATAAGGATTTAAATGGGCCACAGCAGAAGGGAGAAGGCATAGAGTGAGTTAGCTGGAGTTCTGGTAGTGATTGGACATTTTAACCCACCTTTCCACTTGAAGTTGCTCTTTATTAGTTCTCCTCTCTGTAGTTTTTGTACCGTACCCTAATGATCTCGAGAGCTTATTCCAAAGTCACACCACGTCCTTTTTAGTCGGCCAAGTCAACCAAGAATTTCTTTAGCTGACTGCAGCTCTTGTGATTTTATGATTTTTAACTGGTTTCTGATTAGTTTTTTCTCCCTCTGTCACCTCTTCTCCCCGAGCTCTGTGCTGGGGCATCGAGTGACTACACTAGAGTGTGCTGCAGACGTCCCACTTCTGCTTAGTCTGGGCTTTAATACACCTGTTTTAGGTTGAACAAACTATTTTTGTGCATTCATAGGGCAGTAAGGTTTAAAGGGCCCATTTAATGCTATTTTCTGATCTATGTTATGATGTTTCCTCCTCAAAAACATATCTGGAATTGTTTGTTTCATTCATACATGTTAACACCAAACCCTGCGTATTTATTCTCTCAAACAGAAAACACTCTGTTCCACTTTATGACACTAAGAACATTTGGATGCTTTCAGCCCTGGAATTGCCATTTTCTACTGAAGAAAAGGTAAAAGGTTAACTTAAACTATCGCTTCTTGACAACACAAGGTGGAATATTTGAGCTTTGGAGATATAGACAGATGAATAATACAGGATTACTTAACGCGTGTGATCAAAGCACAATTCCAGGTATGTTTTTAATTAGGTAACATTATAGTATGGCTAAAAAGAGTCAATTTTGTGTAATATAGGACCTTTTAGTCAAATGTCCTAATGTCAAATCCGTCTAGTCATCCAAAACTTAACTGGTTGAAAAATATTGGTATTGGTATTAACAATGTATGGCCAACAGTGGAAAGGAGAATAGGTGGAGTGAGTTAGTAAAGAATTATGCTTTTAATCTGCAATTTTACACACGAATATCCCGTTTTAAGACAACTTTTTCAGCCCCCTTTTAGTCGTCATATGGATGCACAGAACATGTCTTTAGCGGACCAGCAATTTCTTGACTTGAATGTAGCCCTAGTATTATGACACCCGCTTATTTATTGCTGCTGTGGCAAATGTGTGGAGCCATATTTCGCCAGACTCATGACTCTACAGTGAACCTAGAAGTGATTGTGAAATGTAAAGGAACTTGAGCTAACCTTGACTTCCATCTTTTGTCTCTGGCGCAAGAATTGATCTGATTAATTGTAACTAGGCAACTATTTAAAGGTCCTGTAACACATTTTATGGTCTTATGAACATGTAAAACGGGACCAGTTTAGTTTAAACAGTTTGCAGTGCTCTAATGTCATTCCTCACTTACCTTTTGTGATCTGTGCATCCTAATTGTTCACCGTGATGAGTTATAAGCGCTAGCAACTATGTACTTCCTGATTAATGAACTACAAAGCATTTTAGAATTACATACAAATGGTGCACATCTGACTTATTCTGAGCTCAAAAGCTGCTTATACAATATCTGTTCTGGGGTGTAAATAATCACTGGCTATTTTTAATCGTTATCTTGTGCATAAACAAAATCCAAGACAAATTAGAAATTGTTTTGTCTAGTCAACTAATCAAAAAACAAATTGTTGACTAGTCTACCACTAAAATCCCTAGTTGTAGCCCTGCGCTAGCCTCTACATCCTACATCGAGTGTGCTTAAATATCAGGAAGTATCGTAACTCATTGTTGTGGTGTCAGCAGAGTTTTGCCGGCTCTTGTGTTCCTGCGCCCGAAGTGACTTGTAAGGGGATAGACATTTCCGGTACAGGAAGTGTCCCTGTAGTTCCTAAAGCGAGCTCTGAATCGCCCAGGATAAACAGCCAACAGGAAGTCATTACATAATCCCGCCCCCAGAGCGCTAGGAGACGATCACAAGTCAGATTGGCTCAGATGTTTTTGATGCTCTTCCCGTAATTATGGCTCTGATTACACGACTGCATGACCTCAGAGAACTGCAGCCAAGGAATGTGTTTGATAGTGTCTGCATGTTATAATCATGTTATCTTAAATCCTCCCTCAAGCTTTTCAAACTCAGCTACATCAAACTGCAGGCTGTATGGGCGTTATCCACACCAGGAAGTAACAAGCACAAATAAAGCATTCCTTAACCATCAGGTTCTTAAAAAAGTATTCAATCTTTCAGCATTCGTGCAGAATTAAAGGTGAACTATGTAACTTTTCTGGTGGAGGGTTTGCCACCTACTTATCTAAACAGTTTGCCGTGCTCTAAAGTCATTCCTCACTTACCTTTTGTGATCCGTGCATCACAAAAGGTAAGTGAAGATGTTATTGCTTTGCCTGGAATGTTCCACAGCATGGTATTAAATTCTATCTATCTCACATTTATGTCATTACACTGATTTTTTTATTGCTTAAAAGTGCCTTAAACACCTACATTATTAGAGCTGACCTGTAGCTCAGTATGTATGTAGTGCAGTATTTAACTTTCAGGAGATGGCACTTTACATAGAAAAAAAATAGAAAAGCAAAACTATACTTCAGAACATTCTCCAGGGAGATTGTAGCTAAAGAAACAACACTTCCATGGACACAGGCCCTTCTCTAAGCCATGACTCGAAGAAGAACACTTATTTTTCAGTACAATAAACAAAAAAGAAAACATGCTTTTATTTTAGTCTATTTTTGGGGCTAAAAAGTTACATGCTGTGACTTTAAATTAAATATAAAGAAAAATGTGTTGACCACTGTATTATATGATCAAAACTAACACACCCACAGAAAATACTCAAATCATCAGTGCTCACAGAAGAAAACTCTATGGGCTAAAGAGTAGTTCCAGAGAATCCATTGCACAGTGTTGCTGCAGATCTCATACTTCCTTTTTTGCAAAAGGCTTTACTCATCACTTCCGTTCTCATGTTCTTCTTGGCCCATCAGCCGGCCTCATGTGCGAATGCAGCCGCACTCTCCGAGCTACTTTAATCCGACTCCAGTCATGTTACCCCTTTTGGAAACCCTCCATGGAAGCACCACCAGAACGCTGCTTCTTATAACTAAAGCCTTGTCTGACTCTAGCAGCTGCCCAGTTTTCTTTGGCCACTGCTTCAAGCCACGTTTCCTTCTACTGTGTCAGCTCTGCCAGAAGTCAGTTTTGTTCATCTCTCTGCCTGGGATGGGACAGTATTAAGGTATAACATGATATTAAAATGCTTGGGCTTCCTGACAGTACTGACAGCTTGTTCATTTCACTGCGTCTGTGGAAAAACAGCACCCCTCACAGCCTTGAGTTCTTGCGATTGACCTGGGATGCCCAAAGCAAAATGAAATTGGTGACAGTAATAATTAAACTTTAAAAATCTGGTTTAATATTGTAAATTTCAATAGTTTATTGTGTTCTTAACTTTTGACGCCTATATTGGATCTATAATTTCACCAAATTATACTGTTTTCAATTTTACAAAATGTTAAAATACAATGCATACAGTGTAATTGTTAAGTTATATCTGGAGATCATCTCACAACCTCCAGGGAGGTTTTGACCCCCACTTTGGCAACCACTGATATATAGGGCTATCACGTCACAGTAAATAGCCATAGTCTGAAGTCTGTTTCAGTCCAAGTATGCCGTGCTTTATAGACTTCACTGAAGCCTTCTTGTTTTGCCTTAATAATTGTTTCCCCAAATCTCTGTGCAGTGAAGTAGTGAATAAACAAGGAGCGATGTCAAATTAAAACATATTTTCATATTCACAACTCCCTTGTTTTTTTTAAAGGTGCATGATGAAACTTTTTGGCTGGGGATCAGTCACCTGCTTGTTTCTATGGATATATCATCGCTCTGCCTGGAATTTCCACAGTATGACATTCAACAGCTCTGCATTACATTTATTCAATTACAAAATACCTACAAAAACAGGCATTCAGACTGAGTGGGGTCGCCTCTCCACAGATCTGACATATAACTTGGTTTGGTTAGCTAGAAAGGTTTAATGTCATATTGTGAAACTTTCAAGACAAAGCATTAACCTCTCCATGGAGAAAAGCATTTGACCGGCCTTCCACCAGAAAAGTTACACAATGTATCTTTAATATACAACTCCACAAATCCAATTTCACGCTGTCCCATCCCATTCTCTATGATCTGTGCACTGATGGACGTACATTTGTGTTCTGGAGTGACTTTATTTATTACATTGTTTATCTCTGCTGTTTCCGTTAACAGTTTTGTCTCTTTTGACTCTCTGGTGCGTGTCATTCTCAGAAACACTTGTGACCTGAGTGGCACATTGCCAATATAAATAAGTTCATAGTAGCACTGCTCTGGGCTATCATTGACAGTGGTTTTCAATACAGTATGTTTGTTGTTGTAGGAAACCTCGTTGTTTGACCTAAAATGTTCTTTTAAATGGAAGGCTGGCCGCTGGCAGACCATCTCAACCCACAGAAGGAGCGACAAAATGCATAGAACCCACTGTGACATGTTTGTCTAAATTGGAGAGTCATTATGCAAATGTTGGCAGGGATTTAATGAGCTTTTCCAGTCTGGTATTAACAGCAATGTAGACAATTTTACATATATTTCCGTAGATAGTAAAATACAATACAGTAACAACCAGCAATAGAAAACGCAAAATGCCATAAACATATTTTCAAGTGACAAACTATACCAAAATGCCAATTTATACCAATTTTTATGACCTACTTTTGAAGTTTGACTTTCTTTTTTTCCCTTTCAAATTGCTTTGTTATGAACATTACATACACAATACAACATATAGCGTTACTGATTGAATCTGAGACTGGCACAAATCACAAAGGCTGTACTTCTTTAGCCTGTCTCTAGAAAGATAATCTTCCTGTACCTGTTGTTTAGACCTCTGCAAACATGTTCTGCAATACAAGGGATTCTTGTATTAGTTTTTCATTTCAGGATTCAGTCTCCTCGTACAATGTGAACTCTGAACAGAATCCTACTTTTTAATCTTAAATCTCAAATCTAATATTTGTCAGAAAAATTGCAATTGATTTTTATTCCAAAATTGTACAGCTTTAATTTAAATTTACTTTTATCAGACTGAGCGTCTGATTTCAGTTCAGCG
Source organism: Odontamblyopus rebecca (assembly GCA_030686955.1). Classification (NCBI taxonomy): domain Eukaryota; kingdom Metazoa; phylum Chordata; class Actinopteri; order Gobiiformes; family Gobiidae; genus Odontamblyopus; species Odontamblyopus rebecca. The sequence continues at coordinate 29,539,037 of CM060664.1, forward strand.
GTGCGTGTCCGTCCAGATAGAGCTTATTAAAGTCTCATAGCCTCAGTCTCGGAGCAGAGCGACGGGCAGCTTGTCTTACACAGATCAGCACCAGAGGAGAAAGTGGCTGGTGATTCTGTACCCTCTGCAGCCATGTCAGGAGCATCTGAAAAGGCCTTTGTTGTCACATGGGAGACCCATTGTCTGTATAAAAAGCATAAAGGCTTTTGTGTAAAACACTGAGGAGGATTCATGGACCACCCATGTAAACAGGCCTCAGTGGGTCACAACGCCTCCCACTCCAGTCAATGTTACTTTAAGGCAGCTTCAATAAAGGACACTGTTCCACTGGTATGTGTGTATTTGTACAGTCACAGATAGCATTTGGTGCACTTTGCTTTATATTGTGCCTGGTTGTAAAATATCTCCCCAGTCGTATGCCGTTTTCACATGTTAACACGCTCTGTGTGCACTGGATATAGTTGTATTTACTTCACAATTGTGTTGGTCCTTTTTACACGCACCGCACATCACTCACCCCAATCGCCGCACCATGAGTACGGAAATCAAACCTCTGACCTTTAGGGTTACGGATGAGCAGCAACAGCAGTATGTTTATATTTAATACAGTCTACAATATATTATAAGATGCAGGACAGTTGGATAATAATTCAAAACAATTAACTAATTCATCAAAACAATTATAAAAAATGCACCTGTTTAAAAAAAAAACTCTTTGGCGGGAGGACCCCCAGACCCCCTATATACCATAAAATACCAAATATAATAAATAACCAGGTTTCACTTAACCACCGGGTCCCCTTTAAATGGCCGGTCCAGGTGTATATTTTGATAAATAACCTCTAGTTCCAAATAAACAGCGAGTCCAATGTATTATGCCCCAGCAGTCGTTCTGGCTGCTCAAACCCCCAGTTCCCATTTTTTTGTGCTTTGTATAACCACGACATCATTAGTGAGCAGCAACACCATAGAGAGCATGATGTTTACAGCCTACATAGTAGCAGTTTGACTTCAGTTCAGTCCTGCCTTTACGAGACTGGTTGTGTGACTTGGAACCTTCACTGAAAAAGTGGATGATGATGTTGCTGTAAAAGTGGATGATGATGTTGTAAAATCCCTATTTTGAAGTGATGTAAAAAAAGAAAGAAACTTAGCGGGCAGGAAATTGAAGCAGTTTTTATGAATTTTGGTAATATTACTTGAGTTTGGTAATTCGGAGGAAGCAGCAATGTCATCGTAGCTGCTGTGGCGTAAGAGGAAAGTTGTGGCAAAGGGGCAAGGAAAGGCAGGGGACAAGGCGGTAGGAATCGTGCTGACAAGGTAGGCAAAGTAGTCCCCAGGCCAACTGTAAATTATAGTCATACTGGTTAAAAGAATTTGAGTACTATATTTTCCCAATTTTTGTGTGGAAGGAATTAATCGCCTGCCCCAAATTGCCGCCTGGTCTCAAGTAAATGGCTGGTCTCTTCAGTGACGGAAACAAATGGCAAATGTTATTTTATGGTTAAAAATAATTACCACCATCCAATATTATATTTTGATTTGTACTCTACTCATTTACTTGATCGACAGTTTTCCTAGATTATAAAAAAGGAGCTGGAGAATGTAACTTGAAAGAGAATGTAACTTGTTTGAAATATTTATTCTCTGGCCATCAAACCCCTTTGGCATGAGATGGCTATGAATGTTAGATAGCTTGGAAGGCTCTGTCTGAGTCATATGATTCTCCGGAGTATGAAAAATTAAAACAATTTGGTGGTTCATTCATAGGATCTAAGGTGCAGACAAAATATTAAAAATATAGATTTTTAAAAAAAATTGTTGATACAATATTATTGATATTGTGTTAATATATTGGGACAAGTTTTTTTTATTCATTTCACAAAATAAATTTGCAGTTTCAAAAGCATTTTTGGGAGGGAGGGTTATTTTGAGAAAGTTGTATTTGCATCCTGGGTCCAATGGAAAAAATTGTAGAAAAGAAACCGATCCACACTGCAGTTTTTTGGAGCTCCCAATTTTAGAGAAAACATGAAATATAAGTGTCATTAGCACTGTTTTGATGTAAAATATATTTGTTGTTTTAAAAGAGTGATTTCTTGCAGAATATGTAATAATTCCGATTATCACATGTATCGCCACTGGCCATATAGCGTGATCCCTCATGTTTACATCCATTTATCCTGACATCATTTTGTGCCATTTCCTCCTAATTATCAGGTTTCTCTCATGTGAAAATGTCGCCTATCATTTGCCTCTGCAGATAAAATGCAAATGTCTGTTATCTGTTAGTTAACAAAATGCCCGAGCCCTGTGAGTGAGGACAGTGTTGAATCTCTCTCTGTCACAGGCTGCGTTTCATCAGAATGTCAGGTTGTGCTGGCGTGTGCATTTGTGCGTCCGTGCGTAGATATATGGAGCACAGCCATCATTGATCAGCGCTGTGGCCATGATGGAAAGAGGAACCAACCATGAGGCATTTCCTTTCACTTAAGTCCAGATGGTCATGGCCCCGCGGAACTGAAGATGTTGTGTTTACTGACTGGGCTGCCTGATTTTTTTTAGAAATAAAACGTAGAATTGACATTTATTTGATTAGATTTGCAGTTCATGTTTTAATAATAGAATTCTGTGCAGAAGAATTGACAAAAACACAAGATTGAAATAGACTACATGTCAAAAGAAAGACAGAACACATCAAATATATGAAGTAAGATGTATGGATTTATGTAGCAAAGAAAAATAAAAGTTAAATAATTCTATACATCTTGCTTTATATGTTTGATGTCTCCTGTATGTATACAAAATGTAAAAAGCGGTAAAAATAAAGAAGAAAAAACACTGAATGAGGGGGTGTGTCCAACCTTTTGACTGGTAGTGTATAAACTGACAAACTAAAACAAGAACGAAAACTACATGGTTAGTAGCAGTTATGCAGAATAGGATGAGATGTTTTGATATTTAGTACGTGATATTGCAGGCTTTGCGCAATATGACCTAATAAACTAATACAAGAATTGCATGCATTTTTTTCCCAGGATATTTTACATTCTGTTACCTAAATAATTGCAGTTTTTGCGATTTGATAATTGTTTACTCAAATTGTGATTTTGATTAAGTTTGCAATTTATTATGCATCCTTACTCAAGATTAGACTGGAACCACATTTTATTATCTTATGCAGTATTATCACCATTCAATTTCCCTTGATTTATAGATTAAAAATTGGTCTTTTGAGGTCATGATGAAAGCAATTTCCTCTAGCTCCGCTTTGGAGAACTGTTTGTCTGTCCTTAAAGCCAAAGTGCAGGTAAACATGGCGTTGCTTGCTGTGCCCACCATCACTTTATCAGCAGTGGTTCCCTCGAGGTTGTGGTTTTGAACTGGGACAGATAAGGGAAAATGAGGAACTGCCGTGAAGAAAGTCTGTAACATGAAGTTTCTCTAAGCTTATATTGGAATGATTTAGGAAAACATCTACTCCCAGATAAATTGGAAGAAAACAGATGGATTTTCTGACAAGCATTGTTAGTGCGATTCAATTTTCGATTTGTTGTATATGATTCTTTTCAAAGTTCACATTTTGTCCATAAGAAATTACCAAAAGACTCAAATGTGAACTGCTAAATAGCAATGCACCGATCTGATACTGTATAATGGATACTGGATACAGATCTAAAATATAGGGTAGTTTTTTATACAGGATATTTTGTGGTTTGCAGAGGAAATTATGGTACATAAAAAATGTCAGCCTTTGCCATTTGAAAAGACGCAGTTATCAGATTGCAATCTTGATTTAATTGTGATTTATCTGCAGCCCAACGCTGAGCTCTTTACCCCTACCTCACGTTCCACTCTCCTCTCCACAGACCTGATCCAGTGCACAAATGAGATGAATGTGAACATCCCTCAGCTGGCCGACACACTGTTCGAGCGGACCGCCAACACCAGCTGGGTGGTGGTCTTCAAGTCCCTCACCACCACACACCACCTGATGGTCTACGGCAATGAGGTTAGCCTGGTTTCCCTTCACAAATGTTATTATTGCACAAGATTTGAGGAAGGGAACTTAAGGTTACCACTTTTATGCAACTCACCAATGTCCTCTTTTTATGTTACAGAGATTTATTCAATATCTGGCTTCAAGAAACACCCTTTTCAACCTCAGCAACTTTCTGGACAAAAGTGGTTTACAAGGTACAATGCTGTTATGATACTAAAATTTGGAACTCGATTGTAATACTAAAAAAAAAAAAACTCTTTATTGAATGTGACTTTCAACATTAAATCATAGTGCTTTCTTTTATATTACCATGTGGTCTTATAACTATGTAATCCCTCAGTTATCCTGGTAATGGTCCTTGAGCGTATACTAGTCTAGTTTGTGTGGTCTTATACTTGTTCTGATACAGCTCAAGATCATTCTAAAGCTATTCAGGGAATTTCTGTCCTGTGAATGTGACATTTTTTGTATTGATACCTGCTCAAATGAGTGTCTGGTTGTTATTACTAGTTTTGGTGACTGTAAGTATCTGCTTTTTTGATACTTTTGACAACCATAGTACAGACCCAACAAAAGGTTATTTCACACCACTGTGCACTGAAGTATGCCAAGACATTTTCCTGACCGTCTCATATGTTTCCAGGTTACGACATGTCAACATTCATTAGGAGGTATAGCCGCTACCTGAATGAGAAGGCTGTGTCTTACAGACAAGTTGCTTTTGACTTCACTAAAGTGAAAAGAGGGTAAGCAGCTTTGATTACCAATGCTCCACAGTATTGGATCTCACCCTGGGTCACACGGCCGCATGTCCTACATCCATTAACAGCTCTGTCAGAAGACCTGGGAAAACTCAGTCTGTTCACTTTCAAAACATAAAACATCATCAGGAATGTTATGTGATAGGGCTGCACCATTTGGGGAAAAATATCTAATTGCCATAAGATTTGCAATTTATGTTTTAATAATATGATTCTGTTCAAAGTGTCATAATAATTTCAAACTCTATTTTGATACTAAGGAATTTGCTTAATAGACTGATTACGATATCACACTGAAGATAAAAAGTAGTAGAATGTAGTTTTCATATGCAAAATAATAGTATTTCTTTATTCAAAGCATGAGGTCTTGTATTTGTTGTGATGAAATTAAAATAATACTAAAATTGTTCAAGAAACATACGGTTTTATCCTGCTAATGTGATTTCAGTTTTGATACTTACTCAAATGAGCATCTTGTGTCCATATTAGGGTTAGTATCGATTAGCATCTCATTTTCTATATTTTTGACAACCCTAGTTCAATGTTCACTTTTTAAAGTATTGACAAAAAGACTGAATTAAGAACTGACAAACTAATATAAGAATCACATTTCAAAACACTACAGTTTTAGCAGTTTCTATGAAGAATATTTTATGGAACAGATTAAGCTACTTTAGAAAATTGTAGCCTTTGCGAATTGCAAATTATGCCCATTGCTAAGCAGTTATTTTAAATACTGCTTATTGCCCCACAGTTTTCACAAATAGTGAAGTGAAACAAGTTAACAAAGGTCTCTTATGAAATTGCTGTCTTGGTTAAAATTGCCCTTTTTTCTTCAGGTCGGATGGTGTAATGAGAACCGTGAACACAGAGAAGCTTCTGAAGACGATTCCCATCATCCAAAACCAGATGGACGTCCTCCTCGACTTCAATGTACGACTTTTATCCTTAACTGTAGTTTCACTCTTTTACGGCTGTATGATTTTGGAAAATATCTCATGGCAATTTTTCTGACAAGTATTACAATTGTGATTAGATTTGCAATTTATCTTGAAAAAGTTTAATTCTGCACATTGTGAATAACTCCAGGAGCTTTGCCCTTTGAGTGAAATATGAACTGATAAACTAATACAAGAGTCCTACACATTTTATAACATGCTTTTACAGGTCTAAACTACAAGTACGACCAGGTTTTTTGGAAAAATTCGTTATCTTTAGAAGTCAGGGCACCTTATATAACATTAACTATCTTGCACAAAATTTAATATAATATCAGCCTACACTACATAAAAAGTGATTAATGTGAAGAACAGTTATTTTATAGAGAACAATTTGTTAGCAAAGTAATTGCAACCATTGCAATTTGGTAATTATGTGAATTCAACTTGCAATTTCAATTCAGTTTCAGTATATTGTGCATCCCTCCCCTGTTTAATCTCACATGATTCTGACCCTCTTCTTCTCCTCCACAGGTCAATGCCAATGAACTGACAAATGGAGTGATCAATGCTGCCTTCATGCTTCTGTTCAAAGATGCCATTCGACTGTTTGCAGCCTACAATGAGGGCATCATAAATCTTCTTGGTAGTTTTTTTTTTTTTTACTACTCTGCCTTGGGTCCTTTGCAAAAATACGAAAAAAACTAAACAATTTTCAGACATTTAAAATACCATATCACTTATAAAACCAACCATTATATTACTCTAAATATACTTAAAGGAACTGTATTTAATTAACATCAGTTTATTCTTTATTTGTCAGGGACCATGTACAAATCACTTAATTTTACAAAAGAAAAAATGACTTGTACCAGATTTAGCTACAGCTAGTTTTCATCTGCTGTCCCTGGGAAGGTGAACATACATTAAAAGTACAAATTTCATTACCTTACGTTCTCATTTTGCTAAAACTCATAATATATTTAAGATATTTTCTATAACAGTCACATTCTTTTTCCCAGTTTGGCCATTTTTTTCAGTTTAAACATTTAGTTTCTGGAGAATTCATAATTGTTACCTAGAAAAACTCCTTTAATGTACACAGAAATTATAATCTGACAAGTACAAGAAAACACCTTTAGTTTGATGGATTAATGTTTAAAGTATCAGAAAAAAATGTTTCTTGTGCGTAAATTGTGTAAAATTGTGCCAAACTTTTGGACAAAATTCTCCCTAGCATGAAGTCATCTTTTAGAATCAACATGTTTTTCCACTTTTCTTTGCAAATTGTCTCTTGATTTGTGCAAAGCTAACATTTATATTTACAATAGTTATAATCCCACCAAATTAAGTCAAAATTAGAGCGTTATAAAAATCTGTCATACACAGTTTATTGTTGTTTTTGAAGATTACATTTCATTTGAACATGTCTACCTTGTATCTCGGGGACACAGTTAGAATCCATCCATCCATCCATCTTCTCCCGCTTAATCCAGCTGGGTCGCGGGGGCAGCGTGCTGCCCAATACTCATAGCACCTGACCCCCCCTATGAACCCCTCTGCAGGTGGTGAGCCCACAGGAGGGTGGACATCATGGTCCTTGATGTTGGTTCATAGGGGTGCTGCATGTTTTGGGTTGATGGGGGGAAACCGGAGCACCCGGAGGAAACCCATCCAGACACGGGGAGGAACATGCAAACTCCACACAGAAAGGCCCGGGCGACCCGGGGATCGAACCCGCAACCTTCTTGCCACCACCAGTTAGAATTTAAAATCAAAATCTTTCATTCGGTATAGATTTTTTTCAAGTCAGTCTGAATATATAGTGAGACTACCATAGACTGGATTGCAAAGCTTTGCACAGTATTCAATTTTAAAAGAGTGTTGTTGGCATTCCTCTCACAGCACAGATTATAATTACTAGTACATGGCCTGGGATCCTGATGGCTTCCTGCAGCCTCTCCACAGACTGCTAACAAGCTGATTTCAAACAAACTTTACAGGGGGCTGTCATCAAACATTCAGCATTTGCATTTGTTCTGAATTTTGATTTGATTCAAGTTCAAAATTAATATGCACCAGGCATTACTCTCAAACTTAAGTTTATTCTAGTTTAGTGGCTCCCAAGCTTTTTACACCAAGTACCAATCCACCAAAGAAAATATTTGACATTCTGAGTATCACCAGATCTAAACCAGGATTATAACACATTCCAGGTCTAATCTAAAGCTAAATCAGGTCTTATAGTGGACTCCATAATTTCCACTGTAGTTTTAAACCAGAAATTAGAACAAAAAGTTGATCAAATTGGCTCACTACACTAGGCAAACCTACAAACTGTAGAGCTTGTGCATCACCGTTTGAGAAACAGTGTTCTTGTTCTTAATCTTCTCTTTTTGCTTATGTTACATCTTTATCAACAGAAAAATACTTTGACATGAAGAAAGTACAGTGCAAAGAAGGTCTCGACATCTATAAGAAGTTTCTCACACGAATGACTAGGATTTCAGAATTTCTCAAAGTTGCAGAGGTAAGTTTGTACTGACATAACAGCATCTACAGTGTATATATAGCACACGGCTTTTGCACAGTACTGAGTTTTTCCTTGACATTGCAGCAAGTAGGAATTGACCGAGGAGACATCCCAGATCTGTCTCAGGTATGCACAGCCTCTTTCTACACACATCCTAACATGACTAACTGGCATCTTTGCTATTACTAATTTAACAGATTTAACCTGAACTTTCTTATTCTTGGCTTAGCAATAAAAATGGCCAAATTTTGGGATATCGTAGGTTGAGTTACATTGTGGTGTATTATATCAGGTGTAGGTGTTCTTAGAAGGCACTAACACTTGATAATGTCTACACTATTTACAGTTTTATTAAAGCGTGAAGAAAGACTTAAATCATAATCAATAATCAATGGCTAATTAAGAATGATGCAGGCCAAGTAACCTTTAAAGATGCACTGTGTAACATTTCTGGAGGGGGTCTGCAACTTGTTTGTTAATGCTTTGGTTTAAATTGTCCACAGTATGGTATTAAACTAATCTGTCTTGTATTTATTCAACTATAGGTGTTGTTTATTGCTTAAAAATATCTTAAAAAACATCTATTCTTACTGTGAGTGGGGTTGTCTTCCCACAATTCTCACCTGTAATTTGGTTTACAAGTCTCCATGGCGAGTCCTAAGTTACAGTCATACTGTGGAACCATCTAGACACATCTCCATGGAGACAAGCAGGTTATGGACCCTCCAACAGGCAAGTTGCAGAGTGCACTGTTAAATTGTTAGGGTTAGAAGTTGGGGCGAGGGTTGCACTATGTCAAGTGTATTTTTAATCAAGTAGTTACTAAGCTTGATTCATTCTTAAGTCTATTTTTCATCAAGTCTGTTTGTTCATGCTCTATTATGGATTAAGTTGTAATTATTATAGAAAATGTTATCAAAAACAGTTATGACTTGGACAAAAGTGACTGAGCAACTAGTCTTGTATGTTTTTAGAAGGTAAGGGATGTTTAATGTGGATTATCTAGGCCATAGACGCTATCATACACTAAATTTGTTGAACGTCTGGTCATGTTTTTAGTCATATAATCTTCTTGTTTGTTGGTCAAGTTTCTCTCGGATCCAAAATTTGGCTATTACCATTTGCTGACAGGCTGGCCCCTGCAGCTTTATCCTCTCCAGTACTCGCTAGGCAGTCAGTGCATGAGCCTGTAGTTAAAACTAGAAGCTCTTCATAACCACAGTCACTCCTGACCTTGCCCTGTGTACAGCAAATAAAGGTGTGAATCCAACTCTCACTGCTTTAGTCATCACTACCACAGAGCAGGTGTGTCCGAGCCAGGTGAGAGAATTAAAGGGACTGTGCCTGATTTTTACTGTTTTAGTGTGAAAAACAAGACTAGTTCATACTAATTTGCAGTGGTCCAAAGTTATTCCGCAGCTATGCATTCTAAGCATCGTAATTATTCACTGTGATGACATTATAAGCGCTTTTAATAACCTTAGAAGACAATTTTTTGTGGACATATTTTGATCTCTAGAGCTGCTGAGACAAAGTTTTTCCAAAAACATGGGGAAAAAAATCAGGCTCAGGTCCCTTAATCTTTGAGGATAAGCTAATTTAAGAAGAGGTCTTTATATGGTCTTAAACAGTTACCACCTTTATTTTCTGTATTTTTCCTTCCCTATCTCCTTCAGTTTACGGTGTGCGTAAGTATCTGAACATTTTCTCTCTCTGTCTCTGTGCTGTATTTGGCTGTGCTCAGTAATTGGCATGCCTCAGTGTTATACGACATAATGTGCCTTGTCAGTCTTTTCACTGTATTCTAACTTAATGTGTTCCAATGACTTTGCTGCCAGGCCCCCAGTAGCCTGTTGGATGCCCTGGAGCAACATCTGGCCTCTTTAGAAGGAAAGAAAGTCAAAGATTCGACGGCGGCCAGCAGGTAGGTCCAAACACTCTGACAACACTGGTCAACAATTCAGGAAGTAGCACAGCCCCCTCATTGTTTTAAAATTGTATGAGTATGACATCATGACATTTAAACGCCGACCAGACTGCCCTGAAAAGGAACATTGTTTAGTTAAAGGGCACATGACAGGTTAGACTAATAATTTGACTCATTTTATTATATTTAGAACTTGACATATACGATATTCGAATCAACTTACTGCACACGAGAAGCAGAAGTGACATCCATCCATCCATCTTCTCCCGCTTAATCTGGCTGGGTCGCGGGGGCAGCTTGCTGCCCAATACTCATAGCACCTGACCCCCCCTCTGAACCCCTCTGCAGGTGGTGAGCCCACAGGAGGGTGGACAACATGGTCCTTGAGAGAGCTAATTCCAGACAAACGCTCGTCTAAATAACAGTGAAATCATTTACCTTTATTAATTTTGTTAGATAAGGTCAATTTCTTTGCTGTATTGAAGGAACTCATTGCCAGCTGTTATCTTGGCGTGTGTCATTAGAGGTATAATACTCCCTACAATGGATGCGTAGCCAGACTGTACTAGACTACACTGGACAACACTATCACAGTGTGTTCAAGGTTCATATCTCCAGGTGGTGGGTCCCGTACTGATGGTAAATAAACTTTGCCGTTCTTCATCGTGCTTCTATTTTACACCTCTTGGGCTACTACAATTTATTTTACTGCAACTTTAATCATCACGCTTTTATTTAGTTAAGTGTTGGTTTAAACTTTTAAATGCGTTCCTGGCTCATAATCGTCCCAGCATTTTGGATGGAATTTTCCGTATTCTAGTACTTCCTGTATTTCTTTTCAACTTTTTTTCCACAAACCGCCACTTTACGGATTTAAAACTATGATAATTTTTTACCACAGACACCTTCCCACCAAACATTAATCATAACATTAAAACCGGTCATACGCACTTTAAGTTTATGTATTTACTGATGCTATTTGATGATGTTAAAAAGTTTAGTCTGTAACCTGTGCCGGTGTTGCTCACTTTGCCTTTTCTGACCCAGGGCCAGCACTCTGTCCAATGCGGTCTCGTCTCTGGCTAACACGGGCATATCCTTCACCAAAGTGGATGAGAGGGAAAAGCAGGCTGCGCTGGAGGAAGAACAGGCTCGCCTAAAAGCACTAAAAGTATATTTGTTTCCTCACCTACATTCCTTTGAGTTTACAGCATCCAGTTAATGTGCAATTGACTTGGAGAAGGACTGACACCGGAGCCACTTTCAGTTCTGCCATTGTACACAGTGTTGTTGATAGGGATGTAACAATACTCAATACTCAGAATCAGAATTACTTTTATTCATCCCCGAGGGGAAATTTTCTTTGTTACAGATGCAACCAAGTAGTTAGAATAAAGTTTCAAAAATAAAATAAGATAAATACAATAAGATAAAAGTTAAAAATAGTTCTCTCTCAGAAATTATTTACATCAGAGACATATTTACAACTATATACATGTGTGAGCAGGGAATTGGATATTACAGTAGTTTGTCAGTGATTTAAAGTGCAGAGTTCAACAGTTTGATGGCGACAGGCAGGAAAGATTTCCTGTGTCTCTTAGTGGAGCAGCGCGGCACAGGAAATCTTTACCGTAAATGTACCGATTCATGTGATCCCTATACCTGTACATATTGAAATGCGAGAAACATATATTGTTGCATCCCTTGTTGTTATTGTTGACTGGACTTTTGTGGAAAATGCAGTTGTTTATGATCACGCTTCTCTTTTTCAATCTGTTGTTGTCCAAGGAGCAGCGTCTGAAGGAACTCCAGAAGAACCCGACGGCGGCCACCACAGACTCTTCTCCTGTCTCCACAATGGGAGGCACCATCAACTCTGCCCCAGCTATCGACCTCTTCTCCACCCCGAGCTCCAACAACAGGTTAGGACACTGTTAACTTTGCTGAGTTACACCTCTTGAGAAGCTGTTTTTCCCAAAAATCCCTGGAACTGACAATCTCTACACAACAAAAGATAAAAGGTAGTTGTTAACTTAAACTACAAGGTCGAACAGAGCAATTTGAGGTTTGGAGGTGTAGACAGACTAATAATAAAGGACTACTCAAACATTTGAATGAATCAAAACACAAAACCAGGTATGTTTTTGATGAGTTAACACACGAACATGGCTTAAAGCTCACAGAATCACCATCAACTCCAAAGAAGTGTAACATTGAGAGCAAAACTGGAAAATAAAATTAATCAAAAAGTGTGAGTCCAAAATTGCGCAACATTCATTTTAAGCTATGCCAAAATCTTGTCTTGTCTCAATCGTGTGTCTCATGTTGTCTCGTGGGAATTTTCTCTTCCCATGTCTAAACAAATCCAATCCAAGTTTATTTGTATAGCACATTTTATAAACAAGACCAGCGTTTCCAAAGTGCTGCCCGTAGCAATGTAAAACAAACAACAATTACATTCCAGACACATGAAACTAATGAAAGCATAAATCATAAAATCAATAAATAAAAGCAGTACTAAAAAGAAAGTACTTAAAAGAAACGTTATATAGTTTCAACAAATGCTTATGCACTTCTTTAGTCGTTAGCCCCTGAATCTGTTACGATTTGTTACTGCATTTACAAGGTTAAGAAAGAGCTGGCTATGAAAATACAATGCATCCTCTTTGCAATGGTTTAGTCATACATCCATCCATCCATCCATCCATCCATCTTCTCTCGCTTAATCCAGCTGGGTCATACATTATTCAGCCTATTATGCATACAGTTAAAGCTTAATATGAATGTTGACAGGACAGCTTTGCAATCCATATCTGTTTGGGCGCTGCAGTGGAAAATACTGGAGCCTAGGCATGTTTGTTCTGACTTGAAGTGACTCAGACTAATATGATGTGACATGGGACTTAACAGTGTAATGAAAATATTTGACTTGGCTTCAACATTAAAGAGTTTCCCAGACACTCCTTTATTTGAAGAGATAGTTGGATGCTTGTGTTCAGTGTATCTGTAAAACAATTAACTCTAAGTAGTAGTCAGCGTGACATACAATGCAAAGTACTCCCACACTATTGAGCAGAGTTGAGTAGATAAATGTTTTTAATTTCTGTAAACTCATTTCCTTGTAGGCAGTACACGAAACAACAACATGACAGGACTTTCCACAAGTGAATGACGTACAATGCAAACAAAATTGAACATGCAAAAACAATAGAAAAACACGGTTGAAACCATTAGTAAAACCATCAGCTCGTATTACATTAAAGCTTCTTCATCAAAAACATACCTAGAGTTGTGTTTTGTTTTATTCATGCATGTTTAACACACAAACTTTGCATATTTAGTCTTTCTATTCAAGCTGAAAACTCTGTTCTACCTTGTCATGTGGTAATACAGGAAGTGCTCCTGTGTTTTTACGCTCCATACAGCTTCACAAGAATCATTTTCATCATTTCAGCCCTGGAATAGCCAATCTCTGCAGAACAAAAGATAAAAAGTAGCTCTTAATTTGAAAACTCCATGACATCCCAAGGTGGAACGGAGCATTTTGAGCTTTGGAGATATAGACAGACTAATAATAAAAGATTACTTAAACATGTATGAATAAAACAAAACAACACCAGGTAAGACTAGGTTTTTTTTTAGGAGGTAACAGCTTTCTAACATGGCTTAAAGCTCACAGAAGTCTAACCCTGCTGCACACCAGTTCCCCTTTGGAAAAATAATAAAGTTGAAAGCTGTCAAGTTTGCACAGTTAGCCATTATTATCGAGGCTGTTCTCGTAGCCAATGGTGCTTTGAGTCTCAGGTTTCTTTGTTCACACTTTTGTTCTTTGTTACATGAATTTTTTTGGATAATTAGTTTAACCTTGAAGTAAATCATTAGTGTTTTTCTGAGGTGTCTGTCCTTTCTCTCCTTCAGCAGCTCTAAAGCCGCCAATGACCTTCTGGACCTGCAGCCCGCTTTCCAGCAGCCACTGCCCCTGTCCACGGGCAACACATGGGGAGGTGAGAGCTCAGCCTTCTGTCACAATCATAATACGTGTTTCACCATCTCAGACAGGGTATTAAAGGCGCTGTACCTGATTTTCACTGCCTTACAAAAGTTTGCGGTGCTCCAAAGTTGTTTCTCACTTCCATAATGCATTCCTACCAGTCATTTTATTCACCACAATGAGTTTATGAGTGTTTCACAACTTTCAAAGGCCAGAACAGAGTTTTGCCATCATTGTAATGCTAACAACTACTAGCATGCTAACAGTACACCAGCATTACTTCTGGATTAGAGGCTGACGGCACACAGTGGTCTCATTTTGACCTGCTTTTCCAAGATACCTGTACTGGGGCAAAACACTGTACTGTAATACATGAAAAATCAGGCACAGCCCTATTACCTAATCTTAGTTCTAATATTGTCGGTACTTGATAGACTTGTGTGTTTCGTATTTATTGTTGTAGTCTTATCTCATCTTAAAGTGTGTTTTTCACTCAACATTCGTATCTTTAGCCGTTTAAACAATGCAGTTGACACAAAAAGATTATAGCTAACAATCTATTACATAACAGCAGGGTAAATGTTTGAAGAAAGGCGTAAGTGTAGCCTTGTAAAAATGAGCCGTCTTTTCACAAGACTGAGTTTAAAGTGGGACTAAACACCTAAACTCCAACCACAAACGCCTTTCACATAGTTTGTAAAGTGCACAAATAATGGTGCTCTAAAGGGAGGCGGTCTGGAGGTATAAGCAACAGTGCGATTGTCTAACAGGTATCCATACATAAAACCACCTCTGCAGCCAGGTTTTTGTAATCAGAAACTCTTTGCTTTAATTAGGCCAGTGCAGTGTGATGTCACATAGTACTTGAAATTGAAATGGCCACTGGAGACTGCACACAATCAGTTTTTGACTTGTTTTGACTAAAAAATAAAAAACGTTCGTACTGTAATTCCTCAAAAATGACTAGGAACAGTACGTAATGCTATTAAAACACCATGTACACAATTCGGTAGCAAAAAAGTAATCATATAAAGTTATAAAACGCTAGATAGATACTTTTCTAAGCTCCATAATTTACTGACTGGTAAGTGTGGGCGTTTTATCTCTCTATATAAGAGGTTGACAAGGCATAATTTTCACATGAAGGAGAGACAAGATTATTTTCTGTAGAAGATTATTTAGTATATATTCAGTTATTGTAACACTGCTTTTTGTTGCCATTTCTTGCCATCACTTGAGCCCTTTTTTGTCCAATCCAAATATAAACACATGGAGAAAAAAAAATCTCACAAGATCAATTTCCTCATGTTGTGGAAAATCTTGTCTCACTAAATCTCGTCCCATCCCAAGTCTGTACATGTGTAGTTTCACTGTCATTTGCCTTAAGTGTTGTTGTGTTGCATGTACATTTTTAACATGTCTTTTGTCCATAACTCGTGTGCCCCTGTACCATTTGTGCTCTCAGATCCCTTTGCGTCTTCTGCTGACGTTGCGGAGGACATACCCAACGCAAACCCTTTCCTCACTCTTCCTGTTGTCGATGTCCACCTGTCCATGGCACCCTCAGACAATGGCAGCCTGTCCTCTAGAACGCCTAGCCATGAAATGTTCGGTGGGGTTGCTAAAATGCATCTTGATAGATTACATTACATAGCCCATTTAAAACTGCATGGTGATTTTGACTATAGTAATGGCTGTTGCCTTATTCTTTCTGACAGCTGAGCCAACTCGAATAAAGAGATGACACAATTCGCTGTTTTACAAATGTTATCAATCTTGGAGTTGTTGCTCAGCTGCTAAAATAATTTTTTTCTTCTTGCTTGGAGTTGATAAATATTAATTTTTTTTTGTACCAACCATAACCTTTCTGTAGATATTGGAATGAACTTGTAGCCTATTCTTAAGTACTAAATGTGTTAGTGCCCATTGTTCTGGATTTAACAGAAGTAACTGCCAGTTGCTTTCAATTCTAGCACATTCTGCATGAAGCTTAACGAAGACATATGCGTTTGTCTGCTATAGTTACAATCTGTGGCACTTGTGGGTCATTATTTTTAGATTTTGGACATAAAACTGTAGTTATCTGAAGCAACTTGATAAAAGAAGGGTCTGTTTAATTCCGGTTAATGGACCTTTAAACAGTCTTGCAGCACGTTACTGTTGGGCTTTTAATTGGATGTAATAAAAGCTCTATTTACTGACTGATGTAGGCCCAAGATGTGAATTCATACAAAGCTGTTGCTTGGAGGATAAATAAAGTTAATTAACACTGTTGGATTAAATTTGTTAATTCTGTTTTGAGGGAAAAAAGTTTTCAATCCAATTCAATACACTGGTATCAGTTACTATCAGATATTGGCAGATACTTAAAGCCATAGTATCGATATCAGAACTGTAAAAGATGGATCAGTGCATCCCTAGTATAGAGCAGTGAATTGAGTACAGCGCAATGGGCATATGTGGAACGACAGGGAAATGGTGTCTCAAAAGCAGAGCAGCAAATTATTCAAACATGCTTGACTCACTCCAAGTACAACTTCAAGTGGGTAAATGAGAAAGGAAAACAATTAATAATAACATTGTTTAAAGCTATTAAAAGTCAAATTTGCATAATATGTCTTCTTTAAACACAGTGTGCAGTGTTATTAGACCTTGCCTGATGGTCCCACAGCTTTCAGACCAAATGCAGAAATGAAGGAAATTCCTGCCGTGACTTTGGGGTCAAGTGCCAGAACATAGTGTAGTTCTCTGCCACTTCTCTCACATACATCTCCTCTCTGGCTCACTGCCTCGTCTCTGTATTTATCCTGCAGAAAATTTGGGTTCTCACTGTTTGTGGTCTCCTCCCCCGCACTGTTTGACTTGGGCTGTTCAATCTGCTGCTTATTTCTAAGTTTGATGCATGAAAATCCATCTCGCTTGTTGTTTGCAGATCGTTACCCTGCTCTTTTTGATTCAAGCTCTTCTCTGGCATCTAATATTGATTCTGCGTATCATGTAGAGCAGATTATCTCAGGTATTCTAGTATCTATCAACATAGTTCTTGGGAGACTATCTTAAAGTGCGTATGACAGATTAGACTATTTATTTCACTAAAACACAGTTAACAATTATATCTTTTTTTTTTAAATAGAAGTTTATCGTCCTTCAACGCCTTTACTTTATAAAATTTACAGAAATTATGTATAAATTGCCCCTGCATTTTGGATGAAGCTGTTTCCTCCTCAAAAACGTACTTGAAGTTGCGTTTTGTTTCATTCAAAAAAATTTGAGTAATCCTTTACATCTCCGAAGCTCAAAATGCTCTGTTCCACCTTGCAATTTCAAGTTACCAGCTGCCTTTTACCTTTTGTTCAGTAGATCTTGACAATCCCAGAGCCGATATGTTCCAAAACATTCTAGTAAAGGTGTATCAAGTTTAAAAACGCAGTGAACACAAATCCTGTTTCACCACATGACATCGTAAGGTGGAAAAAAGGGTATTTACTGCTCGAGAGAAAAACGCAGTCTAAATATTCAGGGTTTGTGTGTTTAAACATGTTTGAATGACACAAAACACAACTCCAGCTTTGTCTACATAACGTAGATCAGAAAATGGTCTAACGCGGTCCATTTATAGATATTTAACCTCCACCAAACCAAGTAATGATTAGAAAACATGAAGACCTGTCATATGCATTTTAAAGTCAGTAAAAAAAACTCTAGCAATGGTTTGTTCAGTGTACAAGTGGACAGTCATAAAGTAGTCGAGTAAAGGCTTAGTATGTCTTCCCTCCCTTACACTTCTCACCTCTCGAGCTGTAAACTGTGTATTGTCAGTTTAGCGACATGGTTATACGCTACCCTGAAATGCTGTTCTTTATTTAGTCTAGACTCCTTATGGGCTCATGGGTTTCCTCTGCTTTTGTCTCCCCGAATCCTGATCTTTGTCCTCCCTCCGCTTACAACTCTGCTGCATCCCATTCCTCTGTGTTTTTATAATCTCTCTTCCTCCTTTTCTCTCTCTCTCTCCTTTGCTCTTTGTGTGTTAGACTCCTTCTGTGGGCCAAACCCTTACGCCACCACTCCTCTGTACCATTCTGAGCCCACTGCTGTAGCTGGTCTATTCAGAGGTACGTCTGCTTTTAGACGCCCCCATCCCCCCGTGTCCAGTGCATATAGTTTCACCGTATACAGTAGATGGAGGCTTTACACGGTTGGGAAACAAATACTTTGACATTTCAGAACGGAGGCAAAAAAAGAGGCGAAGTGGAGTTGAGCACGATGCGATTTTAATGCGGGAATCTGGAATTATCTGCAGAATCTATAAAATGTGGAAAGTTTAAGGTGGTTTTGGTAAATGAAAAGCACTAAGGGAGGGTTCAGACACTTTTCTTGGGTTAGCCCTGGTCTAGTCCACGTAGGTAAATCCAGGCTTAGTCCCGGGTTTAATCCCAGATTAGTCCCAATTTTGATGTGATGAACGCATTCTTAGATACATGTAATTAATATCAGAGAGTGGTTAGGTTTATTTAGGCATCTATTACACACTTTTTTGGATTTTTATGTTTTTACTGGATAAATACTTTAGTCAGTAGTTTTTTTTTTGTTTTTTTTTCATTGTGTCTAAAGTTTGAGCAGATCCTTCACCAGATGTTTAGCCTTGTATTTTCCGTCCCTTGTGATAGACATGCAAACTGACATTTCAACACTGGAAATCCCCAAATCTTTGGCGTCCCTTGGAAGACGGTTAATAAAAAAATATATTATATATTCATTTTTGCCTCTAGTTGCCTCCATTCTGCAATTCTGAACTTGAATAGCACATACATAGGGCTTTTGCATTCTCAGTAACCTGGTTTATAATGTTTTTGTTTTTTTTCTTTCTTCACCAGGGTTCAATGCCTCTCCAACGCCACAGAACTCCCAGGGCCTTAATGTTGACTTTGATTCAGTGTTTGGGAACAACACTAACGCCAACAACCTGGATTCTACAGGTAAGCACTGATCTCTACTGCCCCCTTAAGGTCTAAAAGTGCACATTTGGTTTTCACTGGCTCGTGTTACTGGAAAATCAAAGCACTGGACTTTGATTTGTTTACTGTGTGGAAATGTGTAGAGCAAATGCTTGGAAGTCTTTCTAAACACGCAAATGTGTGTTATTCTCTAATATGGTAACCCTTTATAATCCAACATCCATCTGACAATACTGGCTTCAGTTTTGAAAAGAGATTTGGCAAGAAAAAACAAATAAACCCCAGTGTAGCTTTACTCCTGTTCATATTTACCAGAAAGAATCTAGGCGGTATTTGAAATCTAATGTTCCTCTGTGTACTTTTTATTTTTTATTAGACAAGACAGGCGAAAACTGCAGAGTTATCTTCACACAGATTATATTGGATTAGACCATAGATTTTTCCACTAGTGTGACTTGAGATATTACCAAGCCTTGTAAAAAGTCCAGTTTCATTTAAATTAATTCTTACAAGCTTTTCTTTGAATTATATACCATTTTGCAGTGTCAAAGCCAAAAGGAACCATTTGAGAAAGCAACACAATCATCATTAGAAAGGATCAAGGAAAATACTTATTTATTTAAATACATTTTAACCATCCCTACCCCCCAAAAAATGTTTATATTCTAAAGAGTTGAGAGACTGCTTCAGTTTTAATTTGGTGGAATTTTGCCAGACTTTATATTAGGGATATTCAGATGTAATCATAAAGCATTAACTGCTACTACAGTGTAATCGCATTGGACTTTATACTGTGTAGATATTGTAGGTGAATGCTCCTTATATAAGTTAGTGACAAAGGTGAGTGGTCATGTGGCTGTACACATCATGGAGCTGGCGTCATGTGCGTGTACCATCTCACTGGTTTATTTTTATCATGCACAGGTGCACAACTGTGGTGTGTCATTCTGTCTTGTACTGCAGCTAAACACAGTGTATACATTTACGTTTTTACAAGTGCCACGTAGATACATACAGTACCTTTAGTCCTTTGTCCATTAGAGGAGGCACAGTGCATTTCTATTTACAAATATTTGTAACACACTTGTAATAACTGCACTTTAAAGGGCCTATATTACACTATTTTCTGATGTTATAATGTTGTTTCCTCATCACAAACATACCTGGAGTTGTGTTTCATTCGCACATGTTTAACACACAAATCCTGCATATTTTGGCTGAGTTCTTCTCTCAAGCAGAAAAAACGTGGTAATGCAGGAAGTGCTCCCCTGCGTTTTTAAACTCTATCCTCCTCCACTAGAATCAGATGGGTAATTTCACATCTGGAATTGCTGATCTCTACTGGTAGAATCATTTTGAGATTTGGAGATGTGCATTGCCTAATAATCCACAATAACGTGTAAATAAAACAAAACACAACTCCAGGTATGTTTTTTGGGGAGGTAACAGCATTTTAACACGGTTTAAAGCTTGCAGCAGTCAATTTTGTGTAATATAGGACCTTTAAGGCTAATTAAGGTGTAGTTATTATGAAGCGCTACTAATATTTGCTGTAAATAAGGTTGAATCTGGATTTACTACCACAGCTTGTGCCACTGGAGTGTGATGGAGGTTAATCTAACTCACGGTTTCATTTATTTTAGGTATCCAAGGTTTAATAATTATCTGGCATTAATTTAAAAAAAAAACATGCTTTGGTTGAATAAAGATTAACCTCTGTCACACCCACACCGCAGCTGTTGTTCTCCTGATGACCGTCGCACAAAGACAAATTTGTGGTTAAGGAACAAGTTTTCATTTAATTTCTTAAGACTGAAACGTGTATTGTTACTTTTATTTTATTTATTTTATTTCTAAGCTTAAAATGCATATGACAGGTTTGAATAAATGTCCAAACAAGGAATCCACAAATTTCCATCCAAAATGCATGACACTTTAAACATTATTGTAGCAAAATAAATACATATATATCCATTAAACTATAACTATTGGATAAATTAAATGAGTTTTGTTTACATTATGTTTGTTAATTAATAGCTATGATATTACCTGTATATATGTATGTCACATCTGCTGCCCATTTTCAACCTCATCAGGGAAGAAGAATAGTTATTGCTGTCGTAACATAGGCTGTGTATGTAAATGGACATATCTAACCCGATAGCCACCACATTCCGAATGGGATGTGAGCATGGGGCACTTCCGGGTCTTTCCTGTACCTAATATGGGTAATAAAATTCACCCTGTAACTGCAAGCGTTGTGAACTTCATTTGAATGGAGCCGAACGCTATGGAAGATGTGATAATAACTAATGAGGATCTAAAATATAGAATACTACATATAGAATAAAGACATATGTTGGTTGTAGCAGTAGTAAAATGTGCAGTCTGGCCTGTCATGTGAATTTTAAGGCTCATATATTAAATACACTACAGTTTCTTTATTTTATAGCCCTTATAGATCTTTGTGCGGCAGGCCTCAGCAGTGTTCACTTGTTGTAGGCGTCTCACACTCACTTGTTCTCTCTCTCCCCTCATCCTGGGCTCTCTGTCACTGCGGGGCCTTGGCTTTTTGCATGGCATAATCAATGGCATATGCATGTCTGGGTGAGTCTACTGCACACACACTCCTCACACTGTACCAGCTGCTTATAGGCCTGTCACGATAATTACTATATCGATTAACACTCAGCGTATTACAGATGGAACAATCGTTTTTGAGGATCAATATTGTCACCGTGCGTATTTTGTCTTTGTGCTTTTCAGTGCTATGATGGCATATAAAAGTGCACTACCGGTACATAACTTTTCTGGAGGAGGGTCCACCATTTGTTTGTGATGCTAAAATATTATAATGCACAGTATGGCATTAAACCTATCTGTCACAATGGAAACCAGCAGCAGGTGTTACCATTATGCTGTTGTGGGAAGCTGACCCTAAATGTTGTTCAGGGAATTTTTTTTAGCAATAAGAACACGCATAGTTTAATACTTGAGTGAGTCAGTGAATAACGAAGTTTAATGCCATAATGCGGAACATTTCAGGCAAAGCAGGTGTCAAACCCCCACCAGAAAAGTTATAGTATACAGTTAACATGAAGAGTATTGAATAGAGTTTCTAAGGTGCTTTATAGATTGAAACTAAGTATATGATTTCTGATATGTTTTTATTGCATCTTTAGAGTAGTTTTTAGATAATCCTGTTTCGAATAATTCTGCTTTAGGCTTTTTGCATTTGTGGCATACATTTCAATATTATAATTTATCATCTATATCAATGAAATCTCTTCCTTCAGTAATATATCAGTCAAAATGTGTTATTGTGACAGGCCTATTCTTACATTTATGCTAGCGTTGCTTCTTCATGCCACTCATCCTCTCTCTGTGTGTGTGTTTGTGCGTGTTTTTTTGTTTGTTTGTTATTGTTTGTCGTATTGTGTTGTCACCTATACCTGGGCTCCCCGACCTTTCACCTTTACCCCTCCTTCCTCTTCCCTCCATCCTGCCCCTTTTCTTTAAGATATTTTAGGTGGCATCCTCAAACCCACAGTGGCATCTTCTCCCAACCAAGCCCTGACTCCCAACGGACAGCAGGCCAACAAGCTCGTGTCGAACGATCTGGACTCCTCTCTGGCCAACCTGGTCGGAAGTAAGTGCACAGTTTGGGTTCATTAGTTTAGACTTGAATTAAAGGTGCTCTGTGGAACTTTTTTGATAGGGCTAGAAATCACGTGGTGCCTCAGAATTTGATGTGATGAACGATTTCCTTTCTTTAAACAAGCAACAAAAGTGGTAGCCCATTTAAATCTTTGCTCAAAACTTATCTTTTCGGACTTCAGCCTTCAACACTCAGTAATGTACTGACAGTCTGCATTTATCTGCAGTTATTTTGTATTTGATTTGAATGTTTTACATGTTCTATAATGTTGGTTTTGTTGGAAAAGCACTTTGGGCACCTTGAGTGTTGTAAAGGGCTCTATAAATAAAGATAGACTGATTCAAAATTGTATCACTGTCACTGAATTATTTTGTAAAATATACCAAATAATACTCAGGGCAGCAAATCAGTACCGCAGCCCATGTTATTAATATTGTTTTACCAAACATTACCTGGTCAAAGTTACAAGTCAGATCTGTGATGAAGTGAGTCCATTCAGTAAGAATGCAAGATGATTTTCAAGATATTTTAAGTAATTACTGTATTTTCCGGACTATAAGGCGCTACTTTTTTCCCAGGCTTTGAACCATGCGGCTTTTACAAAGGTGCGGCTATTCTGTGGATTTTTCTTCCACCGCTAGGGGCGCTCTAACCGGAATTTCAAACCAGATAGATGGATAATTAATGCAAAGAAGAAAACACTACTTTTTATTTAGCAGATATAACAGTGACTTGTGGTTTCACTGCACAGGAGAAATGAAGGTAAATCAATTACCGGTTCTTTTCTGTTTTTGACCTTGTTTTAATCAGCAAAGTTGCTGCCGTGTTAAAAGGCACTGTTCGGAAAGAATCTGTTCAGTTACATAAATGTACCGTAAATTCCGGATCACAAGCCGCTACTTTTTTCTACACTTTCAACACTGCGGCGTGTAATATGAAGCGGCTTTTTTTTTTTTTTTCATCGCGGAAAAACATGGACCAATAAAATGAATAAGTAGTTCACTGAGGTCCAATGAAATTGTATGATTAATCACAACTTCCTTATTTCAGTCTTTCTGCTAACCCTCATCAACATGGAGAATACCAGACAAAAAGCATATGATGCAGCTTTTAAACTAAAAGCGATCACTCTGGCAGTTAAAGAAGGAAATCGAGCTGCTGCCCGTAAAATTGGCATAAACGAGTAGATAGTGCGAAGGTGGAGGCTCCAGCAAGAAGAACTGAGCCAGTGTAAAAAGACAACCAACGCTTTCAGAGGTAACCATAGCAGATGGCCTGAGCTTAAAAACTTTCTGGAGGACTGGGTTAACACGCAAAGAGCGGCCGCACTGTACAAATCAGACTGAAGGCTAAAGCGATCGCTACCGTGGTTTATTCCCAGAGCGCCAAGGTGTGTATGTGCATGTCGCGTGTGTGTGTCCCAAGTGTGTGAAGGTGTGTAAGTGCCTGTGGCGCGTGTGTGTCCCAAGTGTCACCAGTGAGCGAGTCCGTCCCCAGAGTTCAGCGGGGGACCGCGTCCGCGGCCCGTCCCGGAGGCGCTCCAGGCGGCGGGGACGCAGAAGCGAACCCCCCGCCTAGTCTTTGGCCAGCGGTTTATAATATGGTGCGGCTCATATAATTACAAAATTGATTTTTCTTCATAAATCTGAGCATGCGGCTCTTAATAGGGTGCGCTCTGTAGTCCGAATTTACGGTACATTTACAGTACAAAATCGTTCTGTATATGCAGTAAATATCTCATTTTTCAACATGGATATCAGCGGCTTATAGCCCGGTGTGCCTTGTGTATATATATATATATATATATATATATGTATATATATATATATGTATATGTATATATGTATATATATTTTTTTTAAATGTTTAAAAAATAGAGTGGATGCGGCTTATATGCTGGTGCGCTCTATAGAAAGGTAAAATACGGTAAATAGCATAAATGCAAGATGGATTTGCTCGATGTCATACTGTGAAACATCCCAGGCAAAGCAATAACATCACCATGAAAACAAGCAGGTGTCAGATCCCCATTACAAAGTTTCATAGTGCACCTTTAAACAGATATCCATGTGCTAAAGTATTAAGCTTTGTGGAAACTGTCAACTTCACTACTTTTTCCCCTTCTGTAGATTTGGGAATTGGCAATGGAACAGCAAAGAAGTAAGTGCTGCTAATATGTAACTTGCACATGCGTTTTGGACAGAGGTAACACTGTGGTCCTGTCCACACAGCGATTTGCACTGGAGTCAGCCTGGAGAGAAGAAGCTAACTGGAGGAACCAACTGGCAGCCCAAGACGGCCCCCTCCACCACCTGGAACCCCGCAACCATGGTAACGACACGCTTAGCACTCATCTAGCTTAGGTCGTTTGGTTCATTTTCCTTTGGACCTAATACATGCGTGTGTGATGTGCGATTGTCCACACAGAACGGCATGCTATTCCCGCAATACGTAAGTCTCATTTAGAGTTTTCTCGTAGTTCTCTGCCTCGCGCTGGCATGTGTCCTTAATTTAACTGCTCATTCAGTTTCACTGAAGCCACACTCACAAACTACAGGAAGTCCATTAACACTATGCCCTCCGCATGCTGGGGCCCGCGCTCGCTACATTAGCAGCACTTGGCTCGGTCTGGGCAGCCTCAGAATGAACCATCTCCACGGCTCACAATATTACTGCTTTCAGCTAATGTTGGGCTCCTTTCCTGTTTTGTCAGATGCTAAGTGTGTCCTTGTGGAGTGTGATTAGAGATGGGCAGTTTCCTGGATGGCCTGGAGTTTTTCCCTTTTCTTTATTTCTGGTCTCTTGAGTGCCCTTCGTTTTGTTTATTTAGTATCGTAATGACCATAGAGAGACCGTCCTATTGAACAAAAAGGCTGTATTCCTGCCAGCATTTTAGGTAGTTGACAATTCATGGGCTTCATGGTGGTAAGATGTGGTTGGCACTCATGTCTCACAGCGGGAAGGTTCTAGGTTTGACTCCTTGAACGTTTGGGCATTTATGTGTGGAGTTTGCATGTTCTCCATGTGCCTAGGAGGGTTTCCAATGGGCAAATGGTTTTCCAAATTATACAATACTCACTCCTGCAGCGAAGTCCTGACCAAGACTAGCTCAATATCTATTAAAGGGCCCACCATTACTGTACTGAACTGTACTGAAGGATGAATTGTTTGTAGCTTGAGATGGAACAAGATCTCTACAAGATCTTGCGAAAAAAAAATGGACACAAGATGGTGCACACATGAGAAAAATGATCTCGTAAGTGTTTACATTTGGATTGGACTAAAAAGTCATGTGTTGGCGAGTTACATCTCTTATACGTTCAAAAAGTGGTGCTCGAATGCAAACAAAAATATTCATCCATCCATTCGTCTTCTGCCCCTTTATCCGGCTGGGTCACGGGGGCAGCAGTTCGCCGCCCAGTCCTCTACGCACCTGACCCCCAGGCACCTGACCCATATGAACCCCTTTGCGGGTGGTGAGCCCATAGGAGGGTGGACCCACGTCGTCCTTTCGGAATGAGGTCCTTGAACAAAAAATAAATAAATAAGTAAATAAAAAAAATACAAAATTTATGAGGAATAATGTCATAATCTCATTTTGTCTCATTCCCGTGGACCCAAACTCGTATCTCATCTTGTCTTGTGGAAATTGGGCCTCGTCCCACCACTATTTACTGCTATTACAACTGTCATTTTGTATTACTCTAAAACCCATGGATGGAAGCTTCATATTAGTCTGTTAGTAGTAATCCCAGTGTGATTTTCATGGCTAGACCAGTCACTCAAACGTCAGTGCATCAATAGCGGGACATGTGAAGTTATATCTTGAGTTTTATGTCATGTTGGCATTTTGCTAGCAGCTTGCCTCACTTGTGCCTCTGTGGCCCTTGAGTAAATAGTTAATGAATTGCATCCTTCTCCGGAGTGCTGTAGCTGCGCATTAGAACAATCTGGGTTTGTTATCACTTCAGGGGCTTCACACAAAAGGCCTGTGCGTTTTTCTAATCTTGCTGTACCTGTCAGCACCTGTCGGTACCTGCCACCACCACTGCACAGCTCTTATCACAGACTTTCATCGGCCTTGGTCTCTCACAGTGTCGCACACTTGGACAACATATGCGTAGGGGAGTGCTGTGCTCATGATTTTTGCAGCTATTTCATGATGTAGATGCAGATTGGTCCATGTCTAGATACTCAAAACATGCCTGGACTTTTCCTAAAATCAATAACATATTTTCGTTCCTTTGGATGGGTGATTCTCAGTTTATCCTCAGCACATCCTATTTGTCATTTTTAAACGGAGTAATGAATAAAAGTGGAAATTGGAGCAGTTAAACTAAAAGTATGGCTGTATATTTACACATTCATGCAACTAATTATTTTAAAAAGCTAATTTGTAATCTTTAGTTGAACATACATTCGAGGGCCTTGCTATGAATTTTAAAATATCAATCTTAGTTTTGTCAAATATTGGTTATCTGACAGAACTGCAAGCAAATTATTGGATGTTTTTGCTCAGAAAATCCATATCGAACCATCCTTAGGTTCAATTGTTGAGGAGGTCAGTTTTCCAATTGTAGACATTACGTTTAAAGGCGCATTGTGTAACTTTCTGGTGGAGTCTGTCCCTTGCTGTTTTAGCTTTGTCTAGAATGACCCACCGTATGGCATTAAGCTTATCAATTTCCATGGAGACAAGCCTACAATGCTTCCAGGTCAAGTTACAGGTCAGATCTGTGGAGAGGTGCACTGTCACTGTAGGAATGTGTGTTTTTTGTAGTTTTTTGAGCAGCAAAACACCTGTAATTGAATAAATGCACGATAGATGAGTTCAATGTCGTACTGAGGAACCTTTCATGAAAAGCAATAATATCTCCTTGTGGCGGACTTTACCAGAAAAGTTACACAGTGCACCTTTAAGTTAGAAAAAGTGAAATGCATAAAAGTGCATAATGCGTTCTTTAATTTCGGCAAATTGGTTATTGGACTTGACTCAAACAACAGAAAAAATACATAAAATCACATCCAGATTGACTCACCACAATTTCCCAGCCTTTCCCCAAAATCGGTAACACACTTTTGTTACGCCTTTTTAACTGGCAATTTTGAATTTTTGTGAAAACGGTTCGGGGGACGAGCTTAGCAGCAGGGGTCTTTGAAGTTGAATGAGGTGTAGGCCATTTCTAAGTCAGAACAAAGTTGGCTCACACACATCCTGCTCGAGCCGTGCAGCTGTGAAAGCAGGTGGAGCTTAGTAATGCATATTCCCATTCCTCGAAATAGGTAGAAATGCTTAGTTCTGGTATTGTTGGTTTATTAATTTGCTTTTTTTTGGGCTGTTTGAGCATCCTGACTGTAGCCCAGATCTGTCTCACTCCTTATTTCAGTGGGGACAAGCACTTGATGCTACCTCGTCAAGTTACAAGTCAAATCTGTGACGAAGTGAGCCCATTCACATTTATAAAACTGTTATCTCCTCACGTTTGAGTTATTAGTCTGTCTACATCCCCAAAACTCAAAACGCTCTGTTCCACCTTGTGATATGAAGTGAAGTGGTGATTTTTAAGTTACCAGCTAATTTTTTACCTTTTATTTAGTAGAGATTGGAAATTATCGGGCTGAAATCCTCTAAATGATACTAGTGAAGGCGTATGGAGCTTTCTTCTCAGAACAGATAGAAATGCCGAGCTCTGGTATTGTTCTTTTATTAATTCGCTTTTTTTTTAGCCTGAGTTTGAGCATCCTGTTTCTGTGGCCCAGATACGTCTCTCTCATCGTGTTTTTGTGTCACTTCAGGCTCCATCTGTCATGGCCTTCCCGGCAACCACCCCGACGGGCATGATGGCATATGGAATGGTAAGGCGACAGGGACTGCACCCGCCTCGCGCAACTGGCACACATTCAAAGAAAGGCACCGAGTTTGAAGAAAACCTATTCTAATTAGCTTTTCTACAAACGTACAAGAAGAATCTTTAGCAACAGAGCGAAAATTACACAAGAACATTGAACAGGGGATGCATAGAGATACTTAGAGATACAGAGAGAGAAACAGAGAGAGATACAGAGAATGAGAGATACACAGAGTTACATAGAGATACAGAGGGAGAAACAGAGAGAGAGAGATACAGAGAATGAGAGATACATAGAGAGTTACAGAGAGATACAGAGATATAGATCACAGAAACAGATACAGGGAGAGAGATACACAGAGAGATACGGAGCAAAATACAGAGACAGAGGGAGAGAGAGCGCTACAAAGAGAGAGATACACAGAGCTAAATACAGAGAGAGACACTGAGATATGCAGAGAAAGACAGGTACAACAAGAGAGACAGATACAGAGAGACGGATACACAGAGGGCAGATGCAGAGAGCAAAAAGGAGAGAGAGACTTTATTGATCCCGAGGGAAATTCAAGTTTTGCTGTAGCAACATTTACACTGCACGTCTCAGTGGCCTTTGTGTCTCAGCTAAAGGTGTCAGTGCAGTTAAACAGTGGGACTGCTCAGGGAGGATCAGCAGATCCAGGTGATCTACAAAATTTTGAAGATGTATTTTGAAACGAATAAGATTTCCAGGTATTAGGACATGACCTGATATAAAAGGATCAGGTCATGTCCTAAGGTTGTTTTGGGGCTGGATGCAGGAAGACTCAAATGCACAGAATGAATTTCCCTCTTGAAGCATTAATAAAGTATACCTGTTATGTTATTAAGTTTTACATTTTAACCTACATCTACCACTTATTTATACATTTGTAGTACCAGAAGATTCCAAATAATTAGACTTCCTGAAACGCATACTTTTAAATGACAGATGATCCATTTTGACATGTATTGAGGTGTTTTGTGTCCTCTCCTCAGCCTCCGCACATTGGCTCCATGATGATGACCCAGCCCACGATGATGTACACTCAGCCTGTGATGAGGCCGGCCAACCCCTTCGGTTCTGCCTCTGGAGCACAGGTAAACCCCTCCTCCAGGCTTGCCGGAAATCTGCCGAGAAGTCATAGTGAAAGAGGCTGTCCCCGAATTATTTCATGTGATAAAGTAAAATCCGTCTTACAACTGTACATGTATATTGTAATACGAGAACTTAAGGTCAAAAATAAACCGCTTTGCTCTCCCTGCATTTAATGATAAAGGAACAACGTCCGTGACGCTTGAAGTAATCGCATGGCGTGACAGAAAACTCTGCTTTGGCCTTTTATAAAACTCATTGCGGGGAATAATTAGGATGCTAGGAATGCACTGGGAAAAGGAGGGATTACTTTGGACAGCAAACTTTTTTAAACTTTTCAGATAAGGTACAGCTCCTTTTAAACATGCACTGTATCACTTTTCTGGTGGAGAGTCTACTTATTCTTTTTTTATGGAGATATTAATGCTTTGGACTTGGGAATGGTCCACGGTATGGCTCTAAATTTAATTATATCTCCATGGAAACCACCAGAAAAGTTACATCTGCTATATGGTCTTTCTGATGTATTTCTTGACTGCTTCTCTTCATTTACTTCATTCTTATTTCCATGTCTCTCTCTGTGTTTTCATCTCCTTTCACTTCAGTCGCCCTCTGCTTCTAGCCCCTCCAGTCTGAGCCCCTTCAGAGTCCCCGGGACGGACCCTCTCGCTCAGCTCTTTGTGCATAATTTCTTATAGAGCGTAATTAGGTACAGCGCCCCCTGTGTGTGACTCACAGCATCTACAGGTCTAAGTAGGGCTGCAACTATTAGTCTGTATAATTGTCGCTAGTCAACTATTACCATATTACCATAACTGTACTCGTATCAGATAATTGGATTCCACTTGATAATAAATACACATTAAAGGTGCACAGTGCAAGTTTTCGGTTGTCTATGGAGATGTCACTGCTCTGCCTGGAATGTTCCACAGTACGACATTAAACCGCTCTACCTTATATTTACACGGGTGGTTTTATAGCTCAAAAATACCTAGAAAAACAAACAGACTGTGAGCAGGGTCGCCTCTCCACAGACCTGACCTGTAACTTGGTGTTATTTTAGTTTTACCTTTTGAATTAGAAAGGTTTAATGCTATACTGTGAAACATTCCAGGCAAAGCAATGGAGAAAAGCATCTGATGGACCCTCCACCAGTAAAATTAGACAATGTACCTTTAATAAAGCATGAACAAAGACGTAATTCATGATCAACAAATGTTTAGTAAGAAGGATTTTGTAACCACTTAAGGGGTTAGGAGTTAGGAAGTAGTTACTAAACCTGAATCATTTTTAATTCAGAGGTTCTTAATCTCAGTGGGATATTTCCTGGTTAAATAAAGGTCAAATAAATAAAATAAAAATAATAGCACACAAATATTATTAAGTCTTTGTTCATTATTTATTTAAAAAAACAAACAAAAAACCCCATCAACTTTTGTCCAGTTGACAGAGCTTAATTTCTCTTTTGCTGTTCTTTATTACAGCTAATAAAACTGTACTTAATAATATAAAGTGCTCTTCATAACAGTTATCTGGACTATACAGACCATAGACTGTATATATAAATGGACATAACTGCATAGCTTCATTTAAGCCGAACACAACAAATCAACATTTTTGATTGACATTGATTTTAATCCTTCTGTCACCATATTTTAGTCTAGTTTTACTAATTGAACAAATAATAGCGGACTAGTCGACTGCTAAAATAATGGTTAGCTGCAGCTCTAACAGAAGGTGCATGCCACTTTTACTTGATTTTCTGTCTGTTTGCCTCCGCACGGACTGATTCACTTCCAGGAATAAATGTTCCTTCACTCATTTGCAGTTCTATTAAAGTCAGGCTAGTATCACACATGACCCTCTGCTTAGCCTATTAAAGCAACCCAGACCAGAAGTAAATATCTGGGTTTCTTTAACAGGCTTCATCACAAAGGTTAAAGGTCCCATATTATGCAAATTGAACTCTTGTGAGAATTAAACCACCTTATAATGTTACTTAGTCAAAAACATTCCTGGAGTTGTGTTTTGTTTCATTTACGCATGTTTGAGTGACACTTTATTACTGGTCTGTCTGCATCTCCAAAGCTCAAAATGCGTTTTCAAGCTAACAACAACCTTTTACCTTCATTTAGTTCGGTAGAGATGGGCAATTCCTCGGGCTGAGATCACCCAGCCGATTCTAGTGAAGCTGTATGGAGTTTAAAAACACAGTGGAGCACTTTCTGTATTACCACGTGACATTAAAAGATGAAGCAGACTGTTTTCTCTTTGAAGAAGAAGAACCCAGCCTAAATATGCCGAGTTTGTGTTAAGCATGTGTGAATGAAACAAAACAAAACTCCATGTGTATATTTGATGAGAAAACACTGTGCCACAGATCAGAAAATAGTGTAATATGGGCCCTTTAAATAAATGTTTCCTGAAATGACGCGCACTGCTACCAGCCACGAAGAACTAGTCATTTTGGTGGATTTTATGTCACTTGGAGTTTTAAGGTGGTGCAATATAACAGTGTTTTAGTGATATGACCAAAATATAATAATAAAAACAAGCATTGGATTCTTATAGCTGATAGCTTTACATTGCATTTTTCAGTCACTCCATACTTTATGGTCCAATACTACTGCCCTGGGGTAGACTGACGGAATTAATCAATTAAACTAACACAATCACTTTTCGTTCAATACTGTCTTATAAGTTGGCCTTTAGCACACCAGCTCGCCATTTTAATTGTAGGCGTTATTCAGTTGTTTGGATCTAAAGCACTACTTTTGTAATCCCAGCATGTTTTAATATAGTTTCTATCTAATAACTGCCTGTATTTATATATTGGGTATATTTCAAAACTTAATCCCATTTTAAACTGTTGTATTGCACAGCCTTACGTTACTTAAAGGTGCTCTGTGTAGGGGGGGGTCTGCTACCTGCTTGTCTCTATGGAGATGTTATGACTTTGCCTGAAATGCTCCACATTGTAACATGAAACTCATCTTGCTTGCATTGATTTAGTTATAGAAGTTTTATTGCCATGAAAAGAAATACCTAGAAAAACATGGATTCGCCTCTCTAAAGATCTGACCTTTAATTTGGCCTGGTCGCATCACCTGCTTGTCTCCATGGAGATAGATACAGTTAATGCACAACTGTGGAACATTTTAGGCAACTGTGTTACACAAGCTCCTTCAGGCGGTCCTTGCACAGCTCTGCACTTTTGTTTTATCTGGTTAATCCCTGGATAATTTCTTCTACAAGAACTACAGTGAAAATGATATAGTCCACTTTTAGACCTGATTTAGCCCTAGACTAGACCTGGAATAGTTCTAATATAGACCTAGTTTAGATCTGGTTAGTCCTTGGAAAGCCAAATCTTTTCTTTGGATGGTACTTTCTTGGCAAAGCAGCATCTCCATGGAGACAAGCAGATGATGGACGCTCTTCCCAAAAAAGTCCACATTCCCAAAAAAGTCCACATTTTTAGTGAATTTACTCTAATAGTTGGTTAAATCCACTAAAAGCATCGTCACTAAGCAATAGATAACACACTTTTCTTTGCTCCCTCTAGATGCAGTTCATGTAACCTGTACACGGGGAGGAGTTTTCCCACCTGAAGAAGCTTATAATCAGTCAAAACTCAAAGCAGGCCTCGGTTTGCTCCTAATAAACTCATCGCCCTCTGAGATGGAACGGCCCGGTATGGACTCGAGGAATAAAACCACACGGATCGGAGGGGCCTTCTCAGAGCGGCATCAGTGTGGACTTGTGCCCATCTTGTCATGTCTGCGTCAATAGGAGAAAAGAGTGCGTTTGTCAATATTCACAAACCACATGGACAGGGTTTGATCAGACTCTGCTACACCCTGCACTCAAGAAAGGGAACATTTTTCACACCATCGTACCTGAAAAAGAACAATATCGAGATTCAAAGCGGTCTTTTTTTGTCCCAGGATGTTCTACCCATCATGATTATCTAGATTAAAAAGAAAAAAAATCACATTTACTCCTGTTGATACCACAGTTTCTTTAATTTTGTATATTGTTTGCAGTAGACATTCCTTGTTTTGTTTTTTGTTTGTATTTATTTATAATTACCTGCAAAGAGGATGATATTAAAAAGGAAATGTAACTAGTCATTGGCCTCCATCATGGCGGCTCTTCAGGTTTATATACATAGGTATGACTGATTGTAGAGTTGGATTTGGAGTGATTGAGATGATTTTTAAAAGAAGTTAATATAAGAGATGTGTTGTTTTGCTGTTGGGGCTCTGAATATTCTCTGTACTCGCATGAAGCCTTGTGCAGTTAACCGTGGCCTATGAAGGTCACAGTACACACGTGTATGGACTAGGGCTGGGCCATATGGCGAGGAAAAAGTCGAATAATGTGATGATAATGTGCAATTTTGATGAGATCTTCCCAGTATGATTCACTGCTTGCCCTACATTAGCAATAACTACCAGCAAATATTTAAGATGGCCCGAAAACTCATGAAAAAAATACCAAATGGATGTAAACAACACATTTTCTGGAGCCTGTGATCAGTACGAGAGTTCATGGTCCTGGTTAGTCGGCCGTTTCTGGTCAGATTGGGTTAAAACAAAGATCCGATTAAATTCCAGTTTGAGTAACAGAGCTGCAGACAGACCCGTGCTTACAGTTGGCGTCACATCCCCAGGGAATGTTGATATCAGTTGCAAAATATCAATACTTAGGGATGCAACTGCTGCCTTAAGGACGGACTATGCTATATTCAAACAGACAAGAGATTAAATCATAAAATTACCATAGAAATAATAGAGGTTGTATTGATATCAAGATGTAAATTCAACTTTTGGTAAAACTATTGTTGCGTCAGAATTGAATACAGACACTTTGAACCACCCACTTGTCCTGTTGGGTGAGTGACAGCTGGATTCAACCAATCAGAGCGAAGTGTGAAGTCTCAGAGGAAGCACACGGCTTTATTTACCTCTTAGCCATAGAGGAAAAAAAGACACTAACTCGTCCACTACTAAAATAATTGTTAGTTCAGGGCCTAAACTGCTTAAAGAAAAAACATCACGCTCAAGATTTTTAACGCCATATCGCTCAGCCCTAGTATGGATTAAAAAAAAAAAGAAGACAAAATCACAACCTTTAACACCTGATGCTTAGTGGACTCCGTTTGTACCGATCTGCTGAGGGAACATTTTTGACTTGAGCACTACATACTTTTGGCGTGTGGGGCGACATCGCATTGGAACCTGCATTGGTGCTTTCTGCCGCTTAGCATGCCATTTATTCTTACATTTAACGACGCTCCTGGCTGCACCTCCAACATGAATGTTAACAGCTCCTCTCATGCTTGGTTTACGGGTTTTCGTAGGGGTGTCGTGATATCGGATTGTAATGGTTCCATTATCGCTGCGTTTCAGAGGACGCGGCGGCTTTCTGCAGGCTGATGATATTTAAAGGTGCACCGCGTAACATTTCGAGTGGAGTGTTTCCATGGAAATATTATTGCTTGGTCTAGAATGTTCCGCAGTGTAGATTAAACCTGTCACAAGGGAGACAAGCCGCTTACAGCGCTACGCTACGTTACAACTCAGATCTGCGGAGAGTCGTTCCCGTTCGCTGAAGGAATTATTGGATTTTTGAGCAGCAGAAACGCACGTAATGAATAAATCTCCATGGAGACTGACTAAAAAGTTACGCGGTGCACCTTTAATACAGATGGGAGTAGCTAAAATGCAGATTATTAAAATGTAATACAGCGAGTTCTTGGGTTTAGTCACCAATAGTTATTATCAGGCTCAACATTTGTGGATTTATTGGATATTTCAAAGCAAAGTGCAATGTTACCAAGAGGAAAAAAATGTCTATTATCTGGGATTATGACACATTCTTACTCTAGAATCTGAAAACCAACAATTGAGACAACAATCAAACGGCAAAATCTATAATTTTGTTTCATTTTGGTTTCTTTTCCAATTCTTTTCAGGTTTAACATTTTCTAGCAAATTACCAGCTTCCAGTCAAACTTTCTGAATGATTAAATTAATGTCACCTACACTGCCAGAAAAGAAAAAAGAATAATATAATATTTCACTTTTTGGAGTATAGATTGAATTAAAATGGGTTAACTTTGCTTCTAAAACTGACTAGATTTTTTGTTTTTTGCACTGATTCTGTGAGCTTAATCCTTAACCATATAATCCTGATATCTCTAAATGCCATAGAGGAAGCAGTGCATTGTGGGTCTATTCGGAAAGCACTGTTGATCGGTGCTTTGTTGTGTCTATAGATCTTACCAATCACACAGAAGGGGCGAACACACACGTGAAAACTGAACTAAGCATGAAAGAGCTTTATCCATTTACTTGGCATATTTGCTGTAATGTCCATGCCGTTTATATTTTGTTATTTTTTGTTTTCCAATAAAGTGCAAGCTTCCACAGTCCCGTCTCACTATATTTTGATTTGTTTTTTGGACATTTGTAACTTGCGGAGTCTAAAACTACACACTGTTCCTAC
This sequence comes from Odontamblyopus rebecca, assembly GCA_030686955.1. Lineage (NCBI taxonomy): Eukaryota > Metazoa > Chordata > Actinopteri > Gobiiformes > Gobiidae > Odontamblyopus > Odontamblyopus rebecca. The sequence goes on from CM060664.1 coordinate 29,575,276, forward strand.
TGACTTGATCCTAAGGTCGAATCTAATCTGATGTTTTCATAGTTTTGTCAATAAATCCACTAGAATAATCAAATGTGTATTGTGCTGTACATCACTTGGCAGCTACATTAGTGCTACAGTGAGTTTATGGTGGAGTTTTGGTATGTTTTTGCCTGATTTCTCAATGATTAAACATAAAAACTTAAAATGTATAAGATCTTAATTTTAAAGGGAGTATATTATGCTATTTTCTGATCTGTTTGAGTGTTTTTCCTCATCAAAAACACATTTCATTCACACGTTTGACTCATAAATTCTGGCTGACATCTGTCAAATAGAAAACACTCTGTTCCACCTTGTGATATCGTGTGTTGAAACAGGAAGTGCTCCACTGTGTTTTTAACCCTTTAACTACCCCACCAAGAAAAAAGCTATAGAAAAAATTGTGTTTGCATTTTTTTATAGCTTTGGGTAAGTAATAACCACAATCTTGTCTTTTTTTTCAACAGACCTTTTAGTTTTAAAAATACTGACCTCTACCAAATGGTCAAGATGTCGTTTTATGGTTAACGTATAAAATTTCATGTGGATTCATGTGGATTTCTTTAGCTTTGCAAACCTCTACCAATTAGTAGAGATGGCTAAATCAGTTTAAGTTCGATTAAGCAGACCTCTTATTGAAATATAGTGACTCAAAATGTGCCCAAACCATTTGGTGGAGGAGGCAGTTAAAGGGTTAAACTCCATACACTTTCACTAGAATCATTTGGATAATTTCAGCCCTGAAATTTCCAGTCTCTGCAGAACAAAAATTAAAAGGAGCTGTTAACTTGAAAACTACAGCTTCTTGACATCACAAGGTGGAACAGAGCATTGTGAGCTTTGAAGATGTAGACAGACTGATAATAAAAAGTTACTCAAACATGTGTGGATGGAACAAAACGTTACTCTGACTACTTTGTGTAATATAAGATCTTTAAACTAACAGGTAATACAGAATAAACAGTGTATAGGAGAAACCTCATATAATCTGATTAGGTCTATTAGGTCTTCTGATATAATTACACTTTAGTTTCTTATGTAATGGTTAGATCTGTACATAAGAAAACCCCACATGACCTACAAACACGCTACTGTCTCCTCTCCATCTGAAGGCATCTGATGGTGGAACCAGGTGCAGGGTCCCCCCACAGTACGAGCCCACCAGACACTCATAAAGGAACCTCGATGGTGAAGCTACATCCTGCTTGGCACCGCGTCTTCGCCACGATGAGAGGACTCTTTGTTGTGGTGCCACTTCCTGTTTGCTCAGATGGGGTTTAAAGAAGTGGTCTCTTTCTGCGTGAGATGTTGGACTTTCATGGCGGAATTAATTAGTGACTTAATCAAAGCCTCAGTGTTCAACAGGGAGCTTTCTATTGAGGATGCTCACTTCACAGTATTTCTAGAAGATTAAAGCAGGGCCATCTCATCTTAAAACCTTTATTTGTGGTAAACTGTTCAGAAATAACTATGCTTTAGCTATTTTGTATAACCACTTCTTTAGTTCATTATTGTACCAATGTCATGTGGAAATAAGTGTTAAAATCACAGATGTGAGACTCATGAATATATGTAAAAACAAATACATGATATTCTATGCAATCTGATGGCAAACTAACTTTTTTTTCTCAAATATGCAATGAAATACACAGTGGTATAAACATATAACATAGAGGCTGAAGAATTCGTATTCACAGGGCTCAGCATGTGCACTATCTGCATTATGCATTATACAAATGTTAAAAATGTAGAAACATTTACATATTATATTTCAGATTCTATACATAGTGATTTTGTTTTCAATTAATTTCATGTTTTTTTCATTTGTGCAATAATTTACAGAACTAATATAAGAGGGACTGATAAACAACAAATTTGGGTTTCTAACTAAACTAAACTAAGTAAACTAACTAAACAGGACAAGAACTGCTGATAGGGACAAAGATGCTTGTCGAAATCTGACCAAGAGGTGCTAAGTCTCAATTTTGTTACTTACGACTTACTTAAAGAGTAAAAAGTAAAAGTATTTTACAGAGATTTTTTAGAACAATTAAATGATGAAATGTAGTGATTTTGAAAATGAGTGGATTTTAAGGGATTCAATTGATTTCTAAAGTTTTCTAGCTGTTTTGTGTTTTTGTGTGTTTGGTTTGCTCACAGTTGGGTTGTTAACTCAAATTAAATGTGCTAAAAATACATCTCAGCCATTTAAGCATGTCTCAAGCCACAGAAAAGTACATTTTACTTTTCAGTCCAGATCTAAAATCTAGTGGAATGGAAAGTACAGATACACATTCTCAAACACAGTGAAGTAAAAAGACACTTTTTACTGTGTAAAATGTAATGCACTACAAAAAAGGATTTTATAGCATAGTTAAACTCACTTGAATTAAGCAGATTAATCTTTAAAGATCAATTTTAAGATTGTTTTTACTTAATAAGATGAGATTTTTTTTTACTTGTTTCAAGATATTCCATCCTGATATATTTTATCTCGATATTACACCTTATTCTAAGCACTTTTTATATTAACTCAAGCCTTTAACTTCCTTCTCAAACCAATAAGGTGAAAAATCTTGCCATAAATACTTGAAAGTCGTGTTTTCTGCTTAGAACAAGATTCATATTTCGTCTTGTTTGAAGAAAACTTGGTGAGTGAAAATTTCTTACTGCACTGGCAGATAATTTCACTTAAAATAGGGCATTTTTACTTCAACATTTGTGGGTTTTTTTTCTTATTTTTTTGATAGGCCTTTTTTGCAGTGTGTAAGTAAAGTGCAGATACCTAAAAATTGTACTTAAGTATTGTACTTTTTTATACTTCATTACCTTTCACCACTGAATCCATGGTCAGGTCTGTTCCCCTGAGAGGCAGTGGGGTCAAGTAGGTGTAGTTGTGTGTGTGCGGGCGGGTGTGAAAGTGTTAAAGACCCACTCACCTGAGCCAGGAGGAGGGAGGCTCGTTAGATAGCCATCTTTTTTTTTTTTTTTTTTTTTTTTACCGCTATTGCTTTTGTTTCTGGTTTTATTTTATCAATTCGACCTCTCTGCAGCTACAAAGGACCACAGGTGTCGTAAAGCCACTATAGATATTGCAAATGTTCATTTAAGTTTATTCCATATGGGGAAGCATGATAGTTTGGTGTTCATATATAATGTTATATAATATGTGGTCCCAAACCAACACTGATTTTATAACTTCAGCCCCTGCTCCAATTGAGTTGAAGAGCCCTGTTTTAGGTCTACTGACTTTCTGGGGTTCTGTGTGCACTTTCAGGCCCCTCTCAATATTCAGGGGTATTCACAGAAAATCAGAGTGTTTTATCAGTCTTTAAAGGGACTATATTATGCTAATTTGACTATATATATGACTATAATATGCTAAACTCCATACACCTTCACCAAATCATGTGAATGACTTCAGGCCTGGAATTACCAATTCAGGCCTGGAATTACCCATTTCTACTGAACAAAAGGACAAAAGTAGCTAATAATTGAATAATAACTACCAGTACATGACATCACAAGGTGGAACAGAGCATTTGAGGCTTGGGGATGCAGAAAAAAACAGTAAAAAAAAAAAGTTTACTCAAACATATGTGAATGAAAGAAAACACAACTCCAGCTATGTTTTTGTAGCTTTGTCTTAAAGCTCACAAAAGTCAAAAGTTTGTAAAATAGCATCTTTAACTGTGTCATATCACCATGACGACCATCACAATCTCCAGTGTCACTTTTATAATTGCGTAACTTTCCAGCAGTGGAGCTTTTAATTGAGTGTCTGTGAGGTGGTTCCGCTGAGGTCACTGCTGCCCCCAGTGGAGTCTCGGGGCGCCGCAGTGCTGAGCGCAGGAGGGTTGTGCCGGTTTGTCCCGTGGATCCATCCATAGACCGTATATATATTCTTTCATACAGTCTATGAATCCATCACACACACGTTTGCCCTTCAGATCTTCACACGGCCGAGCCCACCCGCCTCCAGACCCCAGACCCCTGCAGGACGAGGGCCAATGAACACAGGGACACAGTCATCAAATGTCACAGTTATCAAAAGTCACAGGTATCAAAAGTCACAGGTATCAAAAGTGATCCATTCATGATCTTCTGAAAACACATCACCCACTGATGCTGAGCCCACAGGTGCTTCAGCCAACTGCGCCTAAAGAGATGAAATACACTCTGTAAAGTATAAAGCGCTTCTGCCACCTGGTGGTGTCAAGTAGAAGTTACAGATCCAGAAATGTGTTACAGTCAGACAAACAAGCCAATTCAGAGCTGTCAAACGAATGACTTCTAACAAATGAGCTAAAACTGCCAAACAGCACAGGATCGACTTTAACTTAGCGATGCAATAATTTAGTTTTGGTATTTTGTTCCTCAGGACTTCGTGGCGCAACGGTAGCGCGTCTGACTCCAGATCAGAAGGTTGCGTGTTCAAATCACGTCGGGGTCAATTTATACTAATTTATCCTTGTTTTCTTCTTACTTGAGGAATAATTTAGCAGTGACGCACCTTTCAACAGAACATTGTCTCTACTCTGTTTACTAGTCTTACCCTCTGAAACGTAAAAAGGATGAAATAAAACGTCTAAAATGTTGCCTCTGTTTTTCCTCCCAAACTGTGTGGGTCTATTAAAAGCCTTTCCACGTGCCTCCGTGGCTCCTCCTCCACCTGCACAGGGACAAGTCCAGTCTCCAAAGCGGGCACGTCCCACTACTGCACATCTAAGGTAAGGAAACTCTTCTGCATTTCACATACAGGCTCACGGATTTATCACACTTCAACTTTTTTGTCGTAGATCAGGGCTTTTCTTGCCCAAGTCTGAATAGTTCAGATCAAGTGAGATGAATTTACAAAGAACAGTGAAGAATGGGCAAACCTGTTAGCACAAGTCTACCTTTATTTTCAATAGTCTAAACGTTGCTGTTAGTCAACCTAAAACTGAACAAACATTGCCCTGTAAATACTGTGTTCTTTGGACCTGCTTTGCATTCGTAGATAGAGACTCATATGTGGGAACTTACACCTGGGACTAAGAAAACTATTAATTCACAAGGGAAATGACTTAGCCACAATAGCTCACACATTTCAATATAAGCTAATAACAAAGAGAAAAATGTTTAGAAAATCCAGATTTCAAAACCATTAAAGCTGCACTAAGTAAATGTTCTAGTCCCCTTGAGAATGTTCCACTGCATGGCATTAAACGTATCCATCTCCATGATAACAAGCAGATCAAGCAATAAGGCTAAATTACAGATCAGATCTGTGGAGAAGTGAGTTCACAGAATGCAAGATATTTCTGAGCCGTAAACACAGCAGTACTTTAATAAATATAAGTAAGTTATATCTTTAAAAAGACATATACAGATTTGTATAGCCTAATAGTATGTACATGCAGAGTAAAATAAAATATATGAACAAATATATAGACAATGCACAAGAGTGTGGTAAAGAAATGAGAAAAAAGTAATATATAATTAGACATTGGGTTCTCAAATGCATGTAGAGTGTAAGCTACTTTATTTCACCAATCAAAGAATGTTACCTACTCAAAATGATTCTTATAAAAGTTAAAGTAAACTCCAGTGTGTTTATGTAGTCAGAACATGATGTTAAAGGAGATACAGTATAACTGTGGCCATTCAGGAGAAGGAAACACATCTTTCATTAACTAGACATTTCCCTTTGCAAACAAGACCTGCAGCATTCTTGGTTTTGGTGCAATACAAAACATCTGCGGCCCCTCGTGAGAAAATAATACTGTACTGTGTTGCCAAAAGCCCTGGTCCTAAGCACAGAGGCGATTACAAGTCACTTTCATAATATGGATTAACTAAAGGTGCATGGTGTAACTTTTCTGTTGGAGGGTTTGTCTCCATGGAGATGTTATTTCTTTGTCTGGATTGTTACACAGTCTGGTATTAAGCCCTTCTATCTTCACAGAGACCAAACCGGACACAGCTACAGGTCGGATCTGTGGAGAGGCGATCCCGCTCAGTCAGAGTGCCTGTTCTTCTAGGTATTTTTGAGCCATAAAAAACATGTAATTGAATAAATGTTGGGTAGAGCCATTTAATGTCACACTGTGGAACATTCCAGGCAGAGTCGTATCCATAGGAGCAAGCAGGTGATGGACCTCAACCTCAACCCAAAAGTCAGATAATGCACCTCTAAGAATAGGAGCTTTCTATGATTTATAATTTGAAGCTAAGAAATAGTACATAAGGGACATTTAAAGATGCACTGTGTAACATTTCTAGTAGGTGTTTCTATTGCTCAAAAATACAATAATTCCTTCGGTGAATATGGGCAACTCTCCACAGATCTGAAGTGTAAGTGTAGTGCTGTAACCTCCTTGTCTCCCTTGGCTTAATCTATACTGGGGAACATTCTCCACAAAGCAGTAACATTTCCATGGAAACAAGCAGGTGGCGGACACTCCACTAGAAATGTTAGGCAGTGCACCTTTAAATCTACACTGTATTCAGATTTCCTCATATACGTGTTATTTCATGAAGCTATGTTTACGAAATTAGCACCTATTTTGTGATTTTCTTTTCTTGTGTCGGAAAGGAGAAATTATTCAGCAACTGGTTTCTAGAACGTGTCAAGGCAAGTGAAACTGAAGGAAAGTTTTGTTCAGCCTTTTTATGTTTTTGTTGTTGCCACATGTTTTAGGGGTTACATTTTAAAGCTCCTATATTACACAAAATTGATTCTCGTGATCTCTAAGCCATGTTAAAATGTTGCTACCTCTTTGAAAACATATCCTGAGTTGTGTTTGGTTTCATTCACACATGTTTGAGTAGCATTAGTTTTTTTTATTTAACATTTATTTAACCAGGAAGGTCCCATTGAGATTAAAAACCTCTTTTTCAAGAGAGTCCGGGCCAAGAGGCAGCAAATTTCAAAACAAATACATATAAACAAACAGCATTAAAATTGCACCGGTTATGAAAAACAGTTGCACATTATAGAGGCAGAGTCTGTAAGGCTCAGTTTGGTTTTAAAAACATTTAAGGACAATCGTTCAGACAGTCTTTCTGCAACAAGTTCATTCGTTTTCAAATGAACCGCTCCTTTTACCTTTTGGTTTGTGGAGATGGGCAATTCCAGGGCTAAAATCATCCAAATGATTCTAGTGAAAGTGTATGGAGTTTAACCCTTTAACTGCCTCCTCCACCAAATGGTTTAGGCACATTTTGAGTCACTATATTTCAATAAGAGGTCTGCTTAATCGAACTTAAACTGAATTAGCCATCTCTACTAATTGGTAGAGGTTTGCAAAGCTAAAGAAATTCACATGAATCCACATGAAATTTTATACGTTAACCATAAAATGACAACTTGACCATTTGTTAGAGGTCAGTATTTTTAAAACTAAAAGGTCTGTTGAAAAAAAAAAACAAGATTGTGGTTATTACTTACTCAAAGCTATAAAAAATGCAAACAAAATTTTTTTCTATAGCTTTTTTCTTGGTGGGGTCGTTAAAGGGTTAAAAACACAGTGGAGCACTTCCTGTATTGGCACATGACATCATGAAGTGGAGTGTTTTCAGTTTCACCCTAAATATGCAGGGTTTTTGTGTTAAACATGTGTGAATGAAACACCACACAACTCCTGTTATGTTTCTGATATAACATAGGTTAGGAAATAGCCTGATATGGGCCCTTTGATATGGGCCCTTTGAGAAGAACCTGACTTACAGTTTTAGTTGATTAATTAGTAAAACATGAAATATTCACATTGTGTGGTTGCAGTGTCTTTCTATTGTTCATTTAATTTGAGCAGGGTTGGTTATATGACAGAAATGTATTTGATAGCTTGACAAGTCAGTAAGAGCATCTCTAAAACTGCAATGATGCACGTTCCTATGTGCAGTGGTCAAAATCAGCCGTCAAAGATTTTTCAACTGAGGAACAGGGTCTGATCTGTGTGATCTGAATCTGTCTTATTAAAAACAGGGCAGAATGAACTCTTAATGATATAATACAAGTTTTTCTCATTCTCAATATATGGACACGTCATGCCTCATGTCAAGGCTCAGAATCTTCAGAAACTTTCTTCTTCTTCCTATCTATTTAAACTAGGATTCTTCTTCTTCTTCTTCTTCCTATCTATTTAAACTAGGATTCTTCTTCTTTTTCTTCTTCTTCCTATCTATTTAAACTAGGATTCTTCTTCTTCTTCTTCTTCTTCTTCTTCTTCCTATCTATTTAAACTAGGATTCTTCTTCTTCTTCTTCTTCTTCTTCTTCTTCTTCTTCTTCTTCTTCCTATCTATTTAAACTAGGATTTTTTTTCTTCCTATCTATTTAAACTAGGATTATTCTTCTTCTTCCTATCTATTTAAACTAGCCTAGGCTTCTTTTTCTTCTTCTTCTTCTTCTTCTTCTTCTGCTTCTTCTTCTTATCTATTTAAACTAGGATTCTTCTTCTTCTTCCTATCTATTTAAACTAGGATTCTTTTTCTTCTTCTTCTTCTTCCTATCTATTTAAACTAGGCTTCTTCTTCTTCTTCCTATCTATTTAAACTAGGCTTCTTCTTCCTCTTCTTCTTCTTCCTCCTCTTCTTCCTCTTCTTCCTCATGTCCAGTGTTTTTGTAATTAAAAATAAATAACCATTGCTATTATTTTCAGTAAAAGTACTTGATTTGAACATTTCTACCTTACACAGATAAATAATGTCCTCCATATTTACTCAACAATGAATCTTATGTACTTTTCAGATTCCAAAAAGGCGGAGCAAAAACCAGAGCCGTGATGAGCGGCCGCGCTAACAGACTTTAACTACCATGGATTAACTTCACATTATTACACATGGCTGTCCCGGCGACGCTCTTTTGAAACTTCACTGTGAACTGGGAGAGAAAAACCCCGGACACCATGATTGACCTGAGCTTCCTGACCGACGATGAGCAGGAGGCCATTTTGACCGTTCTGAAAAGAGACGCAGAACTGAAGCAAGCAGAGGAGCAGCGAGTCCAGTCAGTCTTATACGGCGAAAGCAGTGACGGTTTTACTCAGAGGGGCTGTAATCATTTTTTAAAATAGTAATAGTAATGTTTTGTGTCCGTGCAGATAAGAGTTGCCAGATTTTCAGACAGGAAGAGATCCCAAAACAAGTGACCAAATAATAACAGAAACAACCGGTAGTAAACTTGATAATGAAATGTACACATTTTAATAACATATCTTACAGCAATAATGATTTTAAACATTAACATCTTGTATTAAAATAATTACTGTGACTATTAACGTGAAACTAAACTAAGCAAAACATTTTATGGCATGAAAATCTCGCCCCAAAATTTTCAAACAAGCTCAGTGTAGCTGTAAAGAAGCCGACTTGGCAACTACGGGACAGGATTATTATAAAAGCAGCTCTAGCGTTAAAATGACACCACTGTGCGCTGTCTGCATCTAATTAAAAGGCACTTTTATCATCTGCGAACCAGGAAGTACAAGCAAAACTGTGCTATGGCCTCTGAAAGTTTTGAAAAGCTTTTATAAATTAAAATATGGCGGTGAGTGAATAGGCCTGTGTTCAGAAAGTGAGGTTTAACTGCGGATCGCTGCAAACGGTTTAAGATATATTTAAAGTTTTTAAAGGTGTATTGTGTAACTTTTCTGGTGGAAGCCTGACAAACGCTTTTCTCCCTGGAACTGCTTTTGCTTCATCTGGAATGTTTCACAGTATCGTATTAAACCTTTCTATCGTCATGGACACCAAACCAGATGATCCTCTTTTTTACAGGTTCAAGCTTCTGAAGCTCACTGAGAGCAACATTTTTCATAATGCTGCATGACGTGTAGTGCAGTAAACAAATTAAATGATCGACTCTGCATCTCATTCCCATAACTATTGCTACTCACAAACCCAATACTCGAGCAAAACAACATCTACAGGGCAAAAAACGTGAACTGAAATCCACAAGCTTTAGTATAACGTGTAAAGGTCCGACTGTTTGGAATAACACGGAGAAGCTCTATCAAACAATCTTCATCCCTTAACATATTTAAAATATATTTAAAACAAAATTTGCTGAAGCATAAACCCAAAGGCAAAAGAACTGAAATAATGTTGTCATTAAGTAAGTCATATGTACTATTATTATTATTATTATTATTATTATTATTATTATTATTATTATTATTATTATTGCACTTGTAATGTGCACTGGTAATGGTGCTGTGTGATGGACCAAACCATATTGCAAACAAACAAAGGAACTTAAGGGTGTTAATGGGCTAATGGGGGTGAATGGGTAAGAATATTTCCACGTTAGTTTGGGGCCCCTTTCATAAGCTGTTGTAGCTTCTTGGGTGTTTCCCTTTTACAAAATTGTTAAAGTTGAAGTGGTTAAAGATCAAGTTACAGCTCAGATCTGCTCACAGTCAGAATGCCTGTTTTTCTAGGTATTTTTAAGCTATAAAACCAACTGTAATTGAATAAATGTAAGTTAGAGCTGTTTAATGTCACACTGTAGAACATTCCAGGCAATGACATGTCTATAGAAACAAGCATGTGGACCCTCAACCAAAAAGTTTCACAATGCACTTTTAAGACAGATACAGCACCTTTTCATTAATCTACTGCATAATATAATGTCTCCTGTGTCACAGGAGGCTGCAGCAGATGGCAGTGGACAAAGGGCAGTTGAAATACCTGACGGGAGAATGGTTTTATGAGACCAAACAACTTCGGCACCAGGAGAGAATCCATGGCTCTGATATCATCTGGGCCTCCATGAAACACACTCACAAACCCATCACTATATGTAAGTGTTTATTATTCTACTATTTGAATAGCAATAAGAGTTACTGATGTTCTTAAAGTTCCTACATTACACAAAATTGACTCTTGTGCTTTAAGTCATGTTATAATGATGCTACCTCCTCAAAAACATACCTGGAGTTGTGTATTTTTTGTTTATTCACACATGTTTGAGTAATTCTTTATTATTAGCCTGATTACATCTTCAAAGCTCAAAATGCTCTGTTCCACCTTGTGATGCAGTGGAGGTTTTCATGTTAACAGATACCTTTTACTTTTAGTTCAGTAGATTGGCAATTTGACGGCTGAAATCATCCAAATGAACGTTTTCTGTTTGAGAGAAAAGTTAAATTTGCCAGGTTTGTGTTTTAAACATGCGTGAATGAAATAAAACGCGACTCCAGATATATTTTTTATGAGGAAACGGCATTAGAAAATATTATAAAATAAAATCAAGTACAGCCCAATAAAAATGCAACAATGTCTAGCATTAGAGCAGCTTTATTTGACAGGTTTATCTGTTCCTGTTTGACCCGTGAACAATATTTCAGTGAATAGAAGAGATGGGACAAGACGAAATTCATGCAAGATGAGACAACGCGAGATTTTACTGGTAGATAGACCCGCACATCTGATAAAAGTTGATCCAAAGACCAAAAGATGCAAGATTTTGACATGATTTCAGTTCAAATTGGTTTATTTTATGTTTTTGCTGTCATTGTAGCTTTACTTTTGGAACTATAACTTCTTAAGAACTGTAATTTAACAGCGTTCAAGCTAAATATTAAAAAAACGCTCATATAAGTGAGATTTCGTCCCATCCCCAGTGCATGTTTTTAGTTTTTCCCTGTTTTGCAGTGGAGCGCTCTCAGATGATGCCGGAGAGACCCAGTTTTGTGAGCAGTGAGAATCAGGACGTGTTTGTTCCAGCCGTCCTCTCTGGGCTGTTACAGGAGCCTCAAACGCCGCCCGGCAACAACTGGTAAAACACATTCACATATGGAAATTTTGTATACAACAGTTAGACACTGAAAAAGACATTATTTTTTCAGGTAATTAAACTATAGGCCTGTCACAATAATTACAATATCGCTTTATTAAGTTGGTCAAATATCAACTCAAAACATGCACTGTAGGTGTGAAAGTTGTGTGAGTGAGTGTTGGTGGTGGTCGGAGGGACCGTTGGCGCCGCTTGGCTTGGCAGCCGCGCCTCCGTCAGTCTGCCCCAGGGCAACTGTGGCTATAACAGTAGCTTACCACCACCGGGTATGGAGTGAATGCTCTGTAAAATGCTGTGTAAAGCACTTTGGGGACATGTGTCTGTGTAAAGCGCTATATAAATAAAAAACCTAACCTAACCTAACCTAAATATATTTTCAAGCTAAATGTTTATCCTGTGTACATTTTATTTGCAAAAGTGGGGAATTTTTTTTGTTATTTTTATGTAATACAGTAAGATTTGAGTTGTAGAGGGTAGAATAAGTGACTTCTATTGTTAATTATTAGTTCAATTTATCCTGCTTTTTGTTAGTGGCATAAAGTTGTTTCAATATTATTGTTTATCCTAATATTTTTCTGTAGCAATATAGCATGCTTCAAAATTTGCTATCGTGACAGGCCTATTAAACTGATCATTGCAATCTTGATCAGCTTAACAATAGTAACAGGTTCACTTGATTTCCTGTTCAAAACTGCATAAATGATGAGCTCAACTTCTTCGTAGTGGCATTTAACAAACTGAAGATTTTGATTCCTGTGTTTTTTTTGTTGAAAATTGTCTACGTGACAATTCTGACTCTGTATGTATGACCCAGAGTGTGAATTTCTTGAGTAAACAAAAGCATATTGTTTGTTGGTAGTGGATTACTATGTTTCGTTGTGACATAATTCAAACTTATAGTAAATATCTGATCTGATATAATCTTCTTACGAGGTCACACCTCACATGTTCATGTTTACCACCAGATTTAGAAGGACGGGGGTCACAAAATCATACGTTTCTCTGGGCCCACTGGCACGTTTCCTAAGCCTTAAAGGAGCCCTATTATATAATATTGATTCATGAGGATCCATGTTCTAACGGTGTCCCCTCATCATTAGCTTACTCAGAATGGTATTGATAGTGATTGATTCATGCGTGTTTGCGTAATACTTCACTGCATTTGAGGCTCTGAAAATTCCTCTTTTCATCTACCTCCTAGTCTACTTTTCTGTACTTTTGATTATTCAAAAAATTCAGACTTCAACATTAAAAACACAAACAGAAAAATTGCCACTGAGAAGTTCTGTCAGTTCTGCAGTTTTGAACAGTTTCTATTATTAAGGTGTTTTAGCTCAATATATTAAAGAACTGAATAGTTCTTTAATATGCATTTAACTATAAAGTACAAACTGATGATAATATTATTCATTCCCTATTGATTCTTATGTTATTTTTAACAGGGATCACGTCCAGAACACATATGAACAAGTGCCCTCCAAACCACTGTCACCCACAAAAGTAAGGTACCATTAAAAAATACACACACAAGATATAACTACATTTTATTATATTTAATTTAATTAATTAATTTATTTTCCAAAGCAGAGGATAAATCCCTTTAACAGTGGACCAGAGGAGCCGGCATGTACAGAGGACACAGACCTGCCATCACAGACAACACAACAGTCTCCATATTCACAAACTGAAGGTACGTTTGAACTCACTTCTCACCACATCCACACATCCATAATTTGACTTGCTTTTAATAATGAAAATATATCGTTATGTTTCAAATGAGGACATATGTTGATCAAGCCATAATGATGTGTGTAAGTCTCAAATTTGTCTTTTTGTTCCTTGTTTTTTGTGGGCTGTGGTATGTTTTCTGTGCTGTAATGTTGCCATGGGTTTTTTCATAGAAGGCAGATGCATGTCTTGACTTGTAATTTCCCAACTTTATCTGAGGCAGGGCTTTTACATGGAATGGCAATGCTTTTAACCTAAGATTTCCTTAATGGGTGCTGGTTTTTTTGTGTGTTTTGAAAGATTGAATGTGGTATTTTTCTATCTTTTGCTTTGGGTCATCAAAATAACAACTAACTATAACAGTATTTTCTGATCTATGTTCTAATGTAGTTTAGTTTCCAAATCACAAACATACCTGGAGTTGTGTTTTGTTTATTCACACATGGTTATCTGTCTTTAAACCCCATACACCTTCACTAGAAACAAAAGGTCGCTGTTAGTTTGAAAACATTTTGCACTTTGGA